>JAAOAN010000073.1:0-79054 GCA_013396205.1 Fusarium mundagurra
GCAGCCAACAGAGGGCTCCTAAAGAGCTATTGCGCAATGCTCCGTAAATCAGTATATCGATGTGGGATGGATGGCACGCAAACAAACCCTGGATCCAAAAGTCTATCGTTATCGGGAAGCCGCACTTCTGTTCTTCTCTTTCTCATAGCATAGTTTGTCATTCGTAAGTTATAGTGAGAATTTATCGAGACCGCCAAAACTATGTTCTTGAAATCTAGATTCCTGGCCAGACGGATTTGACTCTCTTGAGCGCTAGTTGGTTCGATTCCCAGTGCATTAACAAATCGTACGCCAGGGAATTTGCCTCATGGATAATGTCCTGCACTCGTTTCTCTTTCAACAAATCTGAATGTTTATAGAAAAGATTGATGATGGTATCACGCAATCCCCTGTCTTCCTCTATTCCTATGTTGTGGAATCATATTCTTCTTCCACTTCGTCAAGGAATCGGTCTAGTTCCAAGTTATCTTGTATGACTCCGTTGAACTTCTAGAGCGCTAATCTTTTGAGGGCGGGTACGTTATAGGACTCAGCGAGTGCATACACACTGACATGGAATATAGGGTAAGAATCGTCAATACTGCTTTGTTTCAGTACAGGTGACGAGATCGCACCGTCCGCCATGACTGGAGATTGTGAGCAGAGGATGACTCGGTGAGTGGAAATTTGACGGCCGCAGCGGCCGGGGAGTCAAAACACCTTGGCCGATGAGGTACTGCAAAGTTTCAACCAGCTTCTGTTAGGTGAAGTTGCAACAAAATCAGCGTGATTCTGAATTCCACGACGGATGGTTTTTACTGGTTGAGATGCGAATCTCTCGGTAGGCTAAAGACGGGTCTGCAATAGGCCTTTCTGTGCCCGCTAGGGTAGTCCATGTGAGGTAGTAGGGCTGCGAAACATCGGTCTCGTCATACTCCAGTGGAAAACACGAAAGTGTTAAAGGTCAGTCTCAAACTCAGTCGTTAAAGTTGCCTTTTATTTTGGTGGGCCGGCGGGAAACAAATAAAAATAAACTACTAACATACTTAGGGTTATGTATTATTTCTATGGTATGGAACTGGCTGAGAGACATTTCGAGATCGGACAAGTGTACACCAGATGTTGCAAGTACCGTTCGAGGGATCATGAAAACCCTTTCAATAAGCCAGCTGAGGATCACTGTCCAGGAGCCACCTTTCACCATCTTACCTCGGATGACGATGAAAGATGCACCGAAGCTTATCCAGGATTATCGGCTTCTTCAGCTTCAACATGGGGGGCCTTATATAGATACGCGATTTGACTCTCGGCCCGATGCACGAGTGCCCTTTGAGCCAGATGCCTGGCAGCGAGACATTCTCGACTCGATCGATGCCGAGGAAAGCTTGTTGGTTGTGGCTCCAACGTCTGCAGGAAAGACCTTCATCTCCTTTTACGCCATGAAGAGGGTACTTGAGGAGAGCGACGAGGGAGTCTTGGTGTACGCCACTCCCACAAAAGCACTCGTGACCCAGATCACTGCGGAGATCGAGGCCCGATTCTCTAGAAGGTTCAGGATGCAAGAGGGCAAATCTGTTTGAGGAATTCACACACGCGATTACCGCATCAACAACCGTACCCGGTGCCAAATATTGGTTACAGTGCTTCACATGTTGCAAATTATGCTCCTAGCCCCGACAAACGCCAGCAGCCCAACCGCATGGTCACGGCGTGTCAAGGGAATCATATTAGATGAGGTACATTATATTGGACAAGCTGAGGATGATGCATCTGGGAACAGCTACTGTTGCTTGCGCCGTGTTTATCATTGCCCTCTCGGCGACAGTTGGAAATCCGGACAAGCTTAAGGACTGGCTTGCCACGTCACAGGCACAAAAAGGACTCAAGATGGAGATGATTGTGCATGACCTGCGATACTATGATCTTCGCAAACTCACCTACGAGTCACCTGATACCTTTATCTTCAAGGGACTTGCAAAAGCCCCCATACTCCCTGTGCCAGGGCTGGACGAGGGTGACAGCGTCAATCCAACCTTCAAGTTTGTGCACCCTGTAGTGGCACTGAAAGACAGGCGAGTTCAATTCTCCTTGTTAAGACTGAGAGTAGGTACTGACCGACCTGTCAACAGAAATATCGCAGCGCTAGATGATGTCAATTTGGAGGCTAGATAATGTCTCAGTCTGTGGAATAACATACAGGGAACATTTCCAAAAGACCTCCTCGGGAATCAAAGCGAACTTGGCCCTCTCAAAGTCCTGCCAGAGATCATCGAAAAGACTCATGTTGTCGAGTGGGAGAAGCAGTTAAGAAGAAGTTGAAGGAGGCCATGGAGAAACCAGAGTCTACCTTCTACGCTTTGCAACAGAGTATTGACCGTTCGGTGCAACAACATTGCACTTACTCAGATCCTGTTGACCATATTGACAGGCTCTTTATTCTGGCATGTGAGCTTCACGAACAGAACGCCTTGCCAGCTCTTGTTTTCAACTAGACCGCTCTCAGTGTGAAATGGCTGTCAGAAGCATCTTACTAAGCTCATAGACGCTGAAGCGGCCTTCAAGGAAAGCGACATGACCTGGAAGAAGCTTCGGGACTTTGGGCAGTGGCAACGGCAGAAATTAAATAACCGAGAGATCAGATTCCCCAAGAGCTCGGAAAGTGGTGAGCAGAACCTATCAAAGCTCGAGATCGCCCGCCAGGAGGCAAGTGTCGTGATCAGCCCTTGGAGTTTCGATCCAGAGGCCCCCTTGGACCACTCTAGTTTCGCAGATTCCAAAAACGATGCAGCAGAGAGACCTCGAAAATTTGGTGCTTCGACTGAATCCGAAGAAAGTCCAGCCATGGCTGATCGAAGCCCTCCGACGTGGACAGGGTATTCACCACGCCGGCATGAACCTACAGTACCGTTAGATGTAAGTTCGCTCTATCCGTCCATTTCGCATTCAGCCCATGGCCTTGGCGGGGATAAGAGAGAAATCGGCCCTAACAGAAGGCAGTGTAGAAATGCTCTTCCGGAAGGGCTACCTCCGACTAGTCGTTGCCACTGGAACCCTTGCGCTCGGTATCAACATGCCCTGTAAAACGGTCGTCTTCAGCGGGGACTCTGTGTTTCTGTCGCCTCAGAACTATCGACAAGCGTCCGGCCGCGCTGGAAGGCGAGGATTCAATCTGCTTGGAAATGTTGTCTTCAACGGTATCAGCCGAGATCGAGTGCACGAGATCATGTCCTATCGGCTACCTGCTCTTAAGGGGCAATTCCCAATCTCAACCACGCTTGTCCTTCGCCTATTTGTCCTCTTGAGTGGGATGAACAGTAAATGAATTTGCCGTCAACGCGGTCAAAGCCCTCCTGTCACAAACTAGACTATACCTAGGTGTACCAGACGCCGAGATGTCAATCAACACCACCTGCGCTTCTCGATCGAGTACCTGAGACGCCAAAACCTTCTCTCGATGGCTGGAGTACCTGTTCACTTCGCGGGACTTGTAGGTCATTTATACTTCACGGAGAACGCCGTCTTTGCATTCCACTGATTGCTCCGCGGTGGCTACTTTCACAAGCTACGCAAGGATCTTGACTGCGCGCGTGAGAGAGTGCTTCGCGAAATGATGTTGGTGCTCAGCCACCTGTTCAATAGAATCCCTATTCAGCAGAATGCGAAGCTTCTAGAAGTTGTCGAAAGCTCTTCATCTGATATCTTCCTCAAACGGCTGCCAGCTGCCGCAGAGCGATACTTGTTCAGCATAACCGGGAAACCCTCCTTACCTTCAAGGACTATCTGTATTCTTACATCAATGCACACTTGCAGGACTTGCCAGACCGCACACTTCCATTGACCGGAATCCCAGTTGGGCCAGAGAAAGGGCGTGGGTGCAGACTGACGAGCGACCCTCCGCCTGTCATCCGATCTCCCTTCGCGGCTCTTTCTGGATTCACGGATGAGTTTGACTCGATCAAAGAAATGTGTTCGACAGTGAGAGACGGAGTATTTCTAGAAGAGTCTGCCATCCCTTACCTCCCAATCTGGCCGAACGATAGTAGTGCTGAGCTAAATGCCTATCTCTATGACTTCTTCAAGCATGGGAGCTTGAAGGTACTGGTGCGCGACAACCTCATCAAACGGAGCGATGTGTGGTTTCATCAAGGCGATCGTGACCAGCCTCAAGGGCGTCTTGGGTTCAGGAGGTGGTTTGCACATGGAGGATCTTGATGACGATGATGACATGAGTTACTTGAGCGAAGGGGATGATGAGGCTACTTTAAAGGTGGTTGAGGCACAGAGGCCAGCTGAAAAGTCCGATAAGATTGCCCAAGCGTTAGCAAAGAATAAGGCGGAAGCAGAGGTTCCCGATAGCTGGGATGACGAGAGGGACGCATCTGAGTCCGAGTCTGAAGAGTCCATGCGCGGTTCGGATCTTGTTGGCTCATCTGCTGCTAAAGAGGCAGTTGCTATACAGTCCGAGTTTGGTAATGGATGTGGGTTAATGCCGGTCCTAAGGGCATTCGAGTTGCTAGAGGCAGAATTCGCGGACAAGTTCTACAAGATTGGAGCTTGACCAGAGTATGCGTTTTGAAATCGAATATTCATACCAAAATCAGAGTCAGGTACTGGCAAGGAAAGGAAGGAAAAAGTATCCGTCGTCTTCATTACATAGTCATGCTCTCGATAGGATTGTGACAATTGACCAGTGGGAATTTGCTTCGTATACCTCCTTGAGCCAATCCCAACTGGTACTCTGGCCGCTCAGATCTTGAGATCGGGGCTACCTGTAAGGGAGGTTAAGCCCAGACACTTTGGTCGCAATTGAAGCCATCTTGACGGTCTCCTTCGTCTCCCGACTGCCAGCTCTCATTGTCAAGGGACAAACGATCCACTTGCATCTTTTCAATAATTGTCTGAGCGACAAGACGGCGGTGTTTGTCCCCATTTGGCACAAAGCGCCCAAGATCCAATTCCCTAAGCGTTTTCGCATGCCTGACGAGGTAGTCTTCCAGCTCGCGCTCCCGGCATCCCGCCCCCACGAGAGTGAATCTCCTTAGCATAGGAATGGTGACATTGCCAAGTATGCCAGTAGATCTCTTGGTTGGAGTTTTTCTATACGTCTCAGGAGCGAAATCAGACGGTGCCGGAATCTGGCGAAGAGATTTGTCGAGGCTTATTTTGTTGCTCAACTTTTCATTGATGCAGAGGTGAAAGCAGCAAAGATTGGTAACAGGAGGACATCTCAGCTGGGGTGGTAGCGGAATAGGGCTAATACAACGGGAATTTCGAGTAAGTAACCGGGTGGAAGTATTGAGTCCTCCGACTTGTAGCTTACAAGCTGCTACGGTAAGAAGAATGAATGATGTAATGCTGTGGATGAATTCGGAGCTAGCCTCCAACTCTGCCAACGGAGGTGATCTCTGGGGATTTGGCAATTTTTGGAAGGGTGAATGTGCGAAGCTGTGGATAATGAGCTGCCGTGCAGTGGTCGCAAGGCGAGGAACCGCTGAAATAGTGGCGAGTTTTACTAGAGCTCGTTTCTCAGCCGCGGCATAACGTGTATCCGAATAAAAGCAACGAGCAAAGAGGGAGTCCGCTAGACTATTCAGAAGTCTGCACGTCAGTCGAACACGGAAGACATCTTCCCGTAGGAGATCTGAAAATATCATGAAGATCATCTCATGCGGTAGGGAGATCAAAGAAGGAGCCATTCTGTTGTCTAGTCACTTGCTGCTGGCATTTGAAATGTAAAGGGATTAAAAAGAAAGGACTGTATGCGTTTCCACGGGATAACGTGAATTTATGATGACTTGTTTAATTAAATCGCTCTTGCATTAATGGGGGCGCAAAATTGCTGTCAGCTAGTTGCGGTATCCGTACTAGCGTTTTATCGAACAATGTCAGTAAGTCAGTAACGGGGTCTGTCACGTGGCGCGTCGGTCCTTAGCAAGGCTAGCCGTCATGGCTCAAGTATACATCCAACTCTCCCATCATAAGGTTCTATCCACAATACAGCCAAGTTTTCAGTGATTGGTTTCTCGTGGCCCATATAGAATAGTCACTAATTGATTTCGGTTCTCTATAGGCTTATATTTATGCCTTTATTAGTAATAGTAGGGAAGATTAATAGCAACTCTGTCATAACATAAAGCGTCAATCATGTAGCGCTCACCGTCGAGATAGTGGTATTTTCTTAAGCCAGTAAAGGCCTGTATTGCACCAGCAGACTGCTTTTCACCATGTGTCAGCTTACTAGCGTCTTATATGACACACTTTGGTAAAAGCCGCCACTTTTGATCATCTTTCAGCTTTCAGCAGATTGGGAATTGATGATACAATCAGGGCTGAAAGAGGAGCAAACAGTTGCCGAGGGACGGCGTATTCAATGGCCCTCCTCTCGTCTTCATAAAGAGTAACATCCAGGCAAGACTATTGCAAAATAGCCTCTGAACCTGCACACTACACACGGCTCCTGCCGAATGTCTCGTTTTGCCGACGATACATAATTATAAAAGTGGGTGACTAACCAAACGATCACACTTGAGGGCCATCACATTTGGCACATGCCAGGAAGGTTGCCATAGAGGAGGAGACGGGTGTAGTATGGAGAGCACTAGTGGAGGTTTAGGGTTGAGAGATACCCAGCCTTACTTTTGGAAATGTCCAGCTCTTGGACGTAATGCATAATGTATAGTCAGCTATGATCTCCCACTATTATTGAATAGGAGGGAATACGTAGAGGGCAGGCATTAAGCACGATGTGGTTGCATCATCTGGATCCAACGGAGCAACATTTCAGCCTGCCTGATTTTGGCCGTGTATCAGTACAAAGAATGCTTTGTTATTTTCTTGGTTTTATTCCCTGCTGCGCTGCTACGAAGGAAACTTGGTACGATGTGGATAGCATTAGTCTCTTCTTACATGACAATTCATAACTCTTTAGAGGGTTGGTAAGAATATCCAATTGCCCCAGCAAGATCTCAGCAAAATTCCTCTAGGCTGGGCTGCGCAACTTTGGGTGATGAGAATCCTTTGCAGGGTAAATTGGGAGAACTGTTACAAAGAGCGGTGCCTATTGTGTTCACTACTGAAGACTGCTTTGCTTTATATTTCTTAGTTCTTAGAATACCTAACATAATTACTATTTTGGTAATTTTGCTTCCCGGCATTTCTTGCACCTATATATATTTTTCTTTGAATGCTGTTTAACTCCATCAACGCATAGCACTCTGGCTCCTACGAACTGCTTACTGTCTCTTATTCGTATGCTGTGCCTTCTCCTTCGATGCTCGTATAGATTGTCATAGTATTTTTTGCATGTTTTGCAATTCCCCCCCTTGTTCTCAGCATTTGAGTACTGAGCATCCTGTAGAATGGGCCGGTCTTGTCCATCCTCAGAAGCGGTGGTCCTTTGACTCAAGTTCGCCAAAGTGCTCTTTGCAGCTTGCGCGTCAATCTGTGTGCCATTATTTGCTGGCGGCTGAACATTGTAATCGTGTTCGTTGACAAGATGAAGATTGAAATCTGTCTGGGCTACCTCTTCACCACATTCAAAGCATGTGACTGGTTTGTGACGCTCGTCTATATGGATTGGGACTTCTGGTCCAGCAATCACATCGTCACAGAAGCAGCATTTCTGGTAACCATGACTGTCTTGGAGGTGAGATGGCATCTCTGCTGTGGTTTGGAATTCATCGCACTGTGAACATCTCGTCATTTTGCAATGATACGCCATAATATGTTCTTTAAGCAACTCAGGGGGAAGAGGATAAGTTGCGCAAAACAAACAATCTTTCATGCCATGTTCGTCACGTAAATGGTCATCATATGCATGCTCTATGACCATCGATGAGCATTCGTCGCAAGATCGCAGCTCATGCTCTTTCTCATGGTCAGCAAGAGCAGTGTCGCTGTGTGCAAGATAGTCGCAATAAGGGCATTCCTCCCATGAATGGTAACTGAGTAGGTGACGACGATAAGCCCACTCTTCAATGATGCATTTGCACTGCGGGCATTCCTTCCAAACATGCTGGCGCATGATATGGTCGAATTTAATTTGAGGACCGCACGCGTCACATGCACAGAGCTTGTGCTCCATTATCAGATGGACGTCAACCTTGCTGCTAGCCATCGACTTCTGGCAAACAGGGCATACTCGTTGTCCATGGAAGTTACTTGCGTGGTCGGAAAAACTTTCAGACGACGGATCGCAGCAGTCCCAACATTGAAGTCCATGTTGATACTGGAGATGTTCTTTCATGCCACTAAGAAATTGATAGTTATGGCAAAACAGGCATCGCAGCCATTCATGTTGTTTCGCTTCTTTAAGATGTCGAAAAAGCCTCCTGTGATTTGCCAAGTTCGAGCCTTCAGGACATTCAGGACACTCAGGACATCGCCTCCCAGAGTGGTCTGTTTCAATGTGGGCGATTAGGCTGCATTTTGCCACTAGAGTTGGGCAGTATGGGCATTCGTGGTAACCTCGGTGCTGTCCTATCATGGAGACTGACATTGTTTCCTGACATATTGGACATTCATGGTGTTGATGAACCACCTCAAGGTGATGCAGGCGAGCTTCTAAAGCAATCGGCTTTCGGCAATGTTGACAGAGCACTTTTCCATGCTCTCCGAGATGAGACCCTAGAGAGTACTGTTTCATAACCATAGAGCACTCTTTACAGTCGACAAATTCTGAAGTAATATTTGGCGTTACGAAAGGATTTTCCTTCCTGCTAGAGTCGAATGTTTGAGGCCAGTGGTAGAATTTTGCAATGACAGCCTCCAGGCTTCCGCCAGCTAGGCACTTTTCAAGATAGTTCTTTGCATCGGCGATATGACGGACCTCGGGAAATCGACTTTGGGTCTCAACGGAACAATGATCTGGGTGACGCAGTAACATTGCTGCCCGGTAGGCGGAGCGTATGCGCCTTTCGTCTAAGATACTTGTAGTCGACATGCTAATACCTAAGGCATCAAAAGGGCTAAATATGATGGTACTATCCATGATTAATAGATCGTGAAGGTGAAATAAGTCGAACTGATTGAGCAGGTGGAGTTGAGGAGGTGGAATTGAGGAGGTGGAATTGAGGAGGCGAGATTTTAATATATATGCTGCACGTGCAAAGTGGAGTTGGTTGGTAAATAATGCGCTTATCCACCACACTTAGAACCCGCCTTCCGTCTTCCCCTGTCACTGACACCCCGTTAGGTAATCTGTCTCCTCTATGGTTTAGGGTATTCTGACTTGAATTGTACTCGGTGAGTGCAATTTAGTAGTGCACATTGCTTTCTATTGAGCCTCAAGCAATTCATTAGGTGGCTATTGTACTCTGATACTCTCATTTTATCTAATATGGCTTAAAATCATTTTAGCTGGGTTCTCGATAGCTGAGGCGGATTATCGCTTCTCTAATACGGTCCGGCTGTCCTGGCGATTAACATCCCATCATACATGACGAACACAGGAAGCGATCGCCATACGGTTACAGTCACAACTACCACCAGCAACAGCCATGCAAGTGTCGTGACTTCCCAGCCTCATCTTACCTGCCAGGGCCGCAGGCCTATGCAGTGGCATACAACCTAGGTTGCGTGCCCGACAAATGAGGGGATTTCGAGACGTATAAGCCCCATGGTCTTCATCGAATGGAATAGATTCCATTAATTTGGTGATTTTGGCGTATAAGTTCTGGCTGAAACGTCTTTAGGCACTGACAATCACCAGATGTTGGCCAATATCGTCACGATACCTACATGATGTAACGGACTCCAATTATCTCTCCGTTGCTTGTTTCAGCCGCGGTTGGGGACTCGGAGGCCAGTCACGAGATGAGAGCGCGCTTGTTCGACCAACAACCTTCCAGACTCGGTTTTATGTTTTGACATGTCTAACCAAGTATTGCCAAGAGCCGCCGCACTAGTCATTGGTCATATTTGACCAGTGATGGTTATTGAAAACGCGAAATAGGTGCTTGGATTGATCCGATGACCACTCTCAACCACTTTGCGAGTCGAGTGTGGCCCAACAGAGCCCGTTTCATGGATAAAATCTCAGCGGTGATATGTGCAGCAGGTTGATTTGGAGGCCCTGGCCCAGACGAATCAGTATTGTGTAACTCTGTAATCCAGTAGATAGATGAACATTCGTTTGACGGCCATGTGCGCAAGGCCAATCATGGCTAGCACCGACATCCTGTTTTGTTCACATGCTTGCCTCGTACACGGAAATGCCTCCCCGGTTGATGGTCTCACGTCTCCACATTGAGATGCTGCTTCCCTGTCCTATCACGCGCTGTGGCTGGAATCTGACCAATACTGGCAGCCCCAATGTCGCAGCTCAATTTGGTGGCGTCGCACTACCCACTTTACTTGGGACCAGATACCATGAGATAGGGTAGGTACACGGGAAGTGCATCCCAAATACGACCTAATCTCAAGAGAGAGTGATCATAGCCACATATCTCTTCAATAGCCCAGTATGTCATTTCAAGGGGTATACGCGAAGTATGTCATTCTAAAGCATCTTATTTCCCTGTCAGGTTTTAATATCTACGCGTGCTACAACAATGAGGCGGGTAACTTTCCTTGGGCACAGGGCTACAACAACGGCGAATCTCTGGTTACGCAGCGAGAGTTCCCCGTCATGTACTTTCCCGCCAAAAGCGCTGTCGGTTGGGTTTCTGCAAAGGATTTACGAGATTCCGGTGGCAAGAGCAAGAATTCGCTTGTTCCTCACATACAATCGGTTCGCAAGTTTCTCGAGTCTCGAGTAGCAAAGCATTCGCCAAAACACGAAACAGACGAGACAAGGACTGGAATACCTAACACAACGGAAGGACAACCGATCAAGCTCAACACAAACTCAGCAATGCTTCTGGATGGTAGGCTTAATACTGTTTCTACTAATAGATTTGGTCACTCACCATGCTCAGTCCAACCTGAGCCTCATGAAGCTCATGGATCGACTCCAGAGCTGGGTCAGCAGGAATCCGAGCATCCCCTCCTTACTCAACCAACTCCCCCTTCTTCGAACCAAGTCTCTCGATCTGGTTCCCAAGTTCAATCACAATCACAACCTGGTATTTCCGATGAAGAAGAACGAAAGCTTCCTCCCGGCCTTGAAGTCATTTCGACTTCGAGTCATCGGTCAGAAGAGCAGCCTGATGAGCCTTTAGGTATATTCGAGCCTAGACCTCTCACCGCACTTGCGAAGTAAACACAGGAAAAATGCAAAAGGCCAGTCCAACGAGATTATGTCACGGTGGCGGAGAAAATAGAAGCACCGCCTTGGAGAAACCCGTTGAAACTGGGCCATCTGACATGATCAGATTAGCACAAGCCGCTCTCGACGTTGCATATTCACTAACTTCGCTTCAAAGAGGGCAGTCTTTGGTAAATCAAGAGTCCCAATCACTTGAGGAGGCAAAACGTCGTCCATCCGAGCCCGTTCCGTCAAGTACGTTTGACCCAAGCACTACACCAGTGGCCTACATACAATTGACTACTCTCTTGGAACAACAGCAACACACCCGACGTCAGATGGGTGGCACACACAGTAGCTTGTCCATCAGCCATGCCATACATCCATGAGAGGAGAGGTTACCAGTACACAGAAGTTCAAGCGCGGCCAAGACCAGCATTGAGAGGCTAGACGTAGTATCCGACGCATGGCAGCTACGTCCCATATTGCCGACAATTAAATATCCATCTTCAAGTCGGACAGGA
Source organism: Fusarium mundagurra (assembly GCA_013396205.1). Taxonomy (NCBI): domain Eukaryota; kingdom Fungi; phylum Ascomycota; class Sordariomycetes; order Hypocreales; family Nectriaceae; genus Fusarium; species Fusarium mundagurra. The sequence goes on from JAAOAN010000073.1 coordinate 11,689, forward strand.
AATCTTTACAACCTTAAAGTCCCTAGAGCCTCTTGGTTTTTGCCACCAATCGGTTTCATGTTACAGCAAGATATGGGCAGTCATCCACCACTTCGAGAACTTCCCGGTCAAGTGCCTACCGATGCTGATCGACTGTTTTCTCATCGTACTTTGTCGATGCAAGCGCCGCCTGTTCCACTCGCAGCCAACACTCCACCATCGTCGTATACGCGGCTACCGACGACCCAACCAATGACCCTATCGCCAGCTGTCAAACCTTCATGTCGTCAACCAGCATCGAGTAATCATCCAGTTCCTCATCATCCCATAGGCCAGAACTATGGTTCTCTTGGTCTTCGAGCAAATTCTTCAATGTCATCTATTAACCAGTATGACTTTGCCGGTCAAGGAGTACCTACACAACACAGGAATGATGGAAGGAACGCACAGTTTCCTTGTGACCGTGGTGTAGCCTACCCAAGGGGTGATTGGTGTGAGAAGCTTCCTCGTGATCTGACTGATTATCTGGAGAAGTATCAACATGAAAATTATCTTCATATTGGTATCAATGGGCTTCGGATACGACCGGGGCAATACGTATATCCCTTCTGCAGCGAGTCGGACAGGGAGCTCTACATACGCCGCGGTCCTTTTTCGAGCCACTTGGCACGCCACTGGGCTACTTTCACGAAGTAATCTCCTTTAATACAAGCAAATATGAGTGTTTGGATATGCCTGATAAAGGCTATGATATTGATGTTGTACATTTTAGGCGAATATCGGTCATAAATCTTGACTGATAATGTACAGCTAGGCACTTCAGCTCCACAAAGGCAACATCCAATACGGCCAGCAAAGTGCAAATTCTTAACAAAAACTAGAAGACCACCATCCAGAAGATAGTTCAGAAAGTTTCAAATATTATCTGGGCAACGAGCCGACTGCTAACCCTCTCCGAAATGAGCGTTGCCGTGAATATAAACTTCACATCACAGTCTATTTACGACCTCGGCTTGGAGGATGATGAGCGCTTCAAGATACGTCTCAGATCATGGTGTGGATGGTGCGACTATATCCATCACGGCAAGATGCATTTCCTCCACCAAACAGCTCGCGAGTTCCTACTTACAGTTCCAGCGTCGCCTCACTTGCTTCGTCAGTTCTGTGCCGGCATCACTCCATCATTACCGGTACCCAAGACGCACACACGATTCTGGCAGAGCTCTGCGTACTCTATCTGAACTTCTTCAACTTCAACGTCGGTCTACTAATATAGGCATACTTTACAGCTGTATCGGGTCATCGCCCTTCATTTACTTCATGATATCGGCTGTAGATACCCTGTATTATGACCCGGGCCAAGGCGGGGTTGCTGGTGACGTCTCGGCGCTTATTAGAACTTCACGCTGCTATACCAAGTCAAACCTGGATAAGACTTCTAAAGACATCAGTTTGACATCTTTCAGCCTGGTTTCGCGCTTCAGTTGAGCTGTGTCGTCAGCGAATAATAATGTCGTAACCCGTGATCTGGATCAGGAAGCCTCATGGTCCATGCTAAAAACAGTTGCCAGGGAGTCACGAAGTGGTCCGCCATTAGAAACTGAATAGACTATCGAGCTTGGCGGTTTACAGATGCATCACTCTGATGCTCCTACCTTCGACAACAGTCAGCTACGGGAGACAAGCGCGGGGCATTGGCTGCGGACAAGATGTTCACAGCGTAACTCACATTCATCGCTACCTCCTACCTGCTGGCACGCCCGACAAGGGGATATCTAGGTATGAAAGAACAGCCAATGGGCATGTGAAAGATCCAGCCAAGTTCTTGGTACAGGGGTTCTGCATAGTGCCAGCATCTAAGGCGGGTCCCCGAATCTCCGCGGCGGTTTCACGCTCAGTTTTGCAGCGATGCGACCAACCCATGTCTGTCTTAATCGTTGTTGCTTGCTAGATGCTACCTAAATCGTTTTGGAGCTTATCTCGCTTATTCTCATTTACTCTTGTCTATATCTACTGCCCTAAGCATCCAGGGTCAGGTCATTTTAGTAACACCATCTACTATCAACACTCCTGTATCGTGAGTTCCTAGGTCTTGTCTGGGACACACATATCCTTGATCTTGGCAGCATTTCTTGCCCTTTTTTCTCCAAGTGTCAGCCTCATTCAAGCCAGATCTTATGCCTTTGCGCACCTCACGGGGTAGAACCGACCGTGAACCAGCAGCAAAAGATACAAACTCTGTACTTAGCAACCAAGTGAGGGTAAGCCCGGTGTTCACTACCCAAAGTACTAAAGGCTCAAGGCTCAAGGCGCTGACATTATATGGCGCCATTTAGGATTTACCCCTAAAGGTTTCCAAGAGGTATTCCGTGCTTGAACTATGATCTTAACAGGGGCTCAGGACGGCTATATGACCGAGTCGGCCACGACCACCTGTCCATGGCGTCTTGGTAGTCATCAAGAGTGGACAATTGAGAACAGGAATCCTGTCCAAGACGAACGGCGAAATAACGCTCTTGAAAAGCAAGTCAACCTAGGTACGATCAAGACAACGCAAGATGATGAAGAAGGCACCATCGTGCTGGATTATACATCGGCAGCTTTATCATCCACCTCACTGTCTCGGTCCATAAATACACAGGTAGGAGTCATAAACGCAGGTAAAGTAAGCCAAGAGCACCCTGTAAATATATAGGCTGACGAGGCCAGATTCATCGTTCCGGACGACAAACGCAAGTCTAGGGTCTTCACAACTCACAATACGGAAGTCTGACAACGAGTCTGGCTGTGAAGAATGCAAAGAACGCTATTTCCATCCCGGAATAATTCGCAGTCGCTTGCTGGCTCAATTTCTGTTTTTAGAGTCGAAGCAGGCGTCTTTGGACACCTTGGCGAATTTTCCGAGTAGCCAGGAGGAATTCCTGGACCAGATGAATCAGCCCAATGCATTTCCATGCCAAAGTCTGAGGAATGGAAACTTCTTAGCTATGGCCGAGTTGGAAAACGGCAGTGAGGAGATGAAAAGTCGAGCACAACCAAAGGCTCTTCCTATCAGAGGTCCCAAGCGACTTGACAGCGCTACATCAGCCCAATGTGGTGAAGGCGACGGAGCTGTTTGAAGCAATAATAGGTCTGTGCGTCTATAGCACGATGTCAGTAGTTGGAGGTGTTTGGCCATGTAAAGATAGTTTCATGATGAGCAATTTGTGAGAAAAGGGCAGAGAGACAATTGGACCGCCTTATTTCGATGTATTTGCCATGACCGAAGGAGTAATATACCATGGGCAATTGCTTAGCACGTAATGATGCACCACTTCTCATTTTACCAGTCTCGTCTTTGTGAATCACAGCCTGGCTCCATATATATTGCTGTAGGTAGCTGCCCTGGGATGACCCTCTGCCTGAAAGAAGAACTGTGGCATACTGCCAATATTTGAACACACGAGTCCCAGCTACAATAGCAACAGCTGTAAACCTTCGCCCTTCTTGACCCAGCATTTCTTGACTCTAAACGACGGGAAAAGCAAAAGCGACAACCTGAGGAGTCTTTTCTGGGCGATGGAGAAGTGCGGCGATGTAAGTTGTGCTATACGAAAAAGGTACGGGTGATAAACAGAAACGAAAAATAAATGTTCTCCTGCGCTGACTGCTATAGTAACTGAAAGTCCACGAAGACGAATCTTGATAGTGTAGAATTCCGGGGTCCTGGTGAGAGATGTTGCAGCTGATCTCGGACGTGCCGGCGAAGACTACGATACCGGCAGCGCCACCCTCAAATCCAACAAATTAAATCCGGGGGCGTATTTGGAAGATTCGATCAAATATTTCAAATCTGGCCCTCTACATTCTCCACGCTAACATTTCCAATCTCCCATCAGACCTCATCTCCCCTACCTATCGTCGCCCCTAGATTCACCGCACCATATCTGACCCAGATTTTGATGCATTATATCTTATCCAGTGTTTCCGTCGCCACCGAAAGCCTCTGCGTCGCCAGTGTTAACTTGGCTTGGCTGAATAACCTCTCGCAATCAGTCACCATCGCCGGTATCGCGAGTATATCGAGAGCCAATTGGCTAATCATCGGGATTTGTCCCTGGTGAGCCATCCACCATTCGATCAGGTCGTCAGTATCTTGTGGTTCTAGCCCTAGATCCGCTCAAGCTCACTTCCCATCACCGTAGTCTTGGCCGTCCTGCTCTTACTCCATTGCTTGAATACGCTAGCTTCGGTTGTCTTCCTAGGTACGCTCAAGGATGTCGATGTGTCTGTGATCATCTTCTGCTGCTCATCCAACGGCGGGTTGCAGCGGTACCAGCGGTCCAAGTAGTCTGGCAGTCCAATCTTGGCATTCCTCACCCACACAAGCTGCTCTTTCGATGCCTAGTTCATCTCCAGATAGTTCATGCCAAGTGATGGATGAAGGATGATGGATGCAGCAAACAACGGTGAGTCTCCAAGCTTGGTGTAGTACTGATTTAATTTCCGCCAGGCAGTTTTGATGGAAAGTCTTAAATAGTGCCGGTGACCCTTTCCCATGTCATCAGTTCCTGATGGTCCTGATCGATTGCCCGATCCATCACCGCATCGTCTCGAGCTTCGATCCAGCAAGGGCCTGCTGCCTAGACTTTCGCGGATGGTTGTCCGTATTGCAATCCCTGAATCGAGCAGGAAGCTGCCGGTTACGGTCTGGTCACCCTCGAGCCTGCTCGGACTGCGAGTTGGTGTGTCCTCTCCTGCGACCCTGTCTGGGTCGACATGATAGGACAGCTTCCGATCCTCCAGTTGTTCCATCATGTATTCCATACCCGTCATCACTTCCTAGAGCCGCCTGTTACCGCCTTCGCTGCCTCAGCCCTGCATTCTCATAGTCTGCAGATAGAATGGCTCAAGAACAAGTTTAACTTCTGCCAACAGTCTCCAGTCATCTCCCTTCAGCATGTCGACCTCTGGTAGCCATTTCTCCACGTCCGGGTGGACTAGGAACGCCCTGATGTCCCCCTACTTGACAAACGCTCGAGATATCATGGGGTGAGTGGAGTTCCATCTTGTATCATCATTCATTACGACCTCGACCTCCGTCGTTGACTCACTTGCCAAGAGATATTCTTGTGATTCGTCCTTCTCGCGTGAAATCCTTTTGAAAAGCTCTGAGGGGAAGACCTGATGAACTTGACGATATTTTGGAGCTTTCCCACCGGCCTTTTCTTTCTCCAGTGTCGTAGATCATCCTCCCTCCGGCCGAGAAGATCAAATACCTGCGATCCAGCCTCGAAGGCCTCGGAACCTTCGCCGTAGAGAAAGACGTGAGCAACCACGTTCAGGATATGCCCATAGCAGCTCATGCATCTGGCCCGAACGCCCGCCAGACTCATCCCTGCGTCGAGATCTCCGTAGAAGTTCATGAGACAGCTGTCGTTTGAAGATGCGTTGTCCGAAGGAAGCTCAAGAACAGGAAACGGAAGAAATGAGCAGAGAAAAACAAAAAAGAGTTGAAGAGGGGCACTTCGGGACCACCAAGGCAAAAAGGCTCAAGAGAACAGGAAAGGCATCGAGATTTCAAGACTGAATGGAATATGGGACAAAACAAGTCAGGGAGAACAAAGAGCCTCCTCGAAAAGAGAATTTAGCAGGGCGAAATAAGTTCATAGCAGAATTGCCCAAAAGGCTGGAGATTATGCCTGTCCTGCGACATGTGATAGAAGCTTTGGCTCACTTCGCAAGGCTACAGCCTTGATTCCTATTCCAGCACAGCACGCCGTGCCCATCAAGCAATATTGAGTTGCATCTTCCAGACTCATCGAGCCCCCTGACTGGAGCGTACTCGGGACAGTCGTGGTTGGTACATTGATTATTCAGTCAATAACGGAACCACACAGCAGACAGTGAACATTCTCAGTCCAGGACTTATCACCACCTATTACGCTCTCGCGCACGTCGCGAATCTCCCATACTGTGAGGCCGTCTTTCCTCTTGAGGGTGGCCTCGAAAAGTCCGTCGTATGGTTTAAAGTCTGCGGTCTTCTTGCTCCCCTTCTTATTACCCTTCTTGGCTGATTGGTTGGCTGGTGCGGTGGCGATAGCTCCGAAAGGCTTTCGTCCACGCACAAGAGTTCCTATCACACGATGGCTCTCGCGAGCAGCTTTCTTGAAGCGTAAGTCATCGTTCGTTTCGCCGGAACGGACATCGATCATTGGCTGAGTCTCTTTTTCCTCGGTATTAGCAGGCGATAGAGGATGGGTGGCTTCGGGCTCCTGCTGCTTGCCAGCCAACCGCTCGCCTACATTGGCCTTATCTATGCCCAGTCGCTCGTGGACTTGTATGAGAATCTTGTGGGTTATACATTCCTCATGCAACAACTTCCCGCATTTCGAGTTTGTGCATTCTAGCACGATTTTGTCGGGGTTTGCAGGCTCTTGGCATTCGCAAATGAGTTCGACAGACTTTATGGATATTAGCCCTTGTGATAAAGAAAGAGACACAATGAGACACACCGAAAGTTGCAAGTGACGGCAGTCGTACGCTTGGCGCCAATAAAGCCCCTTTGGGATTTTCTTGATATCGGACTCAATCCATTGATGGACGGTAGCGAGCCCTGTAGCACGGACAACATTGATAATATCCACTAGAAAAGGAAGGATCGGTTAGTCGCATTGCAGTATAATGTCGGTCACCATTCTGGAGCATACTGTGGTTGGAAGCGATCAGTTCGTTGACGCCATGGTACGGCTGGCGACCTTGAACCTTCTTCTTGCCGTCAACGGTCTCCGCAGGGAGTTCGTCGGGCCAGTACATCCAGTAGACGCGTGCGTAGACGTGATGCTCATCAGAAGCACGGATCTCCAGGATGCGCGCTACCCACTCATCTTTATTCTCCTTGCAAATATCCTCGCCATTATCTTGAGCTTTTCGTTTTTCAATTGATAGCTCGTTGGCAACTTTCACGAAATCTTCGCTATAGTATTTGTTTTCGTTCACTGCCAAGAGTTAGCCATAAGCTCCTACCAATTTGGGAGGATGTCGAGATTCCATCGGATACTCACGGACAAAGCTATTGTAGCGCGTCGTATCTTGCCACCGTTTTCCGGGTTCAACGGTGTATTTTAGGTCCATACTTTCGTGCGTTTTGAAGCTGCCCTTTGGGGTGAAAGGAAAGATTTGAGACTGAGTCCATTTGTTCTCATCTTGACCATCGTACTTCCGCTTCTTGTTTTTGTGACATTTCTGGTGAGCGGGCGAATCACCAGTCTCGTAAGAGATAGTAAAAGGGCACTCAGCGCGGTTATCCTCCTCGACGGATAGTGATCTCTTGCGCTTGCTCATTGTGGTGTTTTGATGCGGTTCGCCCGTGTGTATGACCGCGTTGAGAATGGAGAAAAATAAGCTTCGTGGAGAAACGGCGGGGAAAAGGATGGGGGAAATGTGAGAAGTGGAAGGAAATTAGATGCAAGTGATTTTGCGATGATGAGATTTAAGCTAGCTGAGCCTCATTGATGCTTGAGTAATAATTTGGGGGTGCGCCTGTCGTCGCGTGCGCGATTTCCCTTATGTTATCGAATTTGTCATCTATGATTGGCCGAGAGTGAGTGGAGTAGCTTCTGCAGAAGACCAGAAATCGCCGAAATGCCATGAATACACTCTATTCATCTTTTATAGGCTCATAAACCAGTATAGGGTGCCAGATGGCCTGTTAGATAAGCGGACTGGGTTTTTTATATTGAATGGGATCGAGTCATGATTGTAGATCGAATATATGTATGGCTCAATATGGCTGACCGTTAGACGTGCTTCTCTACTAATGTAATGGAAGACTTTTCCACAACCTTCACGGGTTGTTTGAAGAAAGGTAGGCCGAATGCGGTTCTGCACGATGTCTTCTTGTCTGATTGGTAGCTTACACCACAAATGCAACTGGGCTTGGTAGCACGATCGGAGTAACGACGCAGCCGCACAAGTCATGTTGGACAGTGGGTACCCTCATTTTCCCCGTCAATAAGTTCTTGATAATTGCATGTTTTGACTTTTGTACTGTTTTAAACAAGCTGTGTTGGTTATGAGAGAAACCTTTGAGGGAAAACTGGCTGTAAACCTGGAGTATTCTTCTTGGTAAATAACTAGTTGACTTTTGTTCTAAGTGTTGCGCTACACTTTCTTAGGTAGATGTGTAATCGGATACTCGCTATGTGCATAAAGACCTGTTAAGCTGCATAGACAGGCGGTATGTTATGGCATGCTGCATTGAGTGGAACGAGATCCCCTTTCTAAGTGGGGCAAAAGAGTAACAATGATAATGTTGTGAAAACTCGGTTATTAACGCCTTTTTCTAAGGCAAGTTCTTTTCTAAGTGCTTAAAAGCTATTAACTAATAGTAGTTTGAATCAGAAATGAATTATTTCTCGTTTCAACCTCCAGTTTCGTAGGATAGAGCCAGGCAACTCACAAGTAATTCCCCCTCGTGGCGGCATCCAGTAAAGCTCAAGAACTGTTCTGCCTCTTTTCTTCATTTTCTAAAAATTGCTAGCTTTAACTAACCACAAACCAGCGGCAGCTAGATAAAGTGCTAGACGAATCGCCAATAGCTTGCATAACAGCAGCACACACTTTCTGTGGACTTTGCAGCGGCGCCTTCGAGCATGAAGTAATGGCTCTCTGCTCATCTCTATCAATCTTACTAACAAGTCACTCGTCGGGAGTGAATATGGTCATGCCTCCAAGTTGCGAGAAACGCTGACCTTACGGCAGGCGAGCAGTGAAGAAGACGGGGTTGTTTTGCGTTGATAATCAAGGTTCAACCATGTTTGATGGAAATGGGAGGCTGGCATTACCTTATAGTTCGGGTGTCACTGGGGTTCAAATGAGCAAGCAGGCAGCCTGGGCCCTACAGGTGAATGGTCTCCTGGAAAGAAGGAAATCTCGATGAAGAATGGACAGGTCATCGGCAATGAGTTGAGTAGAGTTTAGGGTGCTAGTGGCTGGCTAAGCTATTTAGCTCTCAGCTGAACTATGCTCGTATTGTATCCCGATAGGTGTTTGGTTTGGCGTCATCAAAGGGTTTGCTACCTGTTCCGTGCTTAAATGGGTCAGCAGCATGGTGCCAGTACCTTGGAGTGTTTCTGTGCTTACATTAACTTGACCTGGAGCTGGGCGCAACTTTCAGTGTGACATATAGGCTTTGCAAGGGTAGTCTGTGAGTATGGCATGGTGAGCCATGTTCTGATTGCAATGTGTTGGGGGGTCACGCAGTACTGTGACCTTTTCCCGTTGGTAGTCAGCCACCAACACTTTGTCGACAGCGTTTGCATTCCAATGAGGTTTTGATTGCCATTGGACGTTCCGTGTACCACATCCACCAACGTTGAAACCCACTAAAACTGATGGAGAAGGAAATACGTCTTGGTTTCATGATGAATTAGGCAGAAGCCCCTTTTCTAACTTGGTCTCTCCCTACCTTATCAGGCTGCCGGAATTGAAATACACACCTTCGACGTGGACGGTCAACTCTTCAATTTCCACCTTGTTAAACTTCTTCCCGGATAGCACTTTCTCTTTCATCACTACCCAAACATCTTATCGCAACACTTCGCTCGCTCTTAGATATGTCTACCAGAGACTCAGAGGCGGCCTCGCGCCGACATTACAAAATCAGTAAGACTATCAAAGCTTGGAAGACCCGCGATGCGGCCGTCAAGCCTTCATCGCCTCCAGAATTTACCGATCTTCGACCTACATTTCAAACTGTACTGTCCGAAAATAAAGTTCAACCCTCCGACATATCCAAATATGTTAAGTTGCTCCGGAAGGCGGAAGAACGACGAGCAGCTACTGCTTGTGGAGAAACATTTGAGAAGATGGATAAAGAGCTCATTTTCGGACTTTTTGAAGACCTTGGCCCTATCCTCTTTCAAGAGTGGTTCAACGAATGGAAAGGCATCAATCAACTTGCAGAAGACGCCACGCCGTTAAATTATGACACCCAGTTGAGTCCTGAACAGACCGCCGACGATCTCCATCGTATTAGAGAGTCCCCTGCACCACAAGTTGGAGGAAAGGCGCTGCGGAAGAGCTTCAATCAGACATTTGTCTTTAAACCTTGGACTGCCGAAAATGAATCTTTCCAGCCGGCACAGCTTACCAGTTCTCAGCCAGACGAGGTTGAACATACCGATGAATTGGGATGTGAACCACCAACATCGCGTGTCCGCCGCCGCACAAAAAGACCACAAGAAGAAAGTCAACGTTCAAAGCGTCGTTGCATACAAAGACCCCGAGACACGCAAGTTGAACTTGATGATCAGTATTCTTCCGACCAATCAGAGGACACAGCGCCATTCACCGACGACGATTTGGAAGCGTGCACCGGGTTCTGTGGCGACAAGGACATCGAGAACGTCTTCAATGGAGTCAGCAATGACCAGGTACATCAATCCACCTAGCAAACTTTAGATCGGCTCTTCGAATTTGCGAATTGTCACTCTTTTATCGAAGGATTTAACCTTGGTCATTCTTTTTTTTTTTTTTTTTTCACAAGCCCGGACGGCTCAGGGAATGGGCACTGATGCTGAATTGGAGGGGGTATAATGGATTGGGAAAAGGATAGGGGCCCGAAGCTCGACTTGTTTGTACATGGACGCGTAGGTAAACAGGATATTATTTCAGTCGCTGTAATACTATTGAGAGTCAAGATGTACGGAATGTGCTTGAGGATCTTTTAATTAGTACTGTAATGTTACACTTTGCATGGATATTATGGGAGTTGGTAATTTGAGATGATGTTCAGGTAACATTTCCTGCGTTCTGAAGCTCAATGTTCGTGATTCAAGCCATCTTTCTCTGTTAGCTTGTCCATTGCAATGACCCTTCCGTCTAAAAGTACCCAAATGGCGCTCAATTGGTTATATCGCTGGTGTTGCAGTAATCGCTTCCGCTTGTGCTGTCGTTCAGAATATGCTTTCTGTCTCGTCTGATTGGCTTGCTTTCGCTTCACGTGATATTGGAATGGGACTTGGTTCTTTCCGAAGCTTCGATTCCAGCAAGACCTGATCTGATCCCAGCTTCGTGGGGCAATCACCATGTAGGCGATGCTTTGATGCCAGTTTAGACTGGGTCTGTTGAGATGGAACCCTGTAGACCAAGATGATGGGAAAGCGCAGTATAGAATCATTTGAGGTCAGGTCTACCACTGTTGGTAACGGCTTAATCACAGTTATATGGTGTACGTGATGTGACCTCGTGGGCCGTAGCGTAGATATGTCTGACATCTGCGTTTCACCTGGTTGCAGAGGGCCAGTATACTGACCCCAAGTTCTCTGCAGGCAATCCCTACTTTAGCTTGGAGGACGTTACCTAGATCTCGCCGAATCTGGATTCATCCTAAAACTCACCATGTTATATCATTGGCTTGCAGATGAGCTGATACATAGTGTTAGTTACTAGGAATTCTGGCAGCCCTGGCTAATATATTGGCTGTACTCCGTATATTCTTACTTCTTTCAGTACCTAAATATGTAGCTGTTCGTCGGCGTATAACTAGGGCAAACCGGTATCCGCAGTCGCATATATACACTGCAACGTGCACGATAAGCGACTAAGGCTAGGAAAAGTATAATGTCAACCTTTAAAGAAGCCGTGCTTGTTCAGCCAGACTCAGAAAATGTCTTTGTGGTTATATTAATAATTCTCTCCCTGTAGGGTTCTGACATATGAAATTTTACTTGAAGCAGATGATGGGTTGGGCTTTGTCAGAGACTGAGGTTGCTCGTTGCTCTGAACACGACACTTGGGTTAGACTACACGAGAGCTTCCTGGCTCGATGTGACGCGATCACCCACAGGCGTATGCCCTGGTGCCTGAAGATCATAACCGAGGCTGTCTGTTGATTGGGGATGATGGCCGCTTCTTCTGGACCCGACATGTCTGTCGCCAACTGTGTCGCCAACTGTGTTGCCATGTTTGAGTTTCCGCAAGAGCTGTTTCAACAGGGGGATGCACGTAATTGTAATGCCGACGCATTGCATAATCTGAACCAGAACTACTGAAATCCAGATGTCAAGTAGAGGGTTTTCTGAGTTCATCGCGCGCTTGTAATAGTAAATATGGCATATAGCAGGGAGTAAAGACCTATTCTCCGTTAGTATGTCCTCTTGCCCATATGTGTTTGCTTCGCATTAATGTAGGGCTTAACTACACACGTACATGATGCGACAGAGGAAGAGGCCGATGATTCCAAGTTTAGGGCGCAAAGCCATCTGTAGACACATGAAGATCCTCAGAAATACTCCAGTGACGAGTAAATCGGTGGCAATATGCAAAGCATCAGCGCCAATCCTCAGGGCAATAACCTATTAAGCAAAATTAGACAAAACTACCACAAATTGATTCAACTAGGATGCTTACAGTATTTCTGTCGCACTGGCCGTTGATATAATCCCAGAATCTTGGCAGTGGACAACTGAAGCTCCTCCCTAGGATGGAGAATACCGCCCAAATGAGAGTCAAGATGATGCTGATCATCACGCATATTCGAGTTTCTCGGGACCTATCTTCCAAAGAACGTATCATGGCAATGACTGAGAGCTTCGAGGCGGACAACGAGGCGATGAAAAGGATATCAGACGCGTATTGAGCCTTTGACAGAGTCGCCTGTGAGTTAAAATGAAAAGAGTCAATGCGCGAAGAAGGCTACTTACCAGCAGGGCGTGAGACTCCTCCGAAGGTGTAACATCATGGGGTTTACCTAGTCCATTGGTCGCTCCCATTAGTGACACTACAATCGATTGTGGCATCATTAGAACCTGTGGCCAGTAGTTCAGTAAGTGCACTCGTGACAGGACGATGGGGAGCCTCCATGAGTAAGACATAGGGAACAGAAATTACCGTGGATATAATCAGAAGCAGGTCATCAAGCGTATAGAGATTTGACCACTTTACTCCCGCATCTGACATGACACGCCCAGTGGAACGAATTAGCACGGAGAAGATGGAAATCATCATCAAAGCCAACGAGACAGTTTGTATAAGCCGTGATTTGTCCGTCGGTGTCTCATACTCGTGTGCCAAGATCATTGCAGTTGTGTAGAATGGATTTGAGAAGATACTGTTTTGTAAGCCCAAGACCAAGTGTGTTGTCAAGACTCGCGTACAGCGCTGTGGTTCTTATTCGAGAGTCTCGGGTCTAGAATGGCGTAAAGACGTTGAATGTGTAGGGGAATGTTCAACAGCAGGAAGAAGAAATGCAGTGCATGGACCTTTATCTTACTGTTGATCCGCAAGGTGGCCCCTGAAACCTCTGGTACAATTCTTACATGGTGCCTTACCTGTCCCCGAGAAGAATAGCAGACTACCCATTGCTAGGTTTCTGCGGTGCAACCCCAGCGACCAACAGGAGATGTCGGCTCGAGTTTCGGCTGGAAGCACCCCTTATTGGCCAGTTTGAATGTCTTGAAGTTGCCCTGGTGTGACGGTTGGTCGCATCTATTACGAGAACCCGCCCCTAGACCAAAATGCTTCTCATCGACTGGGACTGAGGAGCTATAGCGAGGAGACATCTAGGAAATCCTTGTGCGATAGATGTATCCGATTGGCTCTTGGCTCAGACGATCAAACAGTCGTATGATTTAGCCCATCAGACTACGTAGGCACTGGAAGGAGTAACCACAGAAGAAAGATTTTATTACAGAGACGTTTGCAGTATGGGAGAGGTCTGATGGTCCATCACCCAGTGGCTGGCTCGCTAAGTTGTGAACTCCTTTGAAGTCGCTTCAGCCCTTTGATGGCTGTTTTGATCTAGTGTTGATGTGATATCGGAGAGTGAAAACACAGCCCCCCCGGGTTGACCGTCATATCTTGACCATCACCAACAAGGTGACCCTTGCAAAATGGTTAGGTGGAGCGCTTCTACCAACAAATAGCGGCTGACAGTAGGGTCTTTGATTGGCGACTTCCACATTGACTCCTTGGTGCGGATTGCCGTTGTCGACAGGGATTTGATTGGTGACTTCCAGATTGACTTCCAAATCTGAAGCATGGCTCCTGGCAGCAGGTGGGGTATTGATTTGGCTTCTCAACTTGGAAATGAGGCATTTTTCTTCCACGTCCCCTGCTTAGACAACCACCTCAAACATCCACGCAATGCTATAAAATGAGCGGCTCATCAATCTACCGGGGCGGTGGGAACTCATCCGTGGGATCCTTTAGTAAGTTTGATTCCAAGCTGGCCCCTGGCCATGACCGTGCCCGTCAACGCACCCATGAAGCCACCTGGGTCAAGCTTGCCGAGGCTGTGCCAAAGAACGAGGAGGACTGGCGCTTAGCGAGACAGAAGCATGCCTTCAGCACCCCGGCGGAGATGGTGAAGACATTAGAAGATCTCCTCGATGGTAAAAAGAAGTCTCAGCTTTATAAGACTGTCTACCTAGCAAGTCGTTACGTGATCCTTCGTAGCGACCCCTCCCAGAAGGAAACGGTATACTCTGACCTCCGAAAGTGCCTGGATAATCTCACTCTTCAGGACGATATGTTATACAGATACATGGACTCAGTAGTGAAGCTCGTCAAAGCCCTCGATGACTTATTTTTGAAGGGTCTCTTACACCGTGCTTTTGAACTTGTCCTTTACAGTAAGTTTTGTTATTTATTGCTTTCATGTTAAATACGAGAAGAAAGCCAGCAAAAAAACGGAAACACTTTTCTTACTCTCTTCCTAACAATGCACGACTTAGTACCGATCCAAATATCACACCTGCGTCTTTACGGACCCAACCAAGATAAATTTGTTACTTTCTTTTTCAATCCAGAAGCCTCCCGTCGAAATTCAAGGATCTCTGCTGCTTTCCATTCCCTTCCTGGTCCACCGTTTGTTCCCAGAACTCAGGTAGGATCTACATAGCATGTTTATTTCAACTACCAACAATTCTCCACAGCCTTACCAGCATCCAGAATGCTTTTGGTACCACGATCCATAGTCCGGCTGAATATTGCATCTTCGAGAGTGCAATTCAAGGCCGAAACGTACTTCCTCGCCTTCTGTTATGGCCCATTGAGGTCTTTAGAATACCCCAAAGTCTGCTATCGGCCACATCAAAACTGGCGACAGAACTTCGTGGGTATAACCCCATGCCACCGCATGTTCCGTCGAACACTGATATGTATTGCTACCAATGGCCAGACGACAAAGATCGTCTAACAGGTGTATTGTGGGAAATCTTGGTAAGATTTATTCGTCTTTTCCTCTGATAATCTACTCATCCCTCAGACCAGCCAAAACCTTCTTAGAGAAGGGGAACATCACCTCAGTAAACGATATGCTATACATCACGACAAAGGACATCTCCCCACACCGGATAACCGCGTCCAGGTTCTTATACCTGTAGTTGACTCAACTGTTGCTGTGTCCCATGTCTCACTGGATCACGTTCTGCATGATAGAAAATGGAGTCATCGTTGGGAAGCCGGGCAATGGATCGTCATGAAGCCGGGCACATTTTTCCTACCGGAACAACCTGTCAGTTACTTAGCCTTGTTGTTCCGGATGTCAAGCACCGATCTTGTTCACAGAACAGTAGTTGGGTCATGATTGGGGTCAATGCTACCCAGAAAAGGTTAATCTCGATAGTTCGCAATGCCTTAGCACAGTAAACCCTTCCCTGAAATCTTGTCTTTCGGAGCGAACAAGTGATCTGTTGATGCTGTCCTCTTGGTGAGTTCCTGCCACATACTATCTATACAGAGACCGACCGTGCTTTTATACCTTCATGACCGTGTACCCGCTACCGCAACAGTGCGAGTGTGACCAATATTTATGCGCCATACGTTCTCTGTGCTTAACATCATTCTGAACTTCGACCAAATGCGCAGGCTGCAGGCCCGTTTGATCGAGTTTGACAGTAAGTCACGTCATCAGTCTCAACATTGTCAACAGCCTCGCCGTGTTAGTCCTCTGCTGGTTTTATGTACTTTCGGCTCGATTGTTTGAGATGCAGCGCCGGAGGATTCGATACACAAAGCGTCGTTTGTGGCCTGTTGCGCCTAAAGTCGAGACGGAAGCTACAGCTACAGCTGATATCAATCTTGGAAACGCATCGCGCACCGAACCCCTAAAGACCACAAGGAGTACGCGGACGTCCACCGGTAGGCGATTGAGAAACAAGACAAGGACCGCAAACTTTCCGAGACCGAGTTGATCGACAGGAATGACTATTGCTACTACTGCGTACCGGGAACAAGACGCTTGAAGAGAAACCAGGATGCTTCTGCTTTACGACAGTGGCAGTGAAGAAAATCATTGACGACTTCATCCCCAAGTCCTGGAGACAGGCACGCAAGCGTTCCAACTACGAGATGTGGTGAGGCATGTTTCAGATCGTGCCTTGTTGGTAATTTTCGCCATCAATGATCTGTTTCTTCAACAGTGTGGTGTCACAACTGCATTCCTGAGCTCCAAAACACACAAAGAAATCTACCTTTTTCATCCCTACGGTTTTGAGGATGGAACGAAGAGAGTTTGTAAGTTGCAGAGAGCTCTGTATGGACTCACAGCATCACCAGTGTGGCGGTTCAAGATGGCAACGGATCTGCTTAGTGGAATTGGTTTTGAACAACTTGATTCAGAAGTTTGCATCTTCATTCGCAGCGACAGTTCGGTGGTTATTCTCTATGTTAACGCTATAGGGTGTGGCAGCTCCTACTCTGGAACACGCCAATACAGTCATGGAAGAAATCTCTACTCTGTTTGAAGTCTAGAAGATGGGAGATACAGAGGACTTTCTGGGTCTTCAGATTGTGCGAGATTGTAAGAACAGAAGGATCTACATTTATCAAGAACGGTATACAGAAAAGATCCGACACAATTTTACAGACGGCAAGGTCAATCCAGTCAACACACCATTGCCATCATGATTGGATATACTGGAAGACTGGAAGACGAAAGAATCAGTGATGAAGCTGAATAATTGACTTGAACAAACCGGATGCCTCAACTACCTGTCAATGGACACACGACCTGACATTTCGTCTATGGTCCAAAAGCTCTCTGGAGCAAACAGCAGTCCCGCGGAGGAACACGACGGGGTAATGAAGCATTTATTTCGTCATCTTCCAAGAATCAAGAAGTACGCTCTGGATTGGAAACACGCTGAAGCGAGCTAAGATTCTGCAGATGATGCCGCTGCTGTTGTATAATGACTCACGGGATGCAAGGGAAACAGTTCTCAACAAGTACAACGAGGCACTCGTCACATCTATATACGCTATGAACGTCAAGCGGGTACCAGAGTCCACTTTCGCCACGCTGGGCTCGCTATTGATGAGTATGCGGAGCAGTATAGGAGTGAACAAAGTTTTTATGTATTACTATGTGTTCTTGCGATGCTTTTGTGCCAGACCTCAAAAACCTGTGGCTCCCTAAAGCGTAGAATAAATGAACTATTATGAATTGCCATAAACAAACCTAAACGCGTAAATAGCTCGTATCCTGATTCATTCTACTATATACCATCAGAAGCTGTCACGACAATCTCAATTCTGTACGAAAGGCTGAGCGACACTCTCTTCGACAGAATATCCAATGTCCTGGTCCTAGTAGAGATATTCTAACTCCAGGAAATGGGCCATTATGATACAGCTTGGACTGAGAAAGCCATCTTTTTAATTGTCATAGCTGGCTATCATCCTACCTAGCGGCGACTTTAGGACCTTTCAAATGGAAGACTGAAGAATGACGAGATGGATAGAAGAGCGATGACAAAACAGAACACCCTGACCACACAGGACAAGTGGCAAAGCTGAAACCAAAGAAACCAAGGCAAGACGCCATATTGAATGAGCATATGGAGTCCATGGCCGGCGCGACCCTGAAGAAGCCAAGACATCGAACCTCAACGACAGCTCCGTGTTACCAGCTACCCTAGAGTTAACCACCTCCTGATTTATCAACTCAGAATTTATCACCCTAATTTATCACCCTGAATTTATCACCCTAAATTTATCACCCTAAATTTACCACCCCAAATTTATCACCCCAGGATTTATCACCTCAGAATTTATCACCCCAACCACGCATTACCCAACCCGCCGTCCTCCGCCGCGACATTAAGACCTTGGCTGTAGGCAAAGCCTCCTCCGCCGGCCAAGACGTCGACGACTGGGTCAAGAGCCACTACTCAGAATCTACAACAGACATGCCTGCAGATGGCTTCACAAAACCCCTTTCAGCCAGAAAAGCATTCTCACTTCGTGAAACAATTAGGTCTGGTTGATATCTCATCGCGGATTGATCCAGAATACGTTTCAGGAGAGGATATTGATCAAGATGATATACAGATCTCATCTGATACAGAGTGAAATCTGGGGTGGTGTGTCACAGAGTAGGCATTAGTAATCTAGCTATAACTTATGCTTTAAGTAACATTGCGGGATGGAATACCCCGCACAAGAGATAACTTAAGACATCAATTAACACATTTGCTGCTGCTCATCATATTCACTCTAACCCTTTAAGCACGCTCAGTGCGACACACGGCGATCGAAGAGACAAATCAATCTACAAGTCTTCTTTCGCCGGCACAAGTAATGCAAACGCACTTAGCTTGTTTCTGTTGATGTAGGCGCGCCGGGTCTAGCATCAACAGCTACGCTATGCAAGTCGTTTGACGACCGCAATGCAGTTTGCATCCTCCTCTTCCTTTTCATTGGCCTGCATGGTCAGTGTTCGCGTGGTTCGATTCCACATAGCAAAGATCAAAGCTGTCAAATGGTTGAATGGTCAGAGGCCTTCTAAATGCACCGCGAAAGGAGTTGAACTGTTGCCTTCACTGACCTGCAGCTTTCTGAGATTCCGTTACATGGATGGGATTTGTTACGTGGGGGGGCCAACCAACGGCTCAATGCGAAGCCTCGCATGCTAACAAACGATTTTCGAACACGCTGCCCTCTACAATGCATTGGGCCCGATCTTACTAGACCAAGTTTCACAACACAAACATACATTTCTAATACCAACATCCGCTCTCTAAAATCGCTTTTTATCACAACATCAATTTCATGCATCACGGATGTATCATCAGAAACACGCCGGTTAGCGAGCTCCTACGACAAGCTCAGCGAAGGGCGGAGGTGGCGGAACAACGCGCCGAAACGTCAGAGGCACAAACGCGACCGATGACGCTTGACGAATACATTGCAGCTTGTCACACCTTCCTATTCTCCCGCCTTTCCATCGAAACGGATCCAAAGCTAGCTTTGAGGGGCTCCATCATAAGATCCGCGTGATAAGTGGTGCCCGACTTCCTTGACCAACAGAAGCTCACCTTCGGCATAGTCTACGAATCGTTTCCCACCGAACGCCCCGTTTTCGAGAACCGAGACTTCCTGGCCGGCCTGGGGAACCGGATCGCTCAACGACCGATTGCGGACGAGAAGACGCTCGAATCTTTCCTGCATGATAGCGTGGAGGATCCTGTGAGAGCCATCATATAAGAGCTCAAACAGGAGGAAGAGGTCAGGAGGTCGTTCCAGATTGGAGATGGTGCCATCTTTGAGAACCACCTGCATGCGCTCAGCGACGTTGCGGAGGAAGCCATCGAAAGGGAGACACAATCAACACCACCGCGGACCCCGGACCATCGAAGAGATCTCAAACAGCTGCGACCGGATCAGATCTGCGTCTATCGATCCGACAATACTGCGTCTTCCCGGCGCACCATGCTTTGCATTTCCGAGTATAAGCCGCCGCACAAGTTGAGCTCTCAGCATCTTCGTGCCGGTCTGCGCATCACGGACATACACGAGGAAGTAGTGAACCGCAGGACAATTCCGACTTCGATGGACCCTGATGCACGCTTTCAGTACCACGCAGAAAAGCTGACGGCATCTGCCGTGGCGCAGACCTATCATTACATGATCGAAAGTGGCCTTGAATATGGCCTGCTGACTACTGGCGAAGCCATTGTGTTTCTCAAAGTGGATTGGAATGACCCCGAGACCCTTTACTATCACCAGCAGAGCCAGGTCCGGAGGTGACAGCCCATCCAAACAACCTACAAATGTGCACGGCTGTCGGTCAATATCTAGTGTTCACCCTCATAGTTCTCGGTTCGCCTGGCGAACGGCGGGAGATTTGGCAGGAGGAGCGCATGAAAGCTATGGAGAATTTGAAGAGGTACAATGAGTCCGTCATAGGCATTGACGCTTGCGTCGGATCGCCAGCGGGAGGCCGACCTCAACATGCGCTATTTTCACCAAGGCTAAGACGCGGTGTCTGTCTTCGGCTGTAAATGCTACCAGAAGCACTCTTGGAGACGATTGAGTTTTGGAAGCATGGTCTACTTGCGCTTCATCAAATTTAGCTTATGTGGATAAAGCTCTGTCGAAAGTTGTTGGAGCCCATTGAAATAGGGAAGTTAGAAAGCGCGCTTCATTATCGATGCTGTCCAAGAG
Organism: Fusarium mundagurra; assembly: GCA_013396205.1. NCBI lineage: Eukaryota > Fungi > Ascomycota > Sordariomycetes > Hypocreales > Nectriaceae > Fusarium > Fusarium mundagurra. The sequence goes on from JAAOAN010000073.1 coordinate 32,098, forward strand.
ACTCACCTTTACTCGCATGGCCGACCACTATAAGACCCTTAAACAGCTGTGACCTCTATATTTGACTGGCCTTTGAAATGAGCTGTTTTGATCATATCCCACTCTTTATCTCCATCCCGGATCTGCTTCTCCATTCATACGAAGACTTTCGCAGCAAGAGGCAAGACTTCTCCGAAGGTTGATGGTCAACGTGGCAATTATTAATGCCTTCAGTTGGGGTCGATACTCACGTGTTTCTTTGTCGGCCCCCCTTCCGACAAAGTAGATCTTTGGGCTGCCTTCGTCAACGTCGCGACGATCCGCTAGGCATCACACTCAATGTGTCAGTCCTGGTATTGTCGTTTGAAGTTGATACTCACCTAACTTCTCGTAAATGCTCTCAACAAGGCACTGTTTGATGCTGCATTCCATTTCGAGGTCTTGCGACTGCTGAGTCTTTTGAGAAGTAACAATGCTGCTGGAAATGGGATATCTTGTACATTTAGCGTGCTCCAATCTTTGAAGGCCTCCTAGTACTGCTTGTCTGTATACTTTTCGGTAATTCTTCCAGAAAGCTGAATGGCATCGCACACAGTTGAATCGTCACTGCACGTGCGTAATTTCATGATTCATACTGGGTTCGAGACAAAGTTGATTGATGACACGCCAGTCCATAGCTCTATCAGTGTTACAGAGGGAACGATAAAAATGCCAATTAAAAGTTCGTCTTTCAGCCGAGTCGGTTTCGAGAACAGCACCAATCTCAGTTATTGCTGGTGCAGACCACATAAGTAACGAGGACAGAACAAACAGGTCACAAAACGATGGTGCAAATACGTGGGAGAGTTAGTTGATTTTAAAAATTGTTTTGACTGATAGATATATTCGAAAACAAGTTGTAAGGAGGCATTTGCAATTCCTCCATGTTGATATGCATATACCTGCGCATCGCAACGGCGATAGATAACCCAGATCTCAGCCCAAAGTTTACCGTGAAGAAAAAGCTCGATATGACAGACATGCAAGAATTAATTGTAAAGTTTGAAAGAATGAAGAATCAACAGAAAAATCATGGCCACTTTGAACCAAGACTCCTTAGGTAGACTGGGCAGACGGAATTGGAAGCTACCAGACGACTTGCACATAGAATTCTCAATGTTCCAGCTATGCTGGAAGGTAACCGAGGGCTTGGATATGCTTTGTTTAGAAGCCATATGGGGAGGAGGCGGAGGCGGAGGCGGAGGCAGATGTGTCAGACTGGGCCTAATCATGCATGCTGCATGAGCAACGTTGAAAGGGGGAATTCGATGAGTCGATGGGTTTTGTCCCTCTAGGACTCGGCCTTCACTCTGGCACTTATCCAGAGTTGTCAAAAGAGCTCGGCGAATTGCATTGCCGCTGCTGAGCTCTGGGTATTCGCCCCGTTCTCCAAGTAAGTAGCTGAGGATCAACACCAAAGCTATCTCAATGTCGCCCGGTGGGATACCTCTCCAATCAACGTCTGGTTGCCGCATAGCCTCGAAACGGTGGAAGAGGGTAATATCCTTGACATCGCAACTCTTGTCATCCGTAAAGGCTACAGGAGATGTCTTATTATTTTTCCATGTCAGGATGTCTTTAAACCACTTGATCTCTTCAGTCAAATTCTCTTCGTAGTTGTCGCCTGAGTCTCGTCTTGAACTGGTATTCGTGTGTTCGTGGAGCCTTCCGCGGATATAATCCAGAAAACCTTGCGGACCACGATCTTCCAAATGTCGTATAAAATATCCCAGGTCGCGTGGCTGCTCCTCCGTAGCGATAAAGATGGAAAATGATTGGGCAATAAAGTTGAGTTGACACCAACTGAGGCCGTCAGCATTGTTTGTAGGAGTATCATCTGGCTCAGTGAGGTGCCCTTTAGAACACTAAACCCCTTTCCATCCCGCACTCATGGTTAGGCAGAAACTCTTCTGGCCTGCTTATCTTTTCTTCTTCAAATTCTATGACATATCGTTTTTGTGAACGGCTCAGGAGGCATGCTACGTTGCAAGCCGCATGTTTTACCCTGGCAGACGCTGTTGCCTGAAAGGAATGGCAGAGCCGAAGAGACCTCTTTCTACACGATGCAAGAATAACCTAGCCGCCCGGGTTTCAGTCATCCGTTTAATCGATAGGAACTCAACAGAAGGCCGCTGAGCGTATTCAAAGTTCAAAGGCAACACGTTGTAGTTGGCCAACATTTCAACGTTGCAGCAAGCATAAAACTAGGATACGTAACCGTGGCCGCTGCTTCATCTGGGACATCAGGCTACGCTCTCAGGGCTTACTCCTTTCTGTACACCCTAAACTTGCTGTGGATGCACGGCAAGCCTCATCAGCAACCTGGACTATCCTAGCCAACTATGACAACCCGTTCTAACTTCGCCATGTCATACGGTTAGATGTACATTTGTCACAAGCCTCAATTTCGACTCCAGTGAAGTCTGCCTTGACTGTCAACTATCTTCACGGCCGATATCAGTATGATGAGAAAATGGAGTCAATCATTTGATAGAGATCTATGGTAGTCTGGGAATATTGCCGCAACACTCTTATACATTGTCTGGTACATCGAGTCCTTTCGATACCCCGACGCTCCTTCCCTCCCCATGCCAGCGGGTGTGCTACTACAGACAGTCCAACCAGCTTCAATGCAACAAATACCCAAATCAGCCTCGGTATATAGCCAGCAAGATAATGGAGGATTCCTTCATTCGCCAGCAATTGTAAAGCAGCCATCGGTCCATAAACCATATTGTGTGAAGCGTAGATACATCCCACAGGATCTGTTACGAGGTTTCCTTCGGCACACAGTGTTTATCAAGTAAGGCATAGTGTTTCCTCTTCTTCGTGGAGAAGCTTTGCAACGACGTGTTCCCACCAAGGAACTCTCCCACAGATAGCTTTGGTGAGATCAGTTGGGTCTGATTGGATTGGAACTTCTTCGTGAATCCATTTCCAGATGCGTTTGAGTGCTTCATACAACGGAGGGACGGTCTGGGGTGATCTATTAGCATCCTGATTCTATAGCAGAGTACTACGTAGTGGACCTAGGTGAGAGCAGAACGAGCCTGCTATTAATGATAGATTGCTAAGGAAGGGGAGGATTGCGTTTCTTTTGCACTTACACTACGGACTGGTGTTGACACAACCGACTCGAACCAATCCTTTGCAATATTCTTGTGTTCGGGCGTGGTGGCCAGTAAACCCAGGAAAAATACTGGCAATAGAGGTGCTTGAGCTGTGAAGTGTGGTCCCGATGTCGGCATAATTTTTATGCATTTGGCAAGATCTTCTAGTTTGGCAAGAACGTCAGGGTGGTTTCGAGGTAGCCTAAAGTCCGGTCAGCGCTTTTACCATCATTGTTACTGGAGTGTTGCCGATGCTGAAGTTGGAGGGAGAAGGAAGGAGAAAGTTTGGGCTGTTGCAAAATCACTCAACCTCCCTCTCCACCTTCCCCCTTTTCCTTCCACATTTTCATACCTCAAAAGACGGCATTGATAATAAATTATTGCAGCAATCCTCCACGCCTCAGCTGTAACCTCTGTCATGATTTGGCTTGAATCGATTTTCATACCGTCTACCTCGCGCACCCATTCTATCGTCGGACCACCATTTTGAGCCGTCTCCCAGTCTTTACCTTCACGGCTCCATTGTCGCATCCCTTCCAGTATGCGCAATAAAATCTTTGCTGTATATGGATCCACCACGCTTTCTGGTTCTTGCTGCAGTCGAGCTGCGCAATATGTCACCTGGCTCATAACGTGCAACAATCTCTTTGAGAACCCGCATCCTCCGTGGATTTCATACATGTCCTTCTCCGAACCATAGGTGAGCCATCTGAATCTGTCTGATTCCTCTTCGGGGTTCATAGTTTCTGGTGCGGGAAGAGCCATCATAGGCTGAGCCAGAATCACCCCCCGACCAACGATGATGGAATGGGAGGTGCGGAGGCTGTCACACTGGGTATTTGGGTCGTCCCAATAGCGTTGACTGGGATCGGTCGCGCGCAGAAAGTCTGCGGCGTGCTTGAAGCCTGCCAGCCATCGCGGTATGTGAGGTTTCTTCCGATGTCGCTCCGTGAGGACAACCTGCAAGCCAGTCAGCGTCACGATAAAATATGGCATGACAATAACAAAAAAAGCAACACAATTTTACGTACGTCTTGCATCGAAAGAAGCACAGCCATGGTGATGACTTCCTGCCCTTTCCTGATTTCCCTGCCCTCAGGTGCGTTGAGGAGCGTACTGAAATATTGATCGGCCTTGACATATAGCTGATTGATTCGCCGCCGAATACGTTCATCTGGCACATAATCATAGATGTAGATGCCCGCCAGGCTCTGGATGGCGTGAAGGATGCCTTCGTTCTTGTGCATCGGGGCCAGGTCCTTCAACCACAAGTTTGTGTCGCTCAACACACACCTTCCTGGGCACCAGTTCTTAAGGTCTATCAAAGGATAGTCAGCAAGCACCTCGCGAAAGCCCAGGGCGCCGACAAAAAGAACATACAAAACTCAAACAATCGTCTGTCGATAGTATTCATTTTGGCTTCGAGCCCGAATTGAGATGGTAGCATTCTCGGTTCGCCCGTCGTCAGAGCCAGTGAAGCATCTTGAGAGGAAACTGGCAAGCCTTTCTTCGATATTGGCGATACGCCACTTGCCCAAACCCCTTCAATACTCCTTAGGGAAACAGTCCCATCTGGCGCGGGGGGTATCCAATGCGTATGCCAAGTCACAGGCAGTGATGGACCTCGCGAAGGCCAGTTGAATTTGACATACCCGTTCACTTGTCCATTCTCTGGGCGATTAAAGCGAGGGTAATCAGACACAGGCAAGTGATCCCCACGTGAAGTGAAGGGACTGACAACGAGTGCTTCCGGTTTAGCCGCCCGGTTTGGGGGAGCATCTGAGGCCGCAGGTAAGAGGCGAGGGAGGCATTTTGTCTGAGAACGAGGCGGTTGAGGACGAGGTTGAGGACGAGGTTGAGGACGAGATTGAGGACGAGGTTGAAAGGCTATGACCTGAGGATACGACACATCTTGGGAGTCTACACGGAACGTCAGCTCAAAATTCGGAGGCCACGATGGATGAGACTTGGATGAGGTGATGAGTGTCAACCAAGAGAGGGAAGAGGATGAGTTCAGTGTATTCTGAACCCACACGTCCTCCGAAAGAAACGGTTTGGCACCTTGAGTCCCCAGTATGGACACAATAGGTATAGAAAGAGTGAATGTGGAAACGAGAAAAGGACAAGAAAACATGAGAAGGAGATCTTCACAACCTTACCTGGAGAGAGAGGGGCCCAGGAGCTGGTGTCGCAGCTGTTGGCAGTATCTGCCTTGAGCAAACACAACGGAGCCTCAGGATGTTCGCCCTCACTCTCAGGGCTTACCGGACAGTATATCACGTCTGCGTCGCAGTTTGAGTCGCGTTCTGGGTCGCGTTCTGGGTCGCATTTGATGCGCTTTGCGGTCCCTGGCCGCTCCATTTCTCTGTTTCTTCTAGAGACCTCAGACATGGTAAGAAGTGTGGACCTCGGCAAAGACAACAGGTTAGGCTGATTTAGCCTTCGGGAAGAGAATCGGTATGTTTTTCGCTCGTTCAATGACTTTGCACCAAATGGGCTGGTGGCAATTGGTTCGCTAGGGGAATGAGAAGTCAAATTTGCTGAAAGTGCACTTCACAACAAGGCAAGAAATGAGGGGGCAAGAGAAAGTTTGAAGGCACAAGGCAGCCGCAGGACCAGCAAGGGATCAATGTTGATTATAAGGCGAGAAATGCATTAGCGATCCGAGATCCCTAGCAAAAGCAAATACATAGGCCCTGACGGGTGAGCGCCAGGGCATTGCCGATGCATGCGATTCTGGTGAGCACCGGTGCTATCGACGCCGCGCATCGTCAAGGCAAATCAGATGACTGGCCGCGGATGCATCTGGCTGTGGAGACAGCCTGTAAGACCCCTTGCGATTTTGACAGGGTTTGTGAGATGCATCCATAACCCCGTCTGCCCGTATGCACCTTGACCCCATCGAGGCTAGACATTGTCACATTAGCACAGCTACCGTTGGCGCGAGTACAGTAATTTAAAGAGACAGCCCGGGCTGCGGGGGTCTACGATTTAGTGCCATCGCTTCAAACGCACAGGCAACAAATCCCTGGGACGTACGTCAATCAGCGCACTACTCCGTAGCTTGTCGTAAAACATCCCGAGTCACCCCACATGCCAAGTCCCCACTGAACAAACGTTATTATGTGGCCCTAGCTCCCGCGAATCGTCGGTGCGTGTATTTTCATGGCACTCCGTCTCTGCACTGTGCCTGGTAACCTTTGTTTTGCGTTAGTTGCGCTACGTAGCCAAACTCGATCTCCCAAGAAGCACACCACCACTCTTTGTACTTTCCGCCTCACGCACCACTTTGGTCTTTTGAGTTCTTGTGTTATTCTTTGGGATACAATGAATTGGTCGGTTAGGAGCAAATTGTATAGAAGAATAAAAGTAACCATAGAATGGTAAATTGGATCAATTTGCAAGTGGGTGCTAATGTATTATCCAAGGTCGGACTGAAGTTTATCATTTCCATCTCTTATGCATGCCGCCCACGTGTCGAAAACCAAATCCTAAAGCTTGGGATCCATCCTCGTTTCATCCAAGCTGCCGACTTCTGACTTCATGGTTCTGTGAGCAAAGGAGAGTGAAGAGGAGTGGCCATCATATGGGATATCAAGTAAAGGGGGGCGAGCTTTTCAATACCTTCGGATTAGGCAGAGAGGCTCTTCCAAGGCCCCTTACCTATACACCTATGTGACGTTGAATCACACCGACATTTAATCTAAGCGGTTCCAGCTCTTCCACGAAAACAATGTGGAAGGTTCCAATTTCCAATTTTCCTCTTCTCCAATATGCTTTCTACCGGTTTGTCATCAACCACTATCTGGTAATTACTCTCCTCCCAGTTTTCACCCTCCCAGTTTCTACAGATAATGATATGGGCTTCTTGGAAAGAAGATTGAGATCTATTCCGAAACTGACGTTTCCGAGGTTAGCATACCTCAAGAACGGGACGGGAGGGAATAATGGCTGGCGTACAGTGACAGCATATGTCTTTTCGAATTTAATACCCTGAGATGGCATGCTGAGTTGTGACATGTTTCTGAAGGCGACCTTATGTGGCGATTGAAGGCTGTCGAGGCCAGTAAGGCAACTGCAGCAGGTTTGCATGAAAGGGCATTTGACCATGGACTTTGACCTGGTTATATACATAAAGATAACGCCTGCTTGAATACATGCTACCCCTCAAAATCCTGGCAGAACCGAACTGGCCCGGACTGCCGGATAGAATTACCGGCATCCTTGAGGAAAAAAGCATCTGTGTTAGGATAATTAAGCGAGCGCGAACGCATTCGCGCTCGCTTAAGCAGTCTTCTTTATTAGGATAATTAAGCGGGCGCGACCATAGTCACGCGCAGCTTGCTTAGCTAAGAAAACTTGACAAGAAAGTGCCACCATGGTCGCGCTCTAGTGCTTCGTTTTCTGTATTACCCGCTCCTCTCAGTCAAAGAAGCATCGTCAATGAATGCTGAGAAGCTTCGGTCCATAGGGCAAAGCCTAATTGCTGTTGCTGACGGACACAGCAATCTGGACGATGTGTCAATACAGGAGGCAAGTTTCCGTTCTTGTAGCCCCAATCTTTACCCACTAAACATGAATCCAGACCCTGAGGGAGCTCTTTGAGAATCTACCTGACCGTATCCGGGGGCTGATCTATGACAAGATTAAGTCCATATCGAGCCACCAACTAGTGACCGAATCTCTGGTACACCGTGGGTCCACCGACAAACACGATGAACATATATCAAGAAACGAACATGATGGTCATGGTGCCGAGTCGAACGAAAGAGCTGATGGGGATGGGGATACGTCTCAGGATGAGCGCTGTTTGACTACCTGCGAAGCGCCATTGCCAACAGCAGCTCCTCCATCGGGAGCCCTCGTTGGAATTGAGGAGAAAAGTCAGGGTGAGGACTTATTTGAGGTACAGCCAGGCCACTCAAAGTTCCTTGATCACTGGGCCAAATGGCCCGAGACCTTTTTCGACAAAGACCCCTCTACCAACCTAAGTGTTGGGATTTATCAATTTGTCATCGACATTGAAAATTCACAGGATCTAAATGCGATCAAACTGAGATACACATTTCGACAGCTGTATCTGTCCAGAGAATCATGGGCCCGCTACCAAACGGATGAGTTCAACAAAACATTGGCCAATGATTATACAAAGTCACAAGAGTCTACGATTAGGACCTGGTTGAAAGAAGGGCATCTTTACGATTTGCTCTGTAGAAGGTTTGGTATTGGGTGCCTGTTTTGCGATGTTGTGTCGCGGCCAGAGTAAGTGCGTCCTACGATATGCTGTGATGGGCACTAACATTGCCGAAAGCGCTCGAAAATTATCTCTACCGACGGAGAAGAAACCCAACCGCCCTGCCTATGAAAAACTTCTCAGAGACCTCGATCGTCGAAAGCTTGGGGACGTTTCAGAGAAATACAAGCCAGCTGCCGACAAGATTGCATCATACATGGAAGAGAAGCAGATCGCTGCTGGACTTCTGAGAGTTACTAAGAGGGCAGCCGACGAATTGTCCAGGGATCCACGCGAGACACGATCGAAGAAAGTTTGCCGGCGAACTGGCCCTGATCAACCCTCTATTACACAGGATGATCTCACGTGCGACACTGGCCACGTTTCGACAGGACCTGGCACAGGAAGGCTCGCCCATGATGGCCGCAACAATGGCCCTGGGCCCCAAAACGCAGCTGTCGGTATACGCGATGATCAGCTCAGCATACCCTCTCCACAGTCTACATCTTGTAACCGTCTACATGAGTCTCTTGAGCAAAACATCATACCGTCGAACCCCAAAACAACTGCTGCAGCCATGAGCTCAACCTCAACCCCGTCACCAGCTTCAAACCCCGATGCGGAAACGCAGCCCGGACGGGAGAATACTTTGTCAGATCGTCTACAAACAGAAAGCCAAAAACCTGACGCAGTATCAGGTGCACTCTCATCAGGCCCGAACTCCTTACCAGCAGACGGTTCGCCTCGCAGTGGCCATACAGCATCTAGTCATCCTAACAGCGAGATCCCCCAAGAACAACCCCCATTTCTCCACAGCCCAAGTCATACGGACATATCGAGCGTCAGTGCACCCATGCCCGACAAATTTAATTCTATGCCGTCCCAGCAACAGTCCTCGCATAAACAACAGCAGCACAGCCAATTCCATGGAGATGATCTCCAGACCTCTCAACAATCTAAAATAATCGGTCACAGGGATATGGGTGAAGCAGTTGCCAGTGTCAGTACTCCTGTGCCTGAACCTCGATATTTTGAATCGAGCCAGAATATCAACGAAAAGAGCGCTGGCCAAGAGAGTGCCCCAATATTGGCTCAAGGTGAAGAAGACCAGCAGCCAGGTTCTTCGCACAGCGAGCTCCAGAACCGAGACTGGGACATCGAGGCTGGCGCAGAACATGCCGGAAATCCTGACACATGCCTACAAGCAGACACTATGAGGGCGCATAACCTTCTCAATGAATCACAAGATTCACGGAGCGCCACAGAGTCGTGCCAGTCCGGGTATTGTTCAGGCCCGGCTACGAACGACGACGCCATGGTCAATGCCGGTCGACGTTTGCGACGGAGTCCCACAGAAAGGGGCAGCACTGATGATGAAAGCACTTCCCCGCTCCTTCCGAACGACGTACATGATCAAACGAAGCGATTCTCGAGTCAACAGCGCGCCGAGTTGTCAAGCTCCGAAAGAACCACAAGAAATTGGGGCCCAACGGGACATCCTACGCCGTCGCTTGTCGAGTCTAGACAAGAGGACACTTCACCAAATGTTGGAAATGCATATCATTGGCAAACCGAGAGCACATCGAATACAAGCCTTTCTTGGAACGAACTTCCGGATCAAAACAGCCAAGCACGTTCCATGTCGTTGGAGAGCTCAGCATGTCTTCAAGGACAAAGACCTTCCGCTCCTGACTCGACCCAGGCAGAAATGCTTCTTACAACTACAGATTCTGGACTCGGATTCCACGGTTCGGATGTGATGGGTAATTTTGCGCACAACGCCAGTCTCTGTTCACTCGAAAACTTCGACCAGCCCGTCCTACAACAACCAGGGACCCAGTATCAGGAAGCTTCTCCTCAACGACTGCAATCGCCTTCAAGGACGACAATCCTCGGTACAGCTCGTCCACCTCAGGCTGAAGTAAACAATGGTATGAAGGCAAGCGATAACCTCGCCAGCGTTGGCGACTCGCGGGGGCATGGCAGTCCCCAACAAATGGACCCAAATATGTTCTGGAATATGGTAGTGACCTCGGAGTTCGGATATAGCTGCTGGGGAGAGTATGGCGATTTCGATGTATCTAAACCGGGTCTTCCTTCACTTGAAACATAGTGTAATAAATTATATATCTTTTCTCCTCGGATTCCACCTGACTGCGCATCTCCATATCGTCATTGTCGTGTTCTTTAATATCCATGCTTGCATCGTGGAGTTCCCCTTCGTACTTGAAAACTATAGAAGTTCCGGGTTTTAGCAACAAAATCTTGCTGGATTGCCAATGATGTAATATTTTGCCGGAATTTGAGTGAATTTCGATTGCGACGGAAGCTGAGATCAAAACTGCCACAGCCACATAGCCCTCGGTGGTTAGAGGACCATATGTGCCAAACCCATAAATTTCAGGCACAGCCATCTCTTCGGATCCTCGTTTCAACCCTTCCGAGGATAAAATTCTCATAATATCCTGAGCCTCCGGTTCTGTCAGCCAAAGAATTTGTTTCACTTGCTAGGTTTCCGACCTTGGAAGGAAGGACTTGTGTCGAGAACTCCTCGCATTTTTCAGTCCTGTTGTAGCGGTACATGATCTTGTTCCCATCCCGTTCCATTCTTGGGGATTCTTTTTTGACTACTTCCTGCAAATCCATGAATGATTTTTTAGCCTCATCCGGCAGATCGAGCTGCTGGGCGCCGTCCCGAAATTTTATGGTATCTCCTGGAGAGGTTGACATTGAAAGCGAGGCAAGACTTGGGTAAAGTTTTGGTGTATATGGGCTGGGTTCCAAGCTTTATATATTGGACAGCTGAAGCTCTTGAGGTGGTGAAATAAAAGGAGGGATGACGTAGTGGAAACAGGCGGACGTCAAAGGAAGAGGGGTAATCAGGCCGGCAAACAAAAAAGAGAGATTCCATTGAAGAATTATTATGTAAGCTGTACTGTGGCCAATCATCATCCATCCTACGAGTCTCCTGGGCTCAATCAAAAGGTTCCGACTCAAGCCAGCATTCTACTGCCTCAACCTGTTTTCTTTGGTTGTCCACATGAACTGGGGAAAAGCCACTAGGAATTGCGTGGAAGAAAGTTTCGAATACCTTGGGTTATTATCAATGCGTCAGCAAAAAGTTACACGGCATAACATCCTACAAAGGCATACCTACTCGTCAATAACTTTGTTGATTACTTGCTTGGGTTGAAAGGCTCAAGACCATGATCTTCTTTGTCTTTGTCCGTGGCATGATGTACGATCTTACTCATATCAATTGATCGTCCATGGCTGGAGTCATTTGATTTTTTGTTTTTCATGGGTTGGGGATCCGCTATGTTCTTCGTTTCGTCTTTCTTCGTTTCGTTTTTGGAAGAGTCCATGGTATAAGGTTTAGGATCTCAATTACCAAAAGTCTGGTCCATATTAGCTTAGCTCTAAAGAGGTGAGTAGGAAATAAAAGCTATCTACAAGAGTTAGATGATCACCTTGACGAGAATCTCAAGGCACGCGAAAAGATGAATGTGAGCAAATATGATATATGTAACAAGAGACAGAAAAGCTAGAATTGGCTACACTGTTTGATATTTTGATCAGAGATCAACGGAACATTTTATACCTGAACCAAGTTGTCTCCCTCCTCGTTTCTCACTACTGCCACCAGACAACTCTAACCCGACCTCAAAGATGATATGCTCGACCAACACAGAATCTAACACTAACCCTGCAGGTGCGGCATCGATTGAAGGCGATGGGTTCATGGTGGTTGCATGAGATGGCCTTATGGGGGTCGCCTTTGCCTTACTCTCACAATATACGGCATCAAAGGTTGCAATATGCAGCTCGCCTTGTATCCTGTGCCAAGTTAGTTTTGATGAGCCGTCCCCAGCAACACGGCCCTGTTCGATTGGTACTGGCCATTGGTCTTTGGCCTAGAGCAAGCGAAAGGTGTTCCTGTCGAGTTTCGGCCGTATATGCGGCCACGACGATTGAGCTAGCTTCATGTCCGCCGATTGTCGATGATTCCCTAGATGTTGACTTGGACATATATTAAGTCTGGCGGATAATGCCATGATTTACAACTGCCTGAATGATATTTTGAAGTCATCTTTTTCTCATTGCTAGAAGCAGAAATAGAGCTATCTATCGTATCGTACAATAACTCCAGCCCTATCGTCTTTCAGCAAAGAGCCGTGGCCGGATCGGCAAGCTTACACTCAGCTCGGAGTATCGTTCAATGGAGAGCTAGCCCATCAGAATCCAGACAGCCACGGCAGTTGCCCTGTCTGCCCTAGTCTTAGCATGTTATCTCTTCAGGAACCACTATGTATATATGGGCGTGTGACCAATAAAGTTGCAACATGAAGGATCTGCTTACGCTAATTCTATCTCCACTATTATGATTGGTAAGATTGGTGATGGTTTTCTACATCCCTGCAAAATCCCATCGCTCACAGAATTCAGCCCCTGCAAATTCCCATCGCTCACAGAAATTCAACCCCTGCAAATTCCCATTGAGCCTGCGGAGAAACAGAACGTACCCTGTAAAATTACTGGGTCTACTGCCACTAGAATGGATACCGCAGTAGTGGCATAATGGCATGATGTCATGAGGGATCTCCCGTCTGGCAAGACATTTGAGCAAACCTGAGGTGCTTTACGAGTCTGCGACGGCGTAAACATAAAGATAGGAAATCATCACCAAGCTGTATCTTGAGCATCTATATTTATCCATGGTTCCCAGATTTGCGTCGTGTTGGGATAAAATGGATTTGGTGGCTTGGGCATGAATGCCGTGGACCCCGCAGGATGATGGGTATTTGCGGAAAGCCCACCTGACAACCGCGATTTTTGCCATAAATTTCCCGTTCCATGGCCATCTCATCCATCACCTACTCATTAGACAAACTTGACGAAATCAACGCTTTCACAACATCAGGCCTTCCACGCTAAACATCTCTAGACGTGCGTAACGATACCAGACGCAAACGTTTACTCACCAGCCGTTCCACCGACGGTGCATGTTCATATGGCAAGTCGCCGAATGTAGAAAGTGAAACGACTTTGCTGACGCTTTAATAGGACATCATTGAGTACGATCTCGACGAAAACGAAGATTTCGCCGATGCTTTGAACACACCCAACACTATACACGGTACCGGCCAAAGGGTGCTATGGCGCAAGTGTGAGGCTTCTATTTTACCTGTTGAACCTAAGGGGTATGGTCCTGTGATAAAGAATATGGCGAAGACTGCGGGTTGGTGCGTTCTGCCTCGAGGCTACGCACTATACTGTGTTGGAAGTGGTGGCCAATTAAAGAATAAGACCTGACTGTTTCTATGTGTATTATCCGAACAGCTTTTCTTTCATTTTGATCGCGTGATCCAAACCTAAACTCAAGCTCAATATGCCATCTTCTCGAGGATTATCGCTGAAAGATATGGCCACACACCTTGTGGCAGCGATCCCTTCACTAAGTTCTGTCTCGCGTACAGGGCTCGTAGCTATTGCCTCGACCATCTTTGGGCCAAGTACTTTCTCAATATCATCATCGAGAGAGCCCTGAAACTGGAATCCAGATCTACCAAGCCCTCTTCCTCCGTTCTTTAATACTTCGTGTCGAATACCATCATCCCCATCCCTTATGTGCACTTGGAATAGACGCCAAGTAATGAGCGGAATATCGCTAGCTTTTATAACCAGACTCATGAGACATTGAACTTTAAAACCATGCGTCGTGGCGTGCGGAAAGTTCAACATAATATTTGCCTTGCCGTCCTTTGCGGATACGCTGCCGCAAAAGATGGGGTCGAAGAATGCTATAAGGCCTGGAAAGGACCCAAGTGTACATTGTTGCGCTTGCATCAAAGCTGTCGACGGATCGTTCGCGGCGTTCGGTACAAAAGTGCCAGGAGTGGTTATCACAGTCCCCATCCTATTGATCGGTTGTAGGTTCGGTGTCGTGGTATCGGTATGGGAGGTTGACGCGGTCATCGCGCTCTCGGCTGAAGGGAGGCTGTCACTAGCAGGCGGCAGGTTCGACATCGTGGAATTCGTCGCATAGCCAAAAGACTCTTTGCCGTTGATCTCGTCTATGACCCCTTCCCGCGATGTAAGAGTAAACCTCATCGAGTGTTAAAAGTAACTTACTCTTCCGCTTTCGACTCTGCATCAACTCTTCAAGTAGCTTGTCGACAGATTCGTGGCACTCAATTCCCTCTATTGTTGCTGCGACGTTGGCGCGGTCATCCGTGGATAGGCGATGGAAAGCCTCGAGCGTTTGGCGGCTTGACTTTTGCCCAACGTGATGGTACGCCAGGCTTCGATTGGTGAGAAAGTATGCGAGCCAGGCTCGCAACCCTGCCTTCAAAAAGATTCGTTGGGTTTCACGTTTCGCTTGCTCCTGAGATTTGGCTAATGGTTCTGTGGATCGTAAGTCTGTCAAGGCCTCATCTAGGCCATATGGTGTTTTGGTACTTTCCCATGGTTCTTGGAGTGGAGTTGTGAATAACTGGGACGAGTCCTGGACGATTTGGTGACATGTGTCAAAATTGGTTCGGAGTTGGTCGTCGCCCATATTGCGGGAATTTCCGAAAGTTGACAACCTAACGAAAGAGGGGGTTGTTGGCGCGGTCAAATTTGGTGACGCTCAGGGGAAATTGCAGGGTTTATCAGTCCTGGATAAGGTGCGAGGGGAAGTTGCAGGGATACTGTGCACGTGCGCCCTTTTCTGGCGGCGTGGTTTGAAAAATTGGGGAAGCTTTCCATGTCAAGCGCACAATGCAAAATCCGCCAATAACCTGTCCCAATTTATGCAACTTGGACTCAGCTAAACCTGGAGGCCTACAATTGATTGCTGTTGGTGCTTGTATCTGCAAAGATGTGGCCTGATGCTCACAATACGGCTGTACAGTCATTTTCAAGACGCCTATTGTAGCAGGCGGCGGAGGACTAGCAAGTAAAACAGGAAGAAACAAATAGCCTTGACTTGCACAGCGTTATAGTGATCGGAGTTCAGTGTTGGAGAGCTATCCGAATGATGATACTGATGGCAGCGGAGCAAGAAATGCATACGTAGATGATCTCCGAAAGGAGTTAGCGATGATTTGGCCGGTTGGATATCGGCTAACAAATTCTCGTCCTGGCCCAGCATAAATCTAACATTTGACTACCTATGCTGTCATTCTATAATGATCCAAAGACAAAATCTCGTACACTGGTTATTAATTGTTTATTATGCAAAGTAAAGGCTCGTTTTGAGTAAATGAAGTTTCCGGGTCGATGCGCCAGAATGTACGGCATGTATAGGGTAAGGAGTTGAGACTTGCATCGTACAATACGCAAATTATCCAAGATCTGTCTTCTGCCTAGCGCAACGCTCTGGTAAATTAGTTTACAAAAGTTCATTTATGCATGAAGTCTAGTAACTGAAATTTTGTAGTCTTTAGCCTAGAGTGCGCGACTTTACGCGCCATATCATTACGATCTATTTCCTGCGACCTCAGCACATAGTACAGAGCGTGATAGTTTTCGCGTATGGCGTCGCAATCCATCTATTCATACTCGGATCAAGTCCTCTGGCTGAATGCACTCTGAATAGCTCGAGTCTACTAGCCTTATTTGAGCTAAGCGAGTCGCTCTACGCTGAAAGTGGTATCTCTGTCGGGGTCACCTCCAGTCCGTCCCACGTCAAACTTGAGTTGCCGTTGATGCATCTGAGCGCTTGGCAGCTGGCCACGGTAGGAGCGAGAAAACAACGCTAACAAAAGAAAGTACCGCTCGCCGCGATGGCTCCCAACTGATGTGCATACCAGTCCCCCCCATTCGGCATCATAGGGAAGATCGCCATACGGAAGGCGGGGCGTGGGGGCAGCCCGCATTGAGTTCAAAGTCCAGTCCCGCTATATCGGACCCTGTTAAAGACCGTTACTGCTCGTTGTTTACGCCACGACGACATTTGGGAAATGAACAGAATGGCGCACCGACAAATGGGGAGAGATAAGCAGTGATACCGCATCATTGTATGCGCATACTTTGTATACTGTGCCGACTTCAACACTCCATATCCAGCTGGGCCGAGGCCTTGTTGGTTCCATTGCTCAATGCGAATCCAGTCAATCACCCTTGATGCCGTTTGACGACTACTTTATGCAGGGATACGCCAAGAGATCAAGACTGGTTCCTGCGCTCGCTGACGGCATGAAGATGGTGTCACACGGACGGGAAGCCTACCCGGTAGGTCCATATCGAGTCAAGAACGAGACCCTCCTGGCTTTTCTCAGCGAGAGACATCAATTGAGGATGTATTGTTAACGCTAAAACACTCACTGGCAAGGAGCGACTTCTGATATGTTCTGCGTGTTTTGCTTCTGGAGACTTACATCCGTGTGTGCTGACATGGCATGACTGACTGATATGGTGGACGTACCCAACATGATCTTCCTGTTGCCCGTGGTGGAGAAGCCATAAAGGGTTAGGCTAGGTGTCTAGAGAAAACCTATCTGGATACCACGGCGTGATACGCAAGTATAAACACGCTCCATCTTGCGACGATACAGAACTCTTGAGATGCCGCAGGGGGGTTGAAAACTGACAGGGCCGGGGTCTGAACTAATGCAGGCCGGCGCTCAAATTGAGACGATCTCTTATCATACGGAGTACTCATTTAGCTCATATGGTACGGGAAGGCTGAAGCTAGTGCAATATGGATTCTGTACCCCTGAATTCCCGTTTTTAGCCGTGAGAGTGCACCTTCAGCTGCCAGATTATGCAATGGCCCGTGCATGAGACTCACTCAAGCGAGCTCAGGGGGTAAACCCGATAGGTTCGTGTTGCGGCCTGGAGTCTGTGGACGCACTCTCCATACATACAGAGTGGTGCACACTAGCTCGGGAACAGGCATACTGTGTTTGCCAAGGTTTTCAGGTACATCACCACCTAGCTATGTACATAACCCGGAGTGAGGCTACTGTTAGTTTGATGGTATGATGCTTGTCATGGTCGCTCTAACGGCCGGGGAAAGAACGATTGAATGCATGTGGCTCGTCCACATCTTAGCTGATATTAGCGCTGAACTAGCCTTTATGCACAAGCGAACCTTATAAAAAGTCTTGATAAGAGTCTTATTTTGCTCCGGTATGTTTTACACGTCCCGCCAGCCCCTTCGCGAGGCGGCACTCTGATCTCTGGAGTGTGACAAGGCAAATCAACTTATAAAGCCAGTGCACGCATGTCGTATTCTATTCCATCAACGGCTTCCATAATTCAAGACCGCCTGGGCCTGAACCTCACCGGCTGCCCTTTATATCACTGATCCAAGATCTTGTCGAACTGTCAACTTGCCTTTTGCATCAACAAAACTAGACATCGATCCTTCAATTCTCCACCAACGAGTGTCTGATAATCCTATTCTGCTGTGATAAGTCAAAATCTTGCCAACTTCTATTCCCATCTATCCCTGCATCATTATAAACGCATTGCCTCGGAGGCACGCCAGAGTCAAAAAGATTGTCATGGAACTTATGGAAATAGTCGAGGACGAGCCTACTGCCCGTCCCTTTCAGTGTGATTGGCAATCATGCACACAAGTTTGTTGTTACCAATGATACGTGGTAGTTCTCATTTACTAATCTCTGATACAGAGCTTTGATCGAAAGTCCAATTTACAGAGACATTATTGTACACATACTAAGGAAAGACCATACGCTTGCTCTATTCCTGGTTGCTGGAAACGTTTCGTCCAGCAAAGCGCCCTGACTGTTCATATTCGAACACACACAGGAGAGAAACCCTATCATTGTCAGCATATCGGTTGTGGGAAACGCTTTTCGGATGTGAGTGCTCAACCACCAGTCCACGGTTAGTGCGGGACTAACAAAAGTTCACAGTCATCAAGTCTTGCGCGGCATCGACGTATTCATACTGGGAAACGTCCTTATAAATGTGCCCATGATGGCTGCTCGAAGAGGCAGGTCTTAATAACCCCATTATTGGTCGCATACTAACCTTGGACTCAGCTTTTGTAGAAAAACCACCATGGTCAAACATCAACGGAGATCGCACCAGCAAGGAATGAATCCCAACGACATCGACGACTGCTCTTCAGACTCTGACGACGACGAGTCTCCTTCCACTCCTCAGCACTCCTCGATGACCTGGTCGCCCCATGAGACGGCCTCCAAGAACCGAGGATCGCCAAACGGACATTTACATCGTGCCTCTTCCTACGCCGACTTTGAATCCCGATTTAATGGTCATCATATGTCGCAGAATTACGGTAACCGGCAGAGAACGCCCGCCAGTGTTCCTCACGAATATGATGGGACTCCCGCACCTGAGCAACACGTACACGTTCAGCTTGTCCATCGGACAGTAGCCATGCCACGTCAAGCATACTATGTCACCGAGGCAGGGAATGCAGGTGTTGCTACCATGACAAGCACCAGACCGCCTCATTATCAACTATCACAACAAGTGGAACGGCCTCCCATGGAACCTCCATACACTGCATTGGGAACTGCAACTTCCATTCAAAGTAGTCATTTTTTCCGCTGCGTCTGTCCCAAGCCCCACAATTCCCGAGGGCTTTTACGCACACCAGTCTGGAAACCAGCCATGATTCAATACCATCAACCTATTCAACATCATATGACTAAACCTCAGCAGCCGGTGTTTTCCCAACCTCAGCATATTCCCGCAACGACTGGACACTACGCTCCAACATCAGGACAGCCGCATCAAGAACAGTGGTCACACTACGACCTACCGATCGAAGCTACAACCATCAGGCAACACTATGTCATGGACGGTGTCGTTGGTGGTCAATGCCAGTGTCGACTTGCCAATAAAATTTGATCATAGCTCACCTCCAACGTCGCCTAACAATGGATAGTCAGAAAATAAGAACGCGTGATCATGATTGCTCGTTGGAGGCTGGCTCTTTACGTCCCGATGACAGTCGCCACTTTATCGTTTCTCGCTACATGTTCAACTGATGAACGGACAACCAACGTGGCTGAGGAGTGGCGGTCTAAATTGCCATGCGCCCTGTGCAGGTAGTCAGATGACGGTGTCTTCTTCAGAGGACTCTGACGACAACACACTTTTGTGGGAATTGCAGGTGATTTTTCCAGGTCAAGGTATCATGAGCTCATCAGAACCCTGGCCCTCATTACACCTGGGCGTTTTGGGTGAAGAACGCATGTCAAACGGCTGGCAATTGTACGGGGATGCGGGTGTACGTGCACGTGAATCCGGGGTGCTGCCTTGTACCAAGGCCACTCAAATCATGGTGAAGGGACACCAGATGCAAATCATCTTCTCCGAGAAGTGATCGAGATGTCGTCAGAGATTGTTGCCTCAGGTCCTTCGTATTTGGTGCGTACCCGCATCGTGTATCAGGCTTGGAGGTGGCGAAATCTATATGTTGTTGAAAGTCTCCAGGTGGGAGCTCTCTCCAATGAAATCGATCGGGGGTTGGCGAAAATTGAGGGCCGTGCTTCGCGAGGGACACCGCTGTAGACAGGGATCCGTTGCCGCTGTTAAGCTTATCTCGATGCCAGATACTCCAGTACATCCAGGTATTGCCTTTGGGGCGCACACGTTCCACCTGCCCCAGCGATTGACAGCCTGAAATAGACCCGCCCCACTCACAGTGTTCTTCTCATTGGCCCTCGTGGTTGGTACAGGTCGATTTCAGCTGTTAACGAGGACATCCCTGTGCAACCAACATGGTAGCAGACAATCAGGTTTATTGGTTCCATTCTTCGTCCAATATTTCCGTCCAACCGCAGTCGTCAATTTCCACGTTTCCCTAAGCTCAACAACTACGGCATTAGCACGACGGGAGACTTCAAGGCCGATACCTCATATGGATTCTGATTTTGGTTAATTTCATGCTTTGATTGAAAGCGTGGGGAAAAGCCCAAGACAAACGGCAAATGGAGGATCCGACGTCGTCGAGGTTTTGTGGTTCAAAAGTAATGAATTGAAGAAAAACAAAGACCAGCCGCGTGCCGTGACGTGATTGCTTATCGATAAGCCATGTCGCTTTGCCTTGACGCAAAATCTCACAAATCACCGCGCGCTTTGCCATCGTTCAAGTTCCATGCCACATTTACAGACGATAGAGATGAACTGCTTACAGTCGGTGAGAAGAGTGATGCCTCACCCACGTCTTTTCACTCCGTACTAGAAGCTGATTAGTATTTGAAGCTTTTATAAGACCCTGGCGAGTAATAGGCCATGCAATGCACGAACTAGAGCTGTTGTCGGATATGCGTCAGTTATTTTTAGTGCGCCCGTGTTTTGTTGACTGAAGTATTTGGACTCCGCCCCACTCAACTTGTTCATGTCCCTTATCGTTATTGTTATCGCTTCCTTTACCGGTGACGTGTTAAAAAATTTCTTAGGTCAGCAACGCAGACTGCGCTCGTTCAATTTGCTTCTCCAGCACCTCTACGCCTTCATGTTCGACTATTGTTCTCTGGAGCATAGATGAAACTAACTACGAGCATTCAAACACCATTCCCATGTGAGTCATTTCCTTTCAAGACCAGAAAAGGTGCAATGGTCTCTGCATGTAAAGCTTCGATGGTCTCTTTGACGGGTCTGCTTTAGGGTATTCTGGGTTTTGGCGCGATAATTCAACAAACACTCGTAGAGATGTGTTGTATTCTTGGACCACTGTTGAAATCTAGTTGTGCACCCATGACCATGTACGATGTGTCGCGACTACTGGGTTGAACTACAATCAGTTGTAGATATTGTCTTAGCAAACCTAGCGGGTTGAAAATTATATTTCTTGGCACGCTCTCACCTCCTCACTTTCTTTCGACTCTGATAGGTAGGAAGAACGGATCAGTTACACGTCAGAGATATATTTAAAACAACATTATATCTGGAAAACTTCAATCGACATCCAGGCGGTATGCCCAGGAGGAACCCAGGCCGCAATCTAATCTGACACCCCCTCACGTGCTACACCCGTATCTTCATACTCGTGAATGTCCTTGACCGGTCTGGCCCCTGAACTGGCAGTAAGACCGGCCTTGTACAGCCTGACATCAGTGATTTCCTCGGCCGTCTTCACAGCATCCCCGGGTGAGGGCTCCTCATCGGCCTTCGTCTGAGCCTCTTCCTGTCGCTTAACAACCCCTTCAGCCTTGCCTTGAGCTTGAAGATGAATTGACAACCGTGCCCTGTGAATGGAAGCAGGGTTGAGGCGCTGGTTGAAGAACTCGATGACCTCAGGTTTGGTCAGGAGCTTAATCTGTGCGGCATCGCGCTGGGCTGCGTAGAAGGTCAATATATCTTCACTACGTAAAACATGCTCTCTGTTAGCTTACCAAGTTCGAAGTCGTAGTATTCGTTCGTGATCTGGTTCCAATGACGAGTGGACTCCTGGTCCAGGTTTCTGAGCTTCTCTAGACGCCGGACGATCAGACTTCGCTTGTGGCCCTCGAATTCTGTCTCGCCCATCTTCTCTAGAGTGTCTGCATATCTCATGAGGAAGGCTTCGATACGCGAGTCAAGGAACTCTGGTGTCATTTCACTCTGGATGAGGAAGCGGAAGCCATAAGTTGTCGAGAAAGCTCGAGGTCCGCTGAAAACGATGTAGCCGAGTTGCTCCTTAGTCCGGAGCTGATTAAAGGCTGGCTCATGGAGCATCTGGTCTAAAAGGAGAGCCTTGGTCCGAATGTCGCGGTCTTCTCTGCTACCGACATAAAACCAAGTCTCAACAGAGTGATTAACGTTGGCAGGGTCCTTGAGAGTCTTTCTGAAAACGTAGTTGGAACCTTTTGTCAGAATGAGTGACCGCAGGATGGGCCACTGGGCCTTGGGCAAGACCCGTGGTTTCAGGATGGACTCGATCATATCGGTTGCTTTGAGAGCATCCTCCTTGTACAAGTTACCATGTACGTACGCTTCGATGAAGACCTGGCCAAGCATCTGCTTCTGGAACAGCCTGACACATTCCAATGTGACACTTGGAAGTTCTGCTGCGCGCTCCTCCACTATAAAGTCCCGTTCGGGGGCATTGAGCCAATTAGTGTAATCGCCAACCTGGTGATAGGATGATTGCAGCTGCCAGTTGCTGTATCCTCGGATCAAGCGCTCCCTGACAATCTCAAAACGATCTTCCTTGATATCCAGGTCTCGCATTGTGGTGACGACCTGTTCCAAGAGCACGGGAAGCTTGTCATTATAGCCGCTAACGTCCAAGAACAGACCGCGCGAATCGAGACTGACGTTGTACTGCAAGCCAGCCAGCTCCGCGTCGTACGAGTACTCCTCAAGTGCATCACGGACGAGGTCTGAGAACAATCGAGCCTTGACGTTGTTTTCTGCCGAAGCGTATATGAGTGGTGTCTTCAAGCTGACAATAACATTGGCGCGAGGAACCCAGAAGGTATCATCCTTCTTCCACCATGTCCTGGCAATGCTATCATTGCGAAGAACCCGGGGGCTCAGCGCCGGCTCGGCCACCTCCTTCTTCTCGACCTCGAGCTTGTTGGGGATAAACTGGTTTTTGTGAGGCAGGTGAAGGGCAGGCAGTCGATCTTTGGGAGAGACTGCAAAGGCTTTCTTGCACTCCTCCATAAGATCTTCGGGGATCTTCTCGTGTCGATATTCAGTTCCGTACCACTTTTCCTTCTGGTCCCAGTTGCCAGGATAATTGCGCGATACAATGACCATGCGGAAGTTGTCCGGGCGAATCGTGGCAAGGGCTTTTTCGATCTCATCAGGAGCAAATTCTCGGAGACGGCTGTGTCCACTGAGTAACCATTCCCGAGGAAGAGGCTTTTGCATGACCGAGCTGATTCGGCTGGTGAAGCGACTGGCGGGCGTCTTCTGCTTGAACTTGAAATCAACATCAGCCATTCCCTTCTGCTCTCGAAATATCCACTCCTGGGGTGGACTCTCACGCAGGAGAGTGATGTACTGGAAAAATATTTTGACGATTTCAGGGTAGTTCTTAAGACCTTCTTCCGTCAAGCGAACCTGTACATCGAAGATACCAGGAGTACCAGGGCAAACAGGGTAGGCGCCGGCACTAAGGCCATTTGCCCAGCCCTTGGATTTGATATATGACATGATACTTCCAGGGCCTTCATGCCCGATGAGATGACTGATATAGCGGCTAGGTTGAGTAGCAAACATAAACTCCTCATCGATGAAGGGAAAATACAGGTTAAGCTCTCTCGAGTCCATGACGGGCTTCGCGAAACACTGCATACCGAGATCGGTTTCCCTGAAAGGAAGTTCGCCTGGCCACCGGTTTGGTGGAAGTTTTTTGTTAACGATAGGAGAGAACAACTCGGCAACCCATTTCTGAAGCACGTCAAGCGGCTCTCTACCCAGAACAACCAGCTTCATGCGGTTTGCTGAGTAGTGTCTGGCATGGAACTCGATAAACTTCTCCCTCACATTAATCCCACGTGCCTCAGGAAGTGTCTTGAGAACCTCAAAATTGCCGGTTGAGAAGTGACAGAACGGGTGGTTAGGGTTGGACAGAGACTTCTCCAGCTGATGAAGCCTCCATGTGTCATTCTGAAGGTTCTTTTTATTCTCTGAATCAACAGCTTTCAGCTCTCGGTCCAGGGTCTCGGGTAGAAAGAGCGGTTCGATAAAGAACTGAGCGAATCGATCCAGAGCCTCGCGCAGAGGAGAAGGGTTGGTATCTGAAGGATCCTGGTCATTGTCCGGCTTGGCAGAAATATCGAAAAAATAGTTCGTCGACGTTGGCCCAGTGTAAGCATTTGAGCTTCCTGAATTGGCGGAGAGGTATTGGCCGTATTCGTTCTCAATTGGGAATTTCTTGGTGCCCATGAAAAGAAGCTGTTGACAAGCAGAAATATTTGTATGACATCACAAATGTCGAATTGGGGCACTCACATGCTCAACCGCATGGGCCATCCCGGGGATATCAGACTCGTCGCTGAAGTTTCCCACATTGACATCCAGAGCAGCGCTGGCCTTATCGGTGTCGGGGTCATGCACCAGGAGAGCCTCGGGCTCATTACCAAGACGAATGACTCGATAGTCGCGATCGTCGAGGGAAGGCTTCTCGAGAGAGTCGGTAATAAGCGTCACCGGTATAAGAGTCGTTGGTATTGAAGAATCGCCGGCCACTGCGGTGACATCGTCGTTGTCGCGTTGCGAATCAGGCATGCTGAAATAAATGTGTCGACCTCTGTTCGCGTGATAAAAGAGGACTGCAAGAACCAGGGAAAATTGATATCAATCATACGTTCTTGCTCACTCTCGAGGCAAGATGCTCGGAAGGTCGAAGTTACATCTGCTCACGGTAAACGCTGGGCTGCGTGACGAGAAACTCAGTGCGAAGCTGGGGATGAACAGTGCTGGTCAGACCTGAGGAATTCAGGCATCAAGTGAAAGAGGGAAGAGACGATAAGGCTTTGGCATGGGACCAAAGGATCTACAACCGCAGCCTGGACTAGCCCGTACTTTTCCAATGACAAAGATTTAGTGTGAGGTCGACGGGAATCACGGGATAAAAGCCTATTCCGCGTTTACTCGACGCCCGCTTCATGAGTCCATGCAAGCAAGGTACCCCAGTATCATACAGAGTACATGCTTGTGCAGATGGTCTGAGGCCATTCCAGAGTACCTCTTAGCCGGGTGCGGTAGGCGGCAGGGGTGTTTGAGGCTAGCTGACGTCCTTCGCTTGGTTAGGAGGCTTTGGGATGAGGAAGAAGAAAAGAGAAAACGGAGAAAGGCCTGGTTCAGATTGAGGGCGTAAATTACTCAAGACAAGCCGTTAACTCTTCCAACCGGCCCCATCTCAATTGCTGTGTGCTTGCATGTCTTGCTCTTCTTTGAGACAGAATCAGGGGCGTCTGAGAGGTTGGCGGGGATTCCCTGGCGAGGGCGGGGTGAACCAGGTCTAACGACTTCTGCTAGCGGCGTGTCTGGCCCCTGTCGAAAAGCAAGGATAGCTAGTGCCGCGTCAGAGCGGGCCATCCAGAAAATGTCGTGTCTTTCAATCCTCTGCGACTATGTGGGTCTAGGGCTGAATTGGTAGTGCCGGGAAGTTGGCGCTTGGTGAGGCACATTTGCTGACGATGCTTTGCTGTATGCACCGCCACGGACGGGAAGGGTTGAGACGAGGTCCAACGTCTTCCCAACAGCAACGCCAAGGATGTTCCTGGGAGGCCGGCCGGAAAGCAGAATGACGCCGATAGAATTAGTACGACGATCATCGCAATGTTTGGGTCGGCCATCCTTACACAGAAATATTTTTTCGACTGTGTTGCAAACAGCTCGTGTGTCGGTATCTGGTAGCGATGGTGTTCAATTAACTAGCCTCTGCTGTGTCTTCTGCGGAGCGCCTGTCAGGTGGTCTTGTCAGAAGTTGTAGACCTCCTGTTGGACACTGGCCCATCTCAAGTCTCTGTTTTGTGCTTGCCTGTTCGGGAAGTCATACTCGGGAGGCAGAACCACGACGCTGCATGACAGCTGTTGGTGGCTCTCATGGCTTACGATATAACAAGAGGTGAAATTGAATTCTGAGCTTCCGAACTACGACGATTGATTTAAATACCTGTTGACAACGACAGAAGTCTGCCTTACCCACTGCGCCCCCTCACAGCCACTTTAAGGATTGACCGATTCCGTAATTCATAGAATCATGATTGGGGAGGGCGCAAAGAGCGGCTGAGCCAGTGAGTGACCACAGGGTCTAGGGTAACAATCTTTTCAGGGTCTTCCTTCCCAACGACCTCCTCTGGTCGTTTTGTGTTTTCAAGGTATCTCTGGACAAACATCTTGACGCAACATTCGAAAAAGTCGAAATAAACGGTAGCAGCAGCATACCGAAGTTCTATCGGCAGTAGCGGCATGTGCTCCGAGTCATAGCAATGCTTCCGCATCTCTACCACTGTCCTCAACAATACCGCGTCCCCGAATATCATGTTGCGCATAACGAGAGCTTTATCACCATCAAACTGCTCGCTAATCCTCTCGACGGGCAGCTCGCCGTTGAATTCGATCTTGGTAGTGAAGCATATACCAATCGTCTCCTCCATGATTTCCTCATCGCCATTGATAATCCCAACAGTAAATCTACTAAGGCTGCTCGACTCAATGCCAACGGACTCCTGGAACTCGCAGAGAAGGAAAACGGCTCGTTCGAGTAGCTGAAGGCAAATACTAGTGGGATGTGTCTCAGGCAAACCCCTTTGAGTCGGAATGTTCTGAATCCACTGATTCCAAGTCTTCTGAATCCACGGATTCGAGATGTTCTGCACCCACGCGCTACATGGATCCATCTGGTTGCGGTGATGTTCCAAAGATGCTGGTATAGAGTGTATAGATTTATCGGCCAGCGTTGCTGCATTTGGATTCAGAATTCCGACTTCGCTTTGAATCCCACTACTTATCGTAGTTGACTTGTCATCATCGCTGCTTTCGCCTGAAAAGACAGATGATGGACGTGGAGGTGACGGCGGCGACGACACAGAGGTCATTTCATCGCTTGGCATTGTGCATCTGTGAGGATTCGGCAATGAAGGCAGATATGTGATTCTTTGGCATTGATCGTTCTCGACATAGGAAACACACCAAGACAGTGAAGCTAGAGTCTCTGGTTCTTATACCCAACTAATATTATTTGTAGCAGATGAATCACTGCAGTCAGGACCCCGGCACTCAATATGCATCTACCCCCGGTATATCTCTCCCAGCGCCTAACGACTGGTATCAGTATGATATCTTTGGCAGCCGGATAAGGCAGGCGGTTCCCGTCACTTTTGCAGCGGGTTGCTGGAAACAAGATGGAAAGAAAGTCTCTACAACAGTCCCTGGAAATGAGGCCTTTATCACATTTACATAAATTTGTTGGAGAGGATCAAATCTCGAAGCTCATCTCATATGGTATCGGTTCGTGCAATCGTCCTTTTTCATCATGGAGCAGCGACCTTCTGGTTCTGAAGACCGACAGCTGTAGCTAACATGGCATGGCTCAAACTCTTCACAAGGATCATCATCATGTTGCGGCTGAATAACAGGGTCGCCGGCTCCGAGGCCCGGAAGGTACGTCCCCTAAACGTTACAATAGATGTTGGCCAATGACAACATATGTAGCCACGTGAAATATGGCGGTGAGGTTCTACATCCCTGTCGAAACAATTGCTCGTTGTTGATACAAGCAATAACGTAGCATGTGATAATGCAAGCCACAATCGGCCGAGACTACTCACAACGAACCAGACCGAAAAAAAAGGGTTGAAAATATCTTTTCCCCTGGCGGTTTGGGAAGGTTACCTGCAGAACAAGGTCTTGAAGCGGCAAGGAAAGCTATAGATCATGGGTAAACGCTCCTGACCGCTTCAAGTTTACTTATAATAGAGGCAGGAATTTGATATGTCACTTAGCTATTAGCTGTCCCTTGCGCTTTTCTACAGTGATACCATTGTTATCATGAAAAGCTTGTTTGCTGTAGACAATGGCGGGAAACGAAGTAATGGACTTGCACGGGGAGATAACAAAGCTACGGGTCGGATGGCGCTCAACTCTCATCCCATCGGAATGTCGAGGTAGGTTTGTTCTACTGCGGATCTCGTTCGTGAAGTCGTATCCACAGTACCCCAGGTTCTTTTGAGGCTCTACATTTTGGGGTTTTGTTTTCGTAGGGCTCTTGCCCCGCGACCCACGCACTTACTGGGGTACCCCGCACTAAGCCAGTTGAACAAACACTATCTTGTACCCGGACGATAGCCTAAGATTTAGGTGCTTCTGATTTTGCGTGTTGAGCCTCACTGATAACTTCTGTGGCCATCCGTCGACTAAGTAGAAATATATTGCTTGACACGGTTATAGGCCAAGGTTGAAGAATCAGATTCCCCAGAGGCTTTCAATGTACGTATCCATTCATCCGTTCTACAACAATCCAGTGATGGTGCATATTTTACCGAATAGATACCATGATAAAGAATGCCTCAGTTTGTCTGTTACTCATACCAGAACCATGTCTTCACGATGTTGAGCATGGGCTTGACGACATCCTTCAAGGAGTATGAGCAGTGATATGCGGGCTTTTCTTGATAGAGTCCTCGATATAATTGCCTTGCCGGCATTGTCTGCGATTTCACAATCGTCGTACCTCTGCATATACGTAGCTATGTTCTCCCAACGTGGGCACCCTGCACCAGTGTGAAGCATATGTGCAATAGATTTCCCGTTCTATACTGCTAAAATAACAGATTTGTTGACATTGGTCAAGAAGTCAACCTTGGACGTCATTGTACTATCTTGATCCCCTCCAGCTTCCTTTCCACGATGACATCCCATCGTCGAGGAGCTTCGCCGGACTTCCCAGCAAAGTGCTTTTGAACAGACCCATTCAAGTCATCTTATCATGGTGCCCGCTCCGAGTCGCAAGATGGCCTAAGGCTTATTCTCCAATTCGTCCCTTGTTGTGAGACGGTCTCGCTTTTCAACATGTATTTCTCAACTCCTACCAATTGAATCGGACTTGCGAAACTGCTTCTCATGGCGGTTCATGTTATTCTGAAGTTCGTTGTTTCGGCAGAAGGATCATTGGTGGCAATAGACAATACTGGCGCACGACCATCCTCATCTTCCACTGAAGCGTCCGGCTTGGGCTCTGATCTCGCAACATCCTTGGGGAGATGTTCTTCCAACGCGGTCAATCTCTTTTCAATTTGCTCCATCTTTGCTGAACAATCAGCGCGAGCTTTTTCGGTACTATTTATAATATTTAGTTATCACCTCAACTCAACGAGATTCTCCTCAACATACCGATGTGAAGACAAATGGGAACAACAACCGGATGCGCAGTTCGAGCATGAAAAATTCAGGCACTCGGGCGTAATTCTCGAGGCTGAATTGGCTCAAGACCCGAATGAGTTGCAACGGATCGCCAAACTATACAGCCACCACGGCAATGGACAAAGCTAAGCTCGAGACACCCAGTATTTGTGCGAATGATAAGAACCACCTTTTCCGAGGTCTATAGTTACATGCCAAACTCGGTGGTAGTTATAGATGGGGTCTCCATTGCGTCAATATCCAAACTCGCAAGTGGGCAGACTCGCCGTTGGTTTTTGGGACTATGTCGAGGAAAATGTTGGTTCTGCCATCTGCTTCGAAATAATCAATGGCCAGTCTCACTGTGTTTCCAACACGTTTATAAGAGAAGCTGACGATGAAATTTAGAATAACGTTGACCAAGTCAGTCAATTCCCTGCGGCCAACGCATCCCATTATAAGTGTGAGAGACCTTCGTTGCGCAGTCTCTGGCGTCGTCCTGGCAAGCCATGCTACCACCATAATGTCTCGACTCAGCTCCAAGGTGTTGCCAGCCCCATCCAGCCAGTTGGAAGAATCGAGTGGTTCATGGACGAGCGAATCGTAGTATAGTCATCGACTCATGGCATCTGAACAATTCAGGCCTGTCGTTCTCGTCTCATTCAATCCTGAACTTGATCTTCCAAGCTCTGACAATTGCCAAGCATATGCACAAGATGCAAATGGCCATTCCGATGCACCTTGCCTGTCAGATACGACTGGGGACCAAAAGGCATACTGCGGTCATCGAATTAAGAATAGCCATCTGAATGGGGCTGCCTCATCAACAAAAGATGAGCCTAAGGGGTGTGGGTACTTTTCTTAGGCCATGCTCCTGGCTGTACCAGACGATGGGTATGGGCAACGGAAAGCCACATGCTTTGTCATCTCTCATACGCATGCCCCCGGAGATGAACTCGTGGATGTTGCTGCGGTTTCAAGCCGTTTAGAGGACCTCAGCTAAAGCGCAAGAATGAACTCATAGCAAATCGCTTAGCTAATATAAGTAAAATACTGGGTAGCTGTTACGTCACCGGGACACATCAGCATTAGGTCCTCTGAGGAGATTGAGGCTTTCTATATATCATCACAGTCCATTGTAGATCATTAGACATAAGAAAGGCGTAATCGATACAGGGGTTGCGGCCAAGTGATGTATTGCTCTGCTTCGGTAACCCTACCAGACCTGTCCGATTGAGAAGAACTTGTCGAGCCTGGAGATAAAATTCCTCGCCATCAGCGCGCGAAATGCGATGCTGGTGCTTGGACCATACCCTAAGCTCCTCATCCAGCCGACAATCAGATTTGCATGCCAACAGAGTATCTTTTCTAGTGCTGTATTTATGACATGTACTATTTGATAGAACTTTTTGACAAACTAATTCCACGCCGTAAAGCAAGGGGTAGCATGTTTTTGGGCCTGACACGCTTGGGGTTACGCGACACACGCGCTATTGTCTTCACTTCTGATACACAACCCATAGCTATTCCAGGTAAGACGATAAACTTGGACTGGGACACAATTGTCTCTTCATTCATAGCCAAGTAGTGACCAAGATCTCTCTGGGCACCTTCCGCTTGAAAACACTAGACTACATATCATTGGTCACTGTATCAGTCTTTCCAAACGCCAATCGGCTGTGATGCATGGCTACAGTTAGCAGCGGTCTCTAATTAGATATCGCTACAGATCTGCGTATCCGGCGTAGGCTGGACCGTGGCTGAGGCAGGTTGCAGCGAGTGTACCATGTCTACTGCCTCCTTGATAGCAGCTGACTTAGAGTTTGATCTCCAAGCTTAGGTAGATCCTGTCATCCAATGCATTGTCGCCGTGAAATCAGTGGAGTTCCGGGATCTAGCCAAAAGCGCCAGACTATCGACTGCGTCATCTCAGCAGCAGAGACTTGGTTGGTCCGCTTGAGCTACGCGGTGTGCTTGAAGCTACGCTGTGGGGCATTGGAGTACCTCGACCAGCTGAATGAAGATCCGTTGCTTGCATAAGACCCCTTGCAGAGAACCTGACACTATTGCATTGTGTGGCATCATGTGCTGCGGCATCGTCCAGCTTTTCGGCTGGACCATCTACTGTGTCTCTGCTATTGATCGAGTACACGGGGCCTCAGTATTCTTTTGAAGGAGGGCAACAACCATTATTCACCTTATATTAGCATCCAAGGAATCTGTGACGTTCTGCCTTTGGTAATCTACGGCTATCTTAATGGTGATTTGGGTTTATACCCGGTCGTGGGGGCTCCAGGGCAGAAATCAGATACTGTCATTTCAGTCAATCCTATTGAACTCATTCCTGGTTCTCAGCTAATGGGATCCTGTACCGGACCTTGGAGTCGAAGGTGCAATTGATGGTTCGCCAAGCGTCTTGCAGTAAGAGTAAGATGGTAACTGACATGTGCATATACAACACAGAGTAGGTAGATTCATGCAAGCTACGAAGAACGATGACCTATGCAATCATTAGATCATCTGTATGTGCAATGCCTGTATGGACCAATTCGGCCTCTGATACCAAGCCATTTTGGACCTTTGCAGATGTTCCCGTGTCTCTCGGTCCTCTACAATATGCAGGATCGTATAGCATTCAGGAACTATCTGTGAGACTTGCAGCATTGATGTCTAAGACCTGCAGAACTCTCCAATCCAACCGGTTTGGCATGATTCAGTCCTCGAGTGGCGAGGGATCTTGGTGGTCAAGTCACCGTATAACTGAGGCCTTATGTCCTTCAACAAAACAAGCCATCTTCAGATATCTTCGTTCTGATTACTATTATCCCAGAAATATTGACTCTTCATCTTGTCCACACTCCTATTCTTTATTATTATACTAAAATGCAGTTCGAGTCGGATTACCGGTTCACCATGGACGACTCCTTCAGCCTCTGCAGTCAGCCCATGTCCTGCCCTTCCACCACCACAAGCTCCTCTTCCGCCTCATCAGCCTACGACCCATTCACTCCTACATCTCGACGATCAACACCTTATGAGTTCATTAACATGGAACTTGATACTCCTTGCAACTCTGTCTCCCATCGGGGGGCAGAGCTGGCCCCTCCTTCATCAACGATGGGCAAGTTCATGTTTGGCCCTGTCAAGCTTGAGCCTGAGCACATCTCAATCTCCGACTCTCTTCCCAATACCCCCATGAAGCGAGAGCAACTCGGCTTCGAGTACGAGAACATAATGGACATGAACATGGCACATCACGGATCAGTGGGCTCATTAACACCATCAAACTCCTTTGACATGTACTCGTATTCTCCTGATGCTCCAACGGGTCCCGCCTCTTTCATGATGACACCAACCCAAAGCATGTGCGGCTCTGAGGCTGCCGAGACCTGCTCACCATGGACTTGTGCCAACGATAGCCCTATCTCATTCTTCCTCAACAGACAACTCTCAGGTGACTTTGACGCTTTTGATATGGACCGCCACTCTCAGTCACCTCTTGGTTACCGCCTTCATCACCGCAACTCTCCCAGCCGCATGCGTGCTCAAAGCAAGTTGATGGTGCATGAGATCCAACAGAAGAGTGCTGAACTTCAGCGAGCTCAGATTCGACCATCGAGGAAGCGATCGATCAAGCCTGACTCTGCTCAAGTTGATGTTGTTCGACGAGCCATGTGCAAGTGTGACTACCCTGGTTGCCACAAGGCCTTCCGACGAAACGAGCATCTCAAGCGCCACAAGCAAACGTGAGTAGTTACTGAGATTGGCCGAAAATGAACATTTTCACTGACAAAATGCAGTTTCCACGGTGAAGGACCTAACCGATTCTCATGCGAGTTCTGCGGAAAGGATCAATTCAATCGCCAAGATAACCTCAATAATCACCGCAAGTTACACGCACGACCCAATAGCCGTAACCGCGGTGTTAAGTTTACCCCTGCTGCAGTCCCTGTCATTGAGCAAGAGGAGCGAAGCAGGAAGCGAAGAGCGCCCTCAAAGTCCAAGATTGCTGAGAAGCGAGGCTCCGAATACTAGTTTGCCTTGCTAGTGAGCTAGAACCAAGGGGATGGTGTTGAAGACCTTTCACTTGACTATGTAGCCGCCTCTGGACCATTCGACCTGTCCCGGCGTTTTTAAATAAGCCTGTTTACAATGGCAATGTTAGGGTTGCTATACTGAAGTCATCACGGGCACCAGATTATCTAGCTTTCACTTTGGACTTTAATAATTCGATAACTTTCACAAATTGTTCGAGGAATATCAGCCCTCGCACGCTCAATATCTCTCATCTCTTAGCCTATCTCGCCCAGACGGAGTATTGATGAATACCCTACACTTCACATATCAGCTTACAGTGGCTGCCGTATGCTGAAGCAGACTTCGCAAAAGTCTATGATAAGCAGAGTCATTCATGTCACCAGCCGGCATGTGGCCTTTTCTGTAGTTTTTATAAGGTTTTACTCCATAACCGAGTCATCAATGCGCTTTTGGTTCCTCGAAAAGAGTAATGCAATGATGCTGCGGCTGATCATTACCAAAAGTCTGGCAATTTCAGGCCAATCAGATATTGCCCGAGAAGCGCCGAAGTGGGGCCGTATGAGAACGGCCCGGTCCGTGTCTGGTCTGTAGGATTCCTCCGGAACCTTAAAAAAGATGAATAAACTCAGCGAGCTGAATTTAGCAGATGTTAGACGATATGAATGACGCCCTCATACACGATGAGGCTTGACCGCCCTTTCCTACATTGGCTTCGAGACAGTGGGGGCATTTCTCGAGAAGAGATCCTCCGACGTCTCTCAAGCACTAGACAAATTGCTAACTGAACTGACGTCTTGGCTACATCTTTATGCTTGCTAACAATTAACGTGATAGCGGTGAGTAGGTAATTTCGCGGGGACTGAAACAGAATCTCGCAGAACAGGAAAGCTTAGGCATTGTGACATTGAAGGCGTTATCAGTCGAAGCTTGACTATGACAACACTTTAAAATACCCGGATGATGGTGGATGCGGCCAGTCACGGAGTTCTCAATCCAGGCTCGAGCCTGTCCTTCCATGGCAACGACCCTCGAAAGTTACTCAGTTTGTCTCGACGTCTCCAGAGACTGTTCTCACATCAGTCGTGATTACATGCCGTCAGACCTGGCCAGTGTAGAGTCTATGTAGCAGCGGGGTAGGGGATTGCTTCTACTTGAAAGGATGGAACTGAGTTGGCTTTGTATTCAGCTAGACTAGAGTAAAGTGGCAGCACGGTCTCACCCTAGGCAAAGCGCTGGCACCCCTAGTAAGCAAATTGGTCGATGAGCATGACATTCGGATCCTCTTCTGTTGGATAGATACCTTGAGCTGATGGGACTTTAACAACCTCAAAGGCTGTGCCGCAAACCCTCCTTCTCAGCTCACATACGTCAGGACAAATCTCTAGCGAGGGAAACATAGGGTCGAGACAGTGGTCGTCTATGGAATGGCCGCGGGCTAAAGAGAAGGTGCCTACCTCAAAATGGCTGCTCATGAGTCTACTCACTCAATAAAAGGCACTTGTCGTCGAGGGTGTAAGGCGATGGTAGATACCAGCTAGTATGTCTGAGCTCGCGGTGAGGTCGGTGATTAGTAGCAGCCTTAGGTGCGTTCCCGACAACAAGAGTCCACTGTCCCTGTGCTGCCTAACGTGAGGACGGAGATAGGTCACAAGGAGTCTTCGACACAAGTAGATTATGTTGACGACTGGCAAAGCCACTCGACAGTTGCGGGATAAATCTACACAGTACCACGCCAGCGGTGCAACAGGCCGCTGTCGAGAATGCACATACCCTGGAATATGCATCAATTGCTCTCCAACTCGATCGGTGCGTTGTAACCACAGTATTGATCTTCCATCTTCGTCATCATTACTCCAAGTAGCCGCAATGGGGTGAGAGGTTTGCTTCGCTAAGGAAAAGGCGACGTATTCAGGATGTTGCTAAGTGAGGTGACGAGGCATATGTAGCGAGCTACAGTCCGAGGCGGTCTTATTTATGGAGTCTCGGTTGCGAAGGAACATCGACCGTAGCGCTGAGAACAACGCGACAGAGGGTATTAGGGCATCGACGGCTGCGTTGTGCGTGACAAAGATGGCTCCTATGTAATGTTAGATGATTCCAAAGACTGCAAAGAGGCAGCAAACGGCCAGGAACAGACTTATGGTGAGAGCTTTCGGCCAAGCAACGTGCTGGTTGGCTAGACCGGTGGATTCAGCAAGCAAAACTTCTCGCGCAAAGCCGGCGTCGGCCTTGAGGGTGGGTAGATTATCACTACGACGACAAGGTAAATCGTAATGGATTATAGCTATGTAGAGATATCCGACGGATGTTGTCCCTCATAGTTGGTGCGGAAGCTCATATTTTTTCGGAGAATCGCCAGCGGTGTCGCTTTCCGTCTCGCGGCGGAAAAGGCAACGGGTAATCGAGGAAGGCGAAAGAGATCACAAGAAAATGACATGCGGCTTAGGGCAAGGTGTCTGTCGTATGAGGTGCTGGAATAATTGTTGCAGCGGATGTGTGGCAGGTACGTGGGCTCGTGCAAAATCGGATGTTTTCATCGGAAAGTGGTCAAAACTTGTTCATTGTTGGACAATTCGGACAGTGGGAGGTGCCGGAAAAAAGCACGCACGTTCGTGGGTGGGATCTCGGTCGCATATGAGCTTGGGCTTTGCGGGGTGCCTCATTGCTGCCGGCGCAGCTGATCGCTTTTGCCAGCTTCTTCTTGTCTACCCACTAAATAGATCCAAGATTCTGATAAAGTCGGCTTTCTTGGCTCCGTCGAGCATCAGCAGGAGGTCGTCCGCTCTTCCAAAGTCGATGGTCAGTATTCGTGTGAGGCGTCGTCGGCTTGCGGCAGAGAACTTCACACCCACAGAGCGTATTGGCAGTGTCGTGGTGCCCATGGAGGCAATGATGTGCCGTTATTGCGGATGGCGTTTATGGGAGGCATTTGGAGTGAAGATGAAATTTAGGAAGTTCTTGTTTGGGTACTCCATTCTTAGGTTAAATGGTTATTGGCTAGGTTTTGCACGACCCTTACGGTCGCGAAAAAAATGAGCTGGGAGGAATGATTATGTCAGACTCCTGGGCTAAACATGGATTTTGTCAACTTTCATCACATATCAACGCCTCGCATCAGCTAGCAATGGACGGCTGAAGCGCACCATATTACGAAGCGCGTGATACGCGACGGGCGAAATTTTACTGGATCGTTCAAGTCTCTATCGAGCGCACCAGACGACGTTATCCAACGCGTCTACCTCAGCCCTGAGTTCGACGGCACGAGTCCCTCCAATCCCCAAAAAGCGAAAAACAGACTACATTGTCGAAGAATATTCTGATTGAACGACAGCAATATCAGTTCAGGGGCGCTCTGTTCTTCCCCTGCGGACTGTGACTCCTCCTGTACCATCAATGTCGCGGTCAAAGAGGCCTATCATTTGTTCTCAACCTTCATCATCCAGAGCGCCTTGATCGCGCCAGAGATTGTCCGATCTACAGATAGAGGACGAGGGAATTCAAGCTCGACAATTGGAAAGCTCCTTGGACCCTCGACTTCCAATGCAAACAACGGATGCCTTGGTCATACTTATTCATTTACAGCGAGGCCAATATGTCTTCTCCCCGACCCCAGACAAGAACGCTGTAGCAGGTATCACCGAGGGATATTTAATCGATGAGGTCACCGTCAGTATCCTTCCCAGAATTCGACAATCCGCCTATCACGTTCCGAGGGTGATTGTATCCTACCGCCTGTCAAGGCACGTTTCACAAAGAACGAAGATGGGTCTGTCTGAAACGTGGAAGTACAATAGCACGATAAATCTGAGGAGATCCGGCTCCGATCGCCTCTTTGGCTTTAGCATATGGTAATTCTAGATCGCCTATACTATGTCTTCTCCGCTCACTGACCGCTTCCTATGCAGAACTGCCACCCTCTACTATATGAGACCGCAAAATCGACTTTTGCTTTTGCATCGATACTACATGGGTCACGTACGAGTTAAAGACTATTGCCTTGCGCCTGTTACTTCCTTGGAGTAACATCAACCATTCCAACAAGGTTGCTCTGCAGTCTCGCCTTCTTTCTGTCATCATTGAAACCCGAAGAGCCTCACACGACTTTGACGGTGCCGTCCTTCAGATCTCGGTATGGCAAGCTGCACATTGGAAGATTCTGTGTTACGTCCTGGGCCAGACGTGGCCAACTAGCCAGCCTGGACTCTCCCGGCAGGACTACGCCAACGAAGTGCTTACAGAACTAGGCGACTTCTCGGGAATCTTGATACAGGGCCACCAGTGGTATTATGTTGCAAGTTCTCCAGACCTAAAGAACGACGAAGGAAAGAACACTGCACGAACCGTAAACCAAAAGTTCTTCCAATACATTATGAATCAGTACCGGCTGGATACAGTCACTTTGGCTTTAGAAGCCAATTGGTAGCACTGACAATGCACTCGGCATTCATAAAATCGCTGCGTTTCTCGGGTTTCTAAAGATATGGAGTCTGGAGACGGACTGGCAGTGGCTCAGAAGCCATTTTTTGGCACCTCGAGTTAGGCTGTGATAAGAGGCTCTCGACGCCACTTTTGGACACGCATGCAGAGGGGGAGTGGAAACAGGATATACCGTTTACTGTTCTTGGTTCTCAGGTCGCCCGATTGGATTTGGATTCGAACTTAGATGAACGACAGAGGTACAGATATTGTTTCTTCAAGCATGTCGATCGACATTTGAGTGTTTTAAATGAAAAGGAGCATTCATAAATCACCTATCGCGACTATCGCAACTATCGCAACTTCTTTTCCTCTTTTGGATTATGATGTTTATTACTTACAGCCATGAGACTGCGTGCCGTAGCTACCCCGGCAAGATAATCAACACCACGTAATTGGTGAGGAGTGGTAGAAAGGACGAAATAATACACAGCGCGCTGGCCACCATCACGAGAGACTTCCTAGATCATCTCGTTTCGGTTCAAGCCAGTCGACAAGTGCTTGTTTCGAGAATCAATTGGTGAACGCAAAACATCGGGGTTAAATGACACCGGTGGGGGAGACTTCATTTGTCGAGGCATGGGAATGCTCTCGTAGGGAGCCGCAAAAGGAGCAGACCGGATGTACTCCTTTCGACTGCGGCTGACAGAACGGAGTCGCTCAGTGGCTTTGTGAATGCGGCCTGAGACGCTGCTGCTATCTCCAATGTTTCTGCCTCGGTTGTGGCTCTTGTGGGAGACAGGAGGCCAGGGGCTGGCCTCTGAAGCTTGATCATTGCCAGATGATAAATCGTCGTCCATGACAATCTCAATCATGCCTGATGCAACAGCACCTGCTTGTTGATGTCGCTGAGCGTGTTGCAGACGGGCAGGAGGCGGTGGAGCTGGTGAAGCCAAATGCTTGAGTTCCTTAAGAATAGGGCGTGCTGGAGGAGGTGGTGGTGGCAAAGGGTCTTCGTGAGAACGTCGTCGCTCACCAGGGACGACCTCTTCGATACGCCCAACACTGTTCTTGCGTGAAAAGCGAGCAGGGCGCTGGCCAGGCTCATCGGGAATGGGGGCTGACATGCTACGAGGAATAGGAGGTCGCGCGGGTGGCTGGTAGACAGTAGGTGGCAGCAGAGTGAGACTGGGCTCAGCAACTGGCTCTTTTCTCTCAGTAGACTGGTGAGGTGAGGTTTCTGACGAGTATCGTTGAGGAAGGTCAGCTGGAATACTAGGCACATCGGGCCTGGACGTGCTTCCGGACTGATCATGGTTGCCTTCGATGATAAGTCGCGTGGCTTTTGGGGTCGCTGGAAATCCGATAACAGGCCCGTTACGGGCGTACATGCTCCTTTGTGGTGGCTCAGTAGCACTGCGAGGTGGGATATCGTCGGGCAGCAGCTTTGGCTCAGCCGTCTCAACGGTAATCGCAAGAGCAGGAGAGAGCTCGTTAGGGTGAGGGATTGAAGGTGTTTGGGCACGCTTGGCCAGAGACTT
The DNA here is from genome assembly GCA_013396205.1 of Fusarium mundagurra. Classification (NCBI taxonomy): domain Eukaryota; kingdom Fungi; phylum Ascomycota; class Sordariomycetes; order Hypocreales; family Nectriaceae; genus Fusarium; species Fusarium mundagurra. Next base: position 71,229 of record JAAOAN010000073.1, read on the forward strand.
ACGGCGCTCCTCGAGCTCCCTTCCAGCCTGCTCCTTCCTTCGCTGACGCTCGTCTCTCATTTGCTTGAGATCACCAGCATGCTCAGTTGAGGCAGCTCTGCCGTGAACAGAGATAGTGCTATCGAAGTTGGCAACCTCAGAGTTGGCCCTGCGTCGATGTTCCGAAGCATCTCGCTTACTCAAGGCCGGTGAGCCAAGTCCTCGACTGCCACTGCGACTGTGCTTGTTCCTGAACTCCTCTGGGGCAGCCATGGCTGCTCTGTAGTCCTCCTCATCCTCAGAGCCTTGGTCATGGTGAATGGCAGCACCTAAAGGCAAGGGTGAAGAAGGAGAACGCTGTATAGAACTCGCCCGGCCTTGACTTCGGTCACGGAGTGTAAGAGCTGGTGGGCGAGAGCGGCCTTCTGGGCTCCTGCGGCGGCTTCCACGGCTTGAATTGCGGCTCTTTGGCTTGACAGTTGATCCGCCAACATTACGTACTGTGTTTGGCTCAGCGGCTTGGCCATGTCGTGGAGTGCTCAGGTTCAGCATGTCCTCCGGGGACATGGGGATGGGAGAAGTAGGCGATCGTTTCGCCTTGGGCCAATTGGGAGCACTGACACGTCCACGTTCCGCAGAGGGTTCTCGGGAGCGTGCAGTTTGCTCTCGGCTTCCAGGACGACTGCGTGAAGCATCTCGAGTTCTTGAATAGCTACGCTGGCGACTGCGCTGTCTCTTGGAGTAGTGATTGGCAGCATCCAAGCTATGGATGTAGTCTTCTCGGTTTCGCACAGCTTGATGGCGAAGACTTCTTCCAGCGCTTGATGCAGAAGTGACAGAACTTGTCACGGAAGCAGGACCTCTGCGGCGAGTTGGCCAGTGGTAGCGAGTAGAAGAAGTAACCGACTGCTCTGGAGATGTAATGTCGTCGTGAGCCGGCCCAGGATGCAGCTGTAAATTCACGCCGACAGGAATGCGGTCACGAGAGCCATTACGATGATTGCGCGATGCTTGTTGCATCTTCAACATAGTGGCCTGGTCGGGTGGTGGTGGGAAATCACCCTTACTTGGTTGAACAACGCGTTGAGCGTGCTCTCGCATCATCATTGGGCTCACAGTAGCAGCGCGCTGCAATGCGGTACCCATCATCGTGTTGTCATTGCCAGATGGCGTTCGAGCATGACCAGATCGAGGCTCATAGTCATATGGCGCAGCAGACAGCTCAGCAGATCGAAGTGCCTCCCGGTTGAGGTCTGAGGGGATCTCACCAATGGACGGCAAACTCCCACGTCCTCGGGCAGAGACTGAGGTATTGAATCTGCTATTGTTTGAAGGGCGGAGGAAGTCAGTCGTGGCTTCATTGTTCGAGGCATGAGAGAAAGCGGGAGAACCGGCAGAGTCAGCGATAGGAGTAACACCCGTGGCAATCGGGGTTTGCCCGCCGTCACCAGCAAAGAACTTTGACTTTTGCGTTTGATCACCAAATGAGGTGATGAGCTTGAGAGCAGAGGTCTTTGCGATCCTGCGTTGGGGTCCGCGCTGAACACCAGGAGGTGAGAGAGGCGGACTTAGAATCTCGGGAATACTGGGAGTCATAGTCTGGAAGTTCAACTGCGCGGCGGATGGAGAAGTCCAAGGCTCAGTAGACTCCTGGTCGGTGCAAGCAAAGCATCGGATTGCTAGCTGCTGTTGGCCATGTTGAACTGCCCACTCACCCCATTTCCTGATAATGGCAGCTTGTCGTTCCCAAACACTAGGGGCTGAGAGGCATGTAAGGATCAGCGCCTCCATGTAGCGCTTGTGAGAGATATAAACCTCGATGGCGTCGTTGTGATCACCCATACCAAGCATAATGGTAACTGCTGCGTGCACGTCACCAGCCTCAAGTAGACGCTGGACGTACGTATGGCCAAGCTTCTGCTGTGAGGTATGGCCGCCAATGCCACTCAGAGCCAACAACATCCAGTCAGAAGAAGTCATGTACTCAAAGTTTGCGTTCATGATGTTGGGATCGATATCACCAAGCCATTTGGCCAAGAGAATGCGGCTAGGAGATCCTTGGGGATGCCTGCTCATCTCATCCCTAATCATGTCTTCAACCTCTTTGTTCCATCCGAAGATGGTGTTGAGCATTTGACGGCGCAGATCATCATTAGTGAGACGAGCACTATTGGCACCCATAGCATGCTTATAAGTAATATCACTGAGACGCGCCCGAGTAAACTTGAATAGGTCGTGTACCTTGCTGTCGTCAGGGCTACGGGGAACTGCATTGCGCAGGCGAGAAGGTCTTCTTCGTGATCGGCTTGAGGCCATGGAAGGAACACTTGTAGTGCCCAGAGAGTGTCCCATGGAATAAGTGTCCAAACCTTCTGTGTTACCGTGAGCACTGTTGCCAATAGTTGATGACCTGATCGAGGTTCCAGTCGAGGTATAGGTATTTTCTGACAGTCCTCTTGACCTCATGGATCCGGGGTAACGGCCAGGGCTTTGAGACGACCCAGCTGAGGACTTAGATAAGGATGAGAGCCCACTTCGGCTTGAGACAGGGCTGGCTGATTCGTAAGGCTCATTACCAGAGTCGTAAGCGTGGCGTCGAGTCAGGCGAGCAAATGGTGATAAATGATCCTCGTCACTCTCGGAAATATTCAAGTCCAGAGGGATAGAGCTCATCTCAGACTCGGAGGCGATAGTAGTGGCCGAGGTCGCTGATCGATCACCAGTTTCTTCTGAGACTGGAGGCGAGGGTGGCAATAGGTTTGCTGAATGTTGGACATTGGCGACCATGATGGCCGGTGAGGTCAGGTCGAATTGCTGCACGGTGTTATTAGGGCCAAGGGTGAACAGCGTGGCACCTCGGCCATAGACGGCAAGGCCGCGAACAAGATCGAGAGTTGGGATGGGATCATGGGTGACGTGCTTTATCCTAACATCCCATGACTGTGTTTGCCTGTGCATATGTTAGTTGATGATGAGGGCCATGAAGCCAAGCGTGCGCGTATCCTAGGTAGTTTTAGGGTGGCGGTAAGCTGCAAACTTACGAGTCGGAGTACTGAATTATGCGACCATTCTTGGACCATCCCATCCAGTTGGGCCCATTCGCAGAGGTCTCAGTCTTCCTAAGGTTTCGAATCACTTTTGCACGGTTATCAGCGCTACATTTCTTTGCCACGCTCCAGACTCGCAAGTCACCATCACGCATCTGGACAGCAAGCATGTCCGACTTTTGCCGAGGCGAGGAAGCATGCCACGCAAGATTCACGATAGGTGGCGGCCTCCTGGAAGTGGTGAGGTCGTGTAAGATAGTGAAGCGAGGCTGCAAGGTTGCAACAAATAGAGAGCCATCCTGGTAGCTGAGACTGTGTTAGTGAGAACCGAGTGAGAGGATGATAAGAACCCACCCGATGGCAAATGTTCGACAATCAGCTGATGGTGCCAATGCAGTCACAGCAATTTGATCAATAGTCCTGGAAATAACATGTTCAGATGTTGATGGCTCAAACATGATAATGTTTCCCTTTGTGTTGCCTTCAATTCGTTAGTCATAATCATGTGAACTTCATTCTAATAACTGACCAAAAGCCACGTTGCCATTTTTCATCCACGCTCCGGCAGTTAAGCGATCATAACATGCAAATCGAGAGATCTCATAGCCTGTCATCAGATCCCACACAATTGCTGTTTGGCCAGCATCGTAACTGACAACGAAGCGGCCACCACCAGCCTCACTCTGGTTATCGACCGCTAGCAACTGAACCTCATCAGCGTGTCGAGAAAACCTTCGTTCAATGGTAAGAGTATCATGATGACAGCAAACAACGGATGAACCCTGGGCGTACAAAAACATAGACGCAGTGGCGGCGCAGGGGTCAAAGTACTTCAAATCAGTAACATGAGGCATCGTGGTGTCTAGGACCTGCGAAATCTCACCGCTTACTGTAGACACTCTGCTACCAGAACCGGATGGTTCAGTCCTTTTGGAGTAAGGCGCGCAAGAAATTGTGAGCCAGGAGGCCAAGATTGGCTCAAGTAGCGACGCTGACGGCTGGTAGCGGATATCGAAGCTAAAGCATAGAGTACGGCCCTTCAGTCGTCACGTTTGACAATCCTTAGGCTTTCTGGGAGCAGTAAAAGATGCGGTGGCATCACTTCTGGCTAAGTGGACATGGCAATCAGCCGCTATAAATCCCAGGTTGTCACATCGTGGGATCTTCTTGGCAAAGTATACCGGCTAACAGCCGGCGGGGCTAGCACTCTCCACAAAACCAAGATCACTTCCGTATCTAAAGGCTACGGGACACTTGTACGACACCCGTTAGCACTGGAAGAGTCCATATCTCGGTACGAGTAGGTTATCGTCGCTAGCTTCCGTGGGCTCCGTCGCGCAGCCAAAGTTCGCAGCGGAAGAATTGGGAGGCTATAATTCCTCCGAATTGCAGTGACTTCTTTGAAGCACTGGGGAAAAAACTACTTTTCTGCATAATCGGTCAACAACACTTCATTCTGTTACATGGGAACGAGCGAACATACAAATGCACCAACGGTCTTCCATGGTGCTGGTGATTCCGTCATTCAAAACAAAGGGTATGATCTGAACGGAAAACCCAGCGCTTATCAACGATGATAATTGGTCAATTTCTCAACTGCCTTGGCAACGCTTTGTTTCTCGTACAGTGCATACATAGTCTCGCTTCGCGGCGTCTGGGCTGAGTGGCTGGTTGATCATCATTGCCATTCATCCGCCGCCTCTCGCCAGCCTGAGTGTATTTGCGGCAACTTGAGCAATTGAAAGTGGATATCACGGGCTCTTGGCCACGCACCGTGCTCGCCGGTCATTTCAGCATTCAGTACAAGGCAAAGATTGGCGCTCAATTTAAAAGTAATGGGGCATCTGATCCCGGAACATTTAATGATGGGGATGAGAATTCATGCTATGGTAGGTTAGGCTCGGGGGGGAATACACGACCCTTGACAAGTTTGGCTTACACCATACTCGCCGGCGATCCACCGATTTGGGGGTCGTTTTTTATTCCCCCCCTAGGTGAGCTACTCGCTGTTCGGCTTTAGCGCCAACAGCATCACGGACCATTTCAGCACCTCATTCTAGTTGACGATCGTCACCTCTAGTCAGAGTACGGATAAATCCCCTTCCTCTATCGACACTCACCGCCAAACCTTGTTACCTTTGATCCCTGGTCCTTGCCATCATAAACTCTACCGTCCGCGTTAGAGCTTTTGCTTATGTGCTTTCGGTCCCGTAGAGCTTACCGTCAAAGTTGGCCCCCAAAATGATAAATGATGTCTGAGACATTGCCGGACCGTTGATCTACTGCACTGCAGCTCTGTATCTCTCATTCGGAAATCGTTCTAAAGAAGAGATTCTTCTTGGCATGAATACATGCACAAAGAATAAATGCAGAAGCTTTTTCTCAATCATGCTGCCAGTCATGCCGCGCATTGATGCCACTCTCACCCTCATCATCCTTATCGTTTCTTTTCTCGTCTACAACATGCAAGCGAGACACTTACCGGGGATCCCGGTGAACACGTCAAAGAGGGCACCCCGCATGCTTCCTTTCTAGGATGGGCAACCCCCTGTGCAGCCCTGTCATTTGCACTAAACATGGAGGGACTACTCCTGTACTGAGTCTAACTGGCGAAAGACATGTATCTGGCACTGTGCCATGCCCCATTGTCTACCACGCCGGGAATAATCGCACACTAAATGAGACACGAGATGAAACAATTAAACCTAAACTACCCGTCTGCTTAGTTGCCCCCCGGTTCGAGCCAACGGGTAGCGGAGCTTACGCTTCTGATCAAACTTGGGAATTAAGGTGTGCTCTACTCTGTTCCTTTGTGGCTATCCCGAGTCACCATGGAGTCTTTTGGCGCGATGCTCCTTTTATCCTCTGCGACCAGGTAGAGAGCCCGGCGTTGTGTCTCTAAAGGTATGTCACCTGTGTTCATTTGCTTAGTTTTGTGCAGCCCACTAACTATAGCCCCGTTGATCGTTGCCAGGGTACATCCTTGGAAATGGATTCCCATTGGCGACAAAGCCCGCTTATTCCGGCTCCCCGGCCCTCGAAAGTCGTGCGTCACAGTAAGTAAGATCAAGGCGTATGGCCTGCAATCAAGACATCCAAGGTTGGAAGATGCAGTCCAACTCAACCGATTTATCACATATCTCAAACATGCAGATTCCATCACGTGAAGTAATCTTGTAAAACTTTTTGAACCCCCGCGATCCCTTTTAGCAAGTTCGCATGACTGGTACAACCGCCAAATACGTCGGAAACAAAAGCGCACAATGAAACCAAGGGCCCACAGCAAAGATCAAACTTCTATGTTGAGATGTTGGAGGTTGACATGGAAAGTGCTAACAGCAGCTCCACATATGTACATGCGGCAGGGAAAGCGGAGGCACATCCGAGACTGGCGGCAGCATGGGCTAATGCAACTCTTTAGTCTGATGATGGTTTGCTTCTTGCAGTTCGCGTCCTGCAGGAACGGATGTGCTCCGCGGCTGACATGTGGTCACAAGAATGTCTGCATGGACCACGACATGGTTATTATGGGACTACCATTTGGAAGAAGATCAGTTCTGAAGCTTCGCAAAAGCAATGAAAGGTTCGTGCCAGAAGAATAGTGATTTAAGCCTGGACGTTTCCCGCTTTGCGCAGACCCGGTCTTCTATATTGCTACGGAGTAGAGCTTTCTGCAATTTTTCACGGTCTGTTCCTCTCTCATCTCCTTCCTTGCTATAAACTGGACATAATTGACTAAACATCTCGTCAACAAGCCCAGTTCTATTCGGCTGGCTTTATCTCCTATCATCGAAGCCATCGAATATAGTTACCTCCGAACCAATTTTTTACTTACATCTCAAACCCGGGCGACTCACCCGCTTTGCTTTAGCCCTTCAATATTCGAAGTTCGCTTTGCCTCGAGTCAGGACTCTTTGAACCTATCCAGTCGAGTTTTATTCAACGACTTTGACTAAACATGACAACTCGATCGTCAAGCCCGACCCCTAGGGGGAGTTCCAGATCTGCCACGACAGATTCGACAGGCGCATCGCCTGTCTCCCCACAGACATCACCAGCATCGAAACCGGGTTCCAGCCAGGACAATAAACTACCGTCTTTAGAAAGGCTCGGGGAGGGTCAATGTGCCGGCCCTCGTGGCCAGGTGTGCACAGGCGGTCTAGTCTCAATGTCGCATACTGGACCAGCATCTCAACATGCGTCACGTCGTTCCTCGAGGTCCCCCTTGGGAGATGACCAAGTCTCGCCTTCCTCAGTTCGACACAGGCAGCTCAGTGACCGCGATCTGCGCCAAGATGTGAGCAACGTTCCTTATACAAATGGCCAGGAAAGATTACAGCAGGTTCCCCAAAAGACCCTTGGTGACCATAACATACTCAATCCTATGGAGCCACGACTACTGGCTTCAGGGGGTGATGGTCATCTTCCTCCAGCAGCTCGTCCTTCTGAATCCGTGACACCAGGCGAGGTTGGCTCAATCTCTGGGTCTTTTGCTGGCGCACGAGCTTTCCCGCCAGCCCAGCCTGCATCAATTTCTCTTCCAGGTAGGCCCTTAGGGCCGATGACACCTATCGGAGGACCTTCGTCAGGACGCAATTCCCCAACAGCCTTCCCATTTCCTGCCGTGAATAGTGCAAGACCAAGGGCGAGCCCGACACAGCATCCCCGAGCCATAAGTGTTAGTCATGTGCCATCTCGTGAATCTGATGGGCGGCAGTCTTTACATGGCTTTTCATCAGCAAACCGACCGCTCGAGGACATAACGCCGGAAGACACCAGAACTCAATAACCCCATCTACA
>JAAOAN010000074.1:0-42716 GCA_013396205.1 Fusarium mundagurra
AAGCAATCCTAAAGCAATCCTAGAATTCCACCTCCAACAACATATTAATGCGCTCATTTTCAGCTACATCTTTACCCTCCCCTTTGCCCACTCATAGACTGTATGAGAAGGCAACGACTTCTCATTGATATCTACTGCCTCATCAGAGGCCTTTGTATCTGCTTCTCCTGTGATAGCAAAGAGAAGCTGTCTCACGAAATGGACCTTTTGTGCCTGTCGATCTAGGACGAATTGGTCGATCTCCGAGGGGTGGGCTCTCATATGCCATATATGGACTTGCTTGTCTTGGGGGAGCCGATAGGTCCGCTCAATGACCTGGTCAATCTTACCAGGTGTCCAAGGTGGCTCCGCGATAATCATATGCAAACCCCTCGCAAGGTTGAGGCCCACCCCACCAGCTCCTGCACTGAGTAGAAGAACTTCTGGCCCACCAGTTGGTAGGTTGAAAGCGTATTGGACCCGAGAACGTTCCTCGAGATTCATTGTGCCGTTGTACTCAGCAAGACGGATCCTGAGATTGGGTCCCGTCTTGCTGCGCCGCTCAATCCCTTCCTTAATAATGTCCAGGAAAAGAACAAACTCGGAAACTACAACAATCTTCTCTCCAGGCCAAAGCTCGCGAATATTTTTGATCTTCTCGAGTATAGCCTTAACTCGAGGCGAGAAGATTTGGGTTTCTTCTTCTTTCAAGAAAGGAAACCATTTCTCCTTGAAATTTGGGCGGCTAAATATCTCCTCCATCGAGAGCCAGTACTGGAAGCAGGGTGATGGACTTGGTCGAATGGGAGTTGCTCAGAAATCTTCTTCGCTACATGTAATAGCGGACTTGCGGCTTCAGCTTGGGCTCGGCGTAAGAATGACAACCCAATTCTCTTCCAATGAGGTTCGTCCTGTGCAACACCAAATCTGAAGTATCGGATACCGCGATCAGTCCAATTGTTGATCTTCATTACCGACATTCTTGATGGGGCAAATGAGACTTTGACATCGCGCTGAACAACTGGTGGGAGATTTAGAATTGACTTGGGTCTTGCGATTGTGAATCCCCTGAGGATTGCGTTGGATAGTGTTCTCCGTTGACAACCGGGAATATCGTCGTCAAAACGAGACTCCCTCGTCGGGCTGCAGGCTGTTGCTGCCTATATACATCGAGACGATGACTATGATTTACCTATGTTAGAAAAGTGATCTGAAAAGGAGCATTTGGATAACGTACTGGAGAAGTGCGAGGGGTGAATTAAAGCATAATGTCCTTTTGGGTGGGTTGAAGGAAGAGGCATCCTTAGGTAGGTACCTAGAGAAGCGAGAGGACCTCGTTAAGGCTAGGTACCTAGGTAGGTAATGTTTGAGGCAGCAATTACGTCATTAAAGCAACAGAAGTACGGAGTAACTAAAACTGGCCTCTAACTCAGTGGGGGCCCATAACTGTATGGAGGGCCTTTTTTTTTTTTTTTTCCATTGTTGGTGCCATTGCGATGTGTTATTGTATATCCTGATTGCGCATGTGCAGTTTTTGGCCTTTCTATAAGTGTTGCTGCTGACTGAATGGGCATTATCTATCCAATGAACGAACTATTGTCAATGTCTATTTAGGTTTGAATCTTAATAAGTTCCCCTATAAGGTAGGTAGTTAAAGGTAAGATTGAGAAGAATGCGTACTAAGTATTGAATAAGCGTCAAGTTAAGAGCATACAGTCTGTTGCCAGACTGTTTCGAGAAAGAGAGCTCGCTGGCGCAGGACATAATAACGAAGCCCTTTTGAGATTGTTTTAAAGTGAAGGATAAAATACGATGCCAGACAAATGATAAGAAACAAGAAGATAAGGGTGGCACAATAGAAAGACACAGGGTTAAAGTTGTAAGATTATCTAGGTAATTTGCTCTTCTTGGTGTCCAGAGTGGCCATGCAGGAGCGAGAAAACGTTCAACACAGCATCTAATAATGACGCTAAAAAAGAAATATCCAATGACTACGGAGTATCTAGTCTAAAGCTTTACTAAGTTATACTGAATTTACCTAAATCTTTTGATCCTTTAGGATACAGGTCCTAAATGTTCGTCTGACTACTAATCCTCCATTTCGCATTTTGCGTACTGCATTCTCCATGTCTCAAATGACCACGGCATCATTGAAGGATACAGCGATAGTTCCCTCATTTCTTACTGCCCCCATCATGCACAAGAAGATTCCTAATAGGATATCTACTCCTAATGCTTAAGTTAAGTGTGTGCATTTCCTAAAGAGGAAATGTTTACTCACATGGTAAAGAACGCGGGGAGTACTTACCGAAGACCGAAATGCTACCTAACTTAGCGCCTCAGCTTAACCTTGTCCCGACCGAGGTTCGTTTTACTGCTTAAACTCCAACCGCCAATTTATTAATCATCTTCCTTCTTCACCAAATTGTGTTTCCGGTCTCTACTAATCCTCGACTTTGGCCTTCATTCATTTCGCCTTCGTACTGCCCGAATAATCAGACCACGTTCGACCCTCCCATCCGTCCGTAACACCCCGTGCATGCGCATGCGCATGCGCGCTCTCTTTTGCCGATCATAAACCATCATGTCCTCCTCCTCTTCAGCATCGTCATCATCATCATCATCATCACCATATCCCTTTGCCACCGCCCCCGACATCATCCGCTCTCACCAAAAGGATGCATACTTCACCGGCCACCTCACACAGATCCTGAGCGACCTGCATCGTCGCCTTCGCGGTGCCCGTCTCACACACGCCCGCGCACCCGAGATCCAGACCCTCGCAACGCTCGCCTACTTTGCTCTCACTACAATTCCCGGCAACCGAACTCTCGGCGAGGAGTATTGTGATCTTGTGCAGATAGATGCGCGTGATGGTCAACTTCCTGCTATTGGCCGTCGCGCAGGCTACGTAGCTGCCAGCATTCTCCTCCCCTATATCGCGGCCCGGATTCTCCCTAGACTACGCGCTCGGTTGCGCAACCTTCTACAGCGCCGGTTAGAGAGCCTTCGCAAACGAGATGACGGTTCGGCGACAGGACGCGAAGCGCGCATGTGGTCTTACCTAGACCAGCATCTGGGCTCTTTCACATCAGGCGCTCCTTTCAAGGCCGTTATTCTAGCCCTTTTCTACTTCAGTGGTACATATTACCAGCTATCCAAGAGACTTCTTTCCCTGCGATACGTATTCACACGTACCGTTCCTGATACACCCGATCGTGCAGGATACGAACTCCTAGGTGTACTGCTAGTCATTCAACTTGCGGTTCAGGGCTATACACATGTTCGATCTACAATTACTGAGTCAGCAGCTCGCGAACGCGCTGCTTTTGGGGCTTCTGATGATATCTCTTTAAACCATGACGGAGCCTACAATGGCGATAACAACCTATTACTACCCACAGGGGCGTCAAGCTCAAAGGCCAAAGTCGACATCTTTGCTGCCACACACACCCCAGCAGCAGCTGTCCCACGTATTCAATTGACTGATGACAAGGCCATGGGCTACATCAAGGGTGGACAACAAAGAAAGTGCACACTGTGCTTGGAAGAGATGAGAGACCCCTCAGCAACACAATGCGGTCATGTCTTCTGTTGGGAGTGTATAGGAGATTGGGTGAGGGAAAAACCCGAATGCCCATTATGTCGACGTGAAGCCATGGCTCAACATATCTTACCACTACGTGTGATGTAATGACTTATTAGTTAGATTTGATTTGCAAAGATATCCAATTCAGATGAACAAATATTAATATGCTCAATCACATCCTCGACGCGAGATGTTAAAAAAACAAAACAAAGAGATACCGAGGCTCAGGGCCCATGGGTATCATCAGAGCAGGCTCATGCCGCTATAAAAAAAACGCTCCAATCCTTTCGTGGTATCCATTCCAGTCCATTCCAGCCCGTCCGATGCACCAACCGCCCATTATCTGCCATTCGGTTTCCCAAAGCATAGTCTCGAAAGCAAGAATCTCAACACCAAGAAAAATGGTCCATCCTTGCATCCAGCAAGAGATGTCCGTCCGTTCCCTTGTATACATACTATACACAATTACTGATGGAGATCCAGGGGCCCCAATACTCGCAACCGCCAGATACACACCTGACGAGCCAGCTGAACCCCTCCGATCCCATCTGCTCCCGAAAACTTGAACACAAAATAAAAGCTTGTCGATAAAGGTATCGTGAAAAAAAAACGTTGTCTCAATGCATCATCCTCATAAACTCCTTTAATCCCATGCCCGGTGTCTGTCCGATTTTCGGCCTGATCTTCCAATGCTGTTCTTTTTGTTGCTTTTATTGGTTTTTTTTTTTTTGTTTGGATTTGAAGTTGGATAATCACTCAACAGAGAACAAGACGATCTCTCCTTGTTCATTCTGTCGAAGTCGGAGGGATCTCCAGAGTTCTTTCTCTTCCTTGCCCTTACCCAACTCGCTGCCAGTAGCCTCACGTTCTCGGTGGAAACGCTTGAGAACCCTGTTTAAGCTGACGCCCTTCTCACTCTCAGGACCCTTGTCGACAAAGCTGAGGAAGACATCGGCTCGAGGTTTGTAGAGGACGACTTGTCCAGCGCTGGGATCTGTTTTGCCATCTTTGCTCTGAGGGCGATACTCGATGAGTTGCTGAGGCTTCTTCTCTTTATGGGATTTCTTGGAAGAAGAAGAGCTCTTCTTGGTCTTGCTTGACGACTTGGTCTTAGACTTTGACTTAGACTTAGGCTTGCTGCCGGCAATCATGCCAAAGAGGCTATGACCAGTAGAGGCGTGCTTCGAGTGCTTAGAATGTTTGGAGTGCTTAGACTTCTTCAAAGGGCTCGCGGGAGAAATTTCCGGCGCGTCACCACCGGAGTAATCAGGGGATGGGGGAAATACAGGACGCATCATACGGTTGATGCCGCCAGTGAGCCCTGAGTGAAGAACCGGTGGGGCATCCGTCATAACCTGGTCGCTAGGAACATCAATATGTAATCGCTTGCGCTTCTTGTCCTTCTTCTCAGTGCTGGTCCGGCTTTTGCGTCTTTCGGATTTTGAAGCGGGTGTAACAAATTCGGCGGCTGGCACGGGGCCACTTCCATATTCGACTGCAGGCTCATCGTCGTCATCCATGAAGCCGTATTCGTCGCTCTTGTCCTTGGGTTCGTACCGTACCAATGAGTTGCCTGGCTCCGCGTCGAGATTCATGTTGGAAGCATTGGGTGTTTGTCCAGTTCCAACGAGGAATTCAAATACATCGACATGTGGCTCCGGAGCAGCAGAAGGAGGCGTAGGAGCCTCTGGGGGCGGGCCGTTTGGCGATTCATCATCACTGCTTTCTTCGTACTCGGCCCAGCCGAACTGATCCTCAGGGACGTCTTCAACGTAGGCGTAGTGGCTCATGTTGCCAGTGTTGTTGGGGACAGTTTGAACTTCAGCCATGGCTTGGTCTTGGGTGTAGTGTTGCTGGTTATCGTTGGGGTGGCTGTGTTTCTGTTTCTTGTTCTTCTTGTCCTTATAGAGCGCACCTTGGTACTTCTGGTCTTCGGTCATACAACTCTATATGATGTCAGACGATTACACAGATCAGGGGGTTAATGGCTACCGGAAAGCCTTGTGGTACATACGGTATGTGATCGGTATTGGACGCCGGGGAAATACACCATACAATCAATGCAGGTGAAGGTAGCGCCGTGACAGCGGTTACGATGAGGATCAAGCTTCTTCTTGGTAAGAACGTCGCCGCAGGCCTGTATGCAGTATGTAAGTTAGTATAACAAAGGACGGAGCTGATATCAACTACGGCATGAAGGGTATAAGTGGGATGCAAGACAATGGATACTCGTTCGATGCGGCGGGGTGGTGTACTGGGATATTTGAGGAATACAAGGGGAGGCGAGAGCATGGCAAGACGGTTATGGTGGGCCAGGAGATCGGCATGGGGAAGAAGGGTGTCCCTTGAAGGAGGCAGTTCGTGACAAGAATGGTGTGGTGGGAGTGATGTCAGGCGTGTAGGAGGTTTGTTTAGGGGGGTGGGTATTGGTATTGGCATTGGGACTGGCATTGACGGGAGTGAAGGGGCATTTGTTTGAGAGATATGGAAACGGAGGGGGATAGGATATGGATATGGCTTGAGCGGCGGGAGTCTTTGGATAGCAGCATAACTACTAATCCATGGGAATGGATAAAAAGTCGAGAAATTGGCGGATTGGAGTGCAAACAATGCAGAGAATGCACTTCACCGAATAACGTACCTCACATGAAAAGGAAACCATCACTGCTCAGAGGACACTTGAGTGTCGATGGTTAATAAGATGGGTTTCGCTGTGCAGAGAAGAGAAGCAAACCTGCACAACGGTGCAGTTCTGAGAGACGGTCGGTATTTAACGGGAGACAGCGCAGATTCAACGTCTTGAAAAGACTGCAGAAGTGCTGGCTTCCAAGCGCTGAGTGGAGGAGCGCAAGGGCCAGGGGACGAAATGATTCGGCCGAGGGATGGTTTTGAGGCACTCAAAGCAAAAATAAAATCGGGGGCGGTGCTTTTTCAGAGCTCTGTATGGTCTGGACGAGGTTGCTGATATGACAGGCGCAAAAGACTAGCTGCTGTAAGGTTGCGTTGGGTGTTGCTTGGGCACGACTTGGGCAGCATAAGCTCAACGAGCGATTAGAGGTAAAGAGAACGAGGCGAAATCAAGCAAGAGTCAGTTGCGAGCCCGAGGAATGCGTTGCGCCGACCAAATGAAAAGGCGGAAAACAAAGTTGGATATTGACGATAGCACGAGATTGATGGAGGGGCGGGCGGGACAAAGCAGATAGCCCAGCACCAGCAGACGAGATTGAGTGCAGTCAGGTGGAGGGGTCCTTCGAGACCAGGGTCCGTCAAGCCTGAGTCTGAGTCTAAGACTGAGCCTCTCCGAAGAGCACGGTTCTTGCGACGGGCTCCAGCTCCTGAGGATCACGTAGCGTAGCGTAGCGTGATGATGGAGGCGCGGGTAGTGGGCGGGAAAGATGGCGTGTGATCCCAAAGAATTAAATTAGGAGGGCTCCAAAAGCGAGATGGAGGGATGAATATCAGTAGAGCAAAAGTCTCTTCGCAAATGACAAGAATGAACTGCACGCGCACGCTGGAGAAAAGAGTGGGATGTCGTGGAAGAAAAAAAATAGACGAGAAAAAGGAGGGCGTTTCATTAATTAGAGTGGATGCTACAGATGGAACTACAGCACGAACCCGCTGTAGCGAATGCCCTGGAAGAGGGCAACCACAGCAACAACTGCAACTGACAGGAACAGGAATAGTGACAATAAAACACGAGATAACGACCGGACAGGAAGCATCGGGTCCAATGCAGAGCATCTCACGCCATAGGAAGTTTGGGGGGCTTGTTACCTGAACACCCAAGCAACCATCATAAACACCATCAACAATCAAACAGCCAACTCCAGCAAGGAAATGCTCAAAATAGTTCAGAACCAGTTCAGTCCAGCCCAACCAAAGCAAGCCTCCAGCATCCTGACTGTCTCAGCCTATGAGTGTGTGTGTGTGCCCGCTGCTGTAGCGACGCCTGCAACAAAATGATTGGATGCGTATCCATTATTACTAGAAACCCTGATATTGGGTGCTCAAGATGATGACGATGATGCACACCTCAGAACTAACCCTGGAAACTCTGAAGCCGCTCGCCCTGGATGGGTCTGTTGCTCATCAGAACGCTAGTCCAGCCCGGCATTCCTTCAGGTCTTTGCGTACCATTGGCTGAGATATCAATCCAGACAGGGGCACTTATCAATGCAATGCCGCCCAGCAGGATAGGTTGGGTCTTGATTGGAGACTCTTCGCGCCTGTCAAATCGTCTATCACTTGTAGAAGAGAGTTGAGATGGTGTCAGGAGTTCGTACCAGGAGTGTCAGAGTTGAAAGGCACAGCATGTTCCCCTTGCCTAGGGTTCGTGGCGCGCTTATTTCATAACTTGTGTGCACTCGTTTCAAAGGGGCTTGACGCTTGTTCAATTTGATGTTGACGATCATTCAACAGCGTAGTAACGCGCTATCGAGATGCATGCTTCGCGGTACGATACGGAGAGTAGTGTGTGCGTACCTGAGCTGTGGATGGACGGCTTTTCTTGCATACTTTCTTGGCGTTCCATGTCAAACGCCCTGATTTGTCTGTAACATGCTTAAGATGTGCCATGCGCATAATGAGGAAAAGAAGGGGCCTCAGACCGGCAGCGCGCCCATGGATTCCTGAACAAAAAAGGGACTCAGCACTTCACTACCAGGGTTCTTCACCCACTTTGGACGACTTCAACCTGTTCAACTGCGGGAACCGCGGGGCAGATAAAGGGAAAGACGAGGGGAGGGAAAGACTATGATATTTCTGCCCTTTGATAAGAGTTATGCGCTGTTCAGGTTGCTTTTCGGTCCATCGTCGATGGACAGCAGCGCTTACAGGTACCACTCCATGCTCGTGGTCTGCATGAAAAAGCAATCCAATGACCGTGAGATACGTGCTCAGCTCAGAGCTGCTTTGCTTCTTGCTTCGACACCCCAAAAGGAATACAATTTCCATGTTAGTGTGCAATAACAAAACTAGGTTCAGGGCCGTAGAGTCCGTGGCCCCTTGCATAAAACTCTCCTCCTGGCTGGCATGTTTGTTTGTACAGTATTATTGATCGTTCACCTATGAACTATCCCGCCATGCCCACGAGTTTATCATGCCGCTACCCGTCATCTGGCGACAGCATCTTACCCCACCAAGCAAGAAACGGCACGACAGGATAGCTGCCAGGTACAGGCGGGGGGCTTGGTTTGTCTAGTATGGATGTCATACAACGAGATTGACTGTCCCTCCAGTTCAACCTCGCTCGCCTCATATTCATCTTGCGTGGGCTCAGCAAAATGCGCCTTTATTTCAAGAGTGTCTCGTGGTCTGGTTAGCTCACCAAGCTATGCCTCTAATTATCTAGCTGATGGCACAAAGAGGCTAAACCACCGCGACGGTGGGCGCAGAAAGCCAAGATGAGGCTTGTCTCAGGGGATATCCCTGATCAGCATAACTGCTGCAGTCCACAAGCAGAGTACCATACGAAGCTGAGGAATGGAGACCCAGTCAGGCTACGGGAAGAACATTTGAAAACATCAAAAAGCCGAGACGAAAGGGACGATTTGTATAAATTTCCTTAACCGCATTCCTCAGTTTTATCCCGACAAATAAGGATAATTAGCTCTTCGAAAGACAATGACCAAGACACTCGTGGACGGGCAGGATGATACCCCCACACAGAGCTTGGGAAGGCCGTCGCAGAGGATGAGATATTGTTTCATCGACCAAGAAAAGCAACTCCCTTCTTCTGCCACAATTTGATAGCCAGTCACACATCCCATCGCAGAAACTAGGAAGATGCTTACCAGCGTCTCGGACCTGGCTACTGAATGGGCTTATGCAGGCCATAGATACGGTCGATCGTTAGCCAGGAACCAGATTGTGATAATGTCTGTCTCTCTGGTATCACATTTGTGAAGTACCCAGATGTCAGTTCATCTTGACTCTTCATCAACATGCATCTAGTTGTACAGCACAAGTTTCCCTGATTCAGCAACCTTGGGGATCCATGAACGAGCTACATACCTTACGTATTCTGTGGTACGGGCGGTATGTCAAGATCTTCCCGGATCAACAACTGGCGAGATTAAAGCCCGCTCTTTATTGTTTGTTAACATGATGTTGTTGTTGGTCCGTGACGATGTGTTGGTAAGCAAGCTTGAGGACCTTGATCCTACATGACAGAAATAGTCAGACGGGTTTAGGGCCATTTAGACTATCTTAGGACCATTTAGGATAAACTTAGGGTATTCTTTGCTTAGTTATTTTACGCACCGTCATCGAAGGTCTCAAGAAGCTCTTTCGTTTCTTCCTGCAAGCTTCCTAGCGTAGTTAAGTATGTTAAGCTCATTTCCACCGTCATGTCCGTACCCCTGGTTAGTTGTCATGTGGTTCATCTTTAACGAGAACAACAGAAGGCTGTGATGATGAAAACCGTTTGACAGCTGACTAAAACTCATTTATCTCTTCATGCACCTTTGTGATGGCATATATTAACTATAGCGCCCCCTTGATCTCCTTGTCTCTGCTGACCTGGCTGTTTCGTCGCGTGTATCAGCTTCATTGGTGAGCGTAAGCTAGAAGGCTTCGGGTACCTGAAAGTAGCCCGCCTCAGAGGTACAGCCTCCGCTAAATTAGTGTTGACCGTTACCTGCACTGCGCCCATGAGAGGAGTATCTTCATTTACCTTTCTCTCCACCTCATCGAGCTGAGATCACCCTGTGCCCCACCATCAGCCTTTCATGGAATATCTATCTCACCTCCAGAGTCCCGAAGTTATCGATATTGGCTGGATTGGCAGATTGGTTCCTGTCTAGACATGGATGATGACTTCTAGGCAGATCTACATATTGTTGAGGTTGCTAGCTAAAACGTATTACAACTGTTGCTGGATTCAAAGCCTGAGGATTCGGCCCAGTCATTCGCTTTCTCAACGTACCTTTCTTTACCTATAGGTAGTTAATCTTCATTTCTTCTAGAATGTTGGCTTCACTTCTATTTCTCCTCATGACACCTTTTTAACCCTACCTCGACCATAACCAAATACCACTCCTTATCAGACTTTTGTTTCCTTGGGTATTTTTGGGGCACTTGTACATTGTTCTACCGTACTTGAGCATCGTCTCATTCTATTTGTGCTTCCACGTCTCTTGTCAACCTCGGTATCATCCCAAAGAAGGTCTTTCGACCCATGTCATCCTCGTGCGTGGTACTTCCATAAGTGGGATCGCCGCCGAAGACAATCCCCAAGGAGCAAGAAAACTTCTGGCCTTAGATCAAGGTGTCACAAATAACTTGTGCAAAGATCCACCAAAGTCTATACTAGACTTGTCTAATTATCTTTTTGTCACTCTCGGGTACTTGGAAAGCTGTCCTAGACTCTTGCTTCGCCTTGACGGTCGCCAGGGGCAGCTTCAACAAATTCAGTTCAGCTTGTTGCTTTTAGGTCTAGAGATCGAAGAGGCACACGCAATATTTGCTCAGTACCTTACCTTACTTACTTCCCATACGGCGATTAAGTATAGGTCTAGTTTGGCAACTCCTGTCGCGGTGTCATCTCTTCCTTCCTGCCTTTACCCCCCTCAGCAAACCTCGAGCCATATTTCCAATATCTTGGGTGTAACAAGGCCTTGATAAACTCAACATCTTATCATCAGACAGCTTCGATTACCCAGTACTTTTTCTTGGGGCAGTCACCGTCTTTTCGACCCGCGCAGTTCGCGACCGCCTACGATCTATACGAACCGATATCATATGCCCCTTGTTGCAGTCTCCGGCCTGTCTCCAGTCTCCGCCATCAATCACTGTCGGGGGTTCCATCTCCCCATACAGTCCAACTCAGTCTGGGTTGATAGGTAGACAGACATATACGGTCTACCTTCACCTGCACTGCATCAGCATCTGCAGCCATATTGTTGTAATGCCCAGCAAACCGACCAAAGCAACCATGTCCAGCTCCAACTCTCCCACATCTCAAACGTCCAACAGCTACGTCGAGCAGACCGTCTCGGTATTGAGCTCGGTCGCCAGCTACATGCGTCTGCCCGCGTTGGCTTCAACGGTACGTCCACTATACTGCAGCTTGGCTGACAAAATAGTCGTGACTGCAGCCATCCATAACTACATAAGGACTATTCTAACGTCAATGCGCATACAATAGGGTCTCGCCGCCGTCCTCACATCATTACTTTACTTTAAACAAAAGTCCGTATCCCAACACCATCACCATCACCATCACCATCACCGCCTCCTTCTCCATCTCCTCTTGCTAGCTACTACCAACCTCCTCTTTCTTTGCCTGACCCGCATCATCAAGAAGCCGAGCCCCGCTAACCCTGCATGTATTAGGGCTCTCATTTACCCGAGCAACATTCCCGCAAATTCTCGCTCAGACGTCCCCAAGCCTTCAGACTTTGGCATCTCAAATTTCGAAGAACTTTACATCCCGACCGACGATGGTGAGAAGCTCTCAGCCTTCTACATCCGTGGCCCTCGCGGCCACAAGAACTCAAACATCACCATCTTGATGTTCCATGGCAATGCTGGCAACATCGGCCATCGGTTACCCATCGCTCGAATGATCATAAACTACATTGGTTGCAACGTTTTTATGCTCGAGTATAGAGGCTACGGTTCCTCAACAGGCCAGCCTGACGAGTCGGGTCTCAATGTTGACGCGCAGACTGGGCTCAACTATCTGCGGCAGCGGGCCGAGACACGCGATCACAAGCTCATGGTTTACGGTCAGAGTCTGGGCGGTGCCGTCGCTATCAAGCTTGTCTCCAAGAACCAGGAAGCGGGAGATATCGCTGGTCTGATCTTGGAGAACACCTTCCTCTCCATCCGAAAGCTGATCCCTTCCGTTGTGCCCCCTGCCAAATACCTTACCCTGCTATGCCACCAAGTCTGGCCCAGTGAGTCGGTTCTCCCCAACATCACAAAG
This sequence comes from Fusarium mundagurra, assembly GCA_013396205.1. Lineage (NCBI taxonomy): Eukaryota > Fungi > Ascomycota > Sordariomycetes > Hypocreales > Nectriaceae > Fusarium > Fusarium mundagurra. The sequence continues at coordinate 12,498 of JAAOAN010000074.1, forward strand.
GTGCCCACGCTTTTCATCAGTGGCTTGCAGGATGAGATTGTTCCGTAAGTTCCTCTGCACCCTCTTACACTACTACCCCTGGTCCTGTGATGATTAAATTTGCATCACCCACAAAAGTTGAAGTACCCTCGTGGTCTTGATATGAAAGCAAATACTCCCTGATGATCGACATTACATTCTTCTACTGCAGCATAGCGCAACACAGAACACGAAGCTAATGTATGCCAGGCCAAAACACATGAAACAGCTGTATGACCTCTCCGCCGCACCCACCAAGCGGTGGAAGCCTCTCCCGGGTGGTGATCATAACTCAAGCGTCCTGGAAGAAGGTTATTTTGAAGCCATGTCAGATTTCATCGCTGAGGTAACGGGTGATACACCACAAGAGAAGACACATTTGTAGAGACTGGGTATATCTCGTTTAATATTCTATTATGCATGCATAGCCTTGGTGAAGGAAGGAAAACGCACGGACAGCATCACACTCACGATTGACGACACCTCCTTTTTGTATTACCACACCTCTGCGTACACTTTCTTTGCTAGCTCATATTCACGCACACGCTCAACGCTCGCAAATAGTGGACTCGCAAACCCCGAACTAGAAAAGAAACTTGGCATTGATGAGACATTGATAAACTGCTTTTTGAGTTTGTTTGCTTGTGCTTGTGGTGGCCTTGGTGGGGACATCTTGAGCCTCGTGATCCCTCCCAACTTGATGTTCGCGTGATACGAAAATATGAATAGTCGGTGTTACATCAATGTCTTATATGCAATCCTTTGGGTGCTGAGCAAGAAAATATCAGACCTTGCTTGATACAGGTTATCAAAATAAACTCAACAAAAGGTATCCTAAAGTTATACTAAACTTAGGCTAAGTTATCCTAAAGTTGTACCAAGTTACCTAAGTCTTTTTGTCATTTGGGATCGAGTTTCCAAGTTTTCTTTCCTCCCCTAGGGGGCAGGAAAGTTTCTGGCATTTAATGAGGGCGATCAGATGGAGGGTGTTGGGCAGGATTATGCTGAGAACCACAGTCCTCAGACGAAAGGTGCCGAGGAGAAATGTATTTGATGCAAAGATGACTGATGTTGGGGTGGACAAGGCCTGCTACATGATTCAAGCTGAGAGAATGTCGTCGATACTCTTCTCAGTTTGTATGGATGTTCCAAACTGCTCTCCTGCTAATGTTTGCTCTGCTTCAACCCCCTCTACAGCCAGTTTTCATCGTATTGATAGCTATGTTACAGACATGAGAGAAAGCATCACTGTCACTAACAGTTTTTTAACTGTCATCACGACGGATGCCAGCTTGAATTATCGTTTTATGCAGGCATCTGGTTATCTCGACTAGTTTTGGTGAATCATCCTCCGGTCTCTCGTGTAAGCTGGAGCAAGTCTGGACAATAAAAACTTGGCCACATCACCACAGAAGTGCTATAGCTGTCTAATACAGCATGATTGAGTCCGTTTATCAACTGCTTAGCCACCGATATCTTCAGCCGATCAATGCCATCTCCCTTCTAAGTATGGACCCACGCCTCCTGTATTCAGTATTCGGCTTCTAAACTTATCAAGCATCGTGTAGGCGATGATCGTAACTTCGGCAGTCTGATGACATGTTCTGCTTCTGTCTGCGGTCCATTCATCGCGTCTCTCAAATATCCCCTTTGTCGAAAAGTAGAGTTGGCTAGCAGGTGACAAATCCTTCTCTGAAATGCCATTGATTCCTGTTACGTTAGCTTGTCCTCGATGACGCCAACGACTGCACATTTACTTGTGGAGGAGTCAACAAAGACTTAGGATATTGAGCCTAAATGATAAAATGACTTAAGTAGACTAAGTCATAAACATACAGGTAGATTTAGATAGAATATCTTAGGGTAGTTTAGGACAATCTCAGTGGACTCTTTAACTAGTATTCTGGAGTCTTACGTCTTCTGACAACTTAAGGGCTGTCTTGCTAGAAAAGGGTCTTATTACTTGATGTCTCTGACACCAAATTTGCTCTCAGTCGTGGACTAGAAAGGTCATAGAATTCTTGTGCTCCGTGATCAACTTCGGCAAGTAGTTGAACCCGGACGCCCTTCATGTCTGCCCTTGCACGCACCCTCACTGATGCCTCTAGCATTCAACGTCCCCATCAAGAGCAGCCCAGACCTTTCCCGCCTCCGGTTGTTGCGGCCTCTTCTTCTTAAGTCCTAGAAGTAGTTTGCGTCCCGGCTTTGCCTCTTCGGGTGCATGAGTAGAAGACGAGGACATTGACCTAGAAGCCGCGCGTCCAGCTACGGCACTCCATCCTCCAGTGCCGGCCCGGAGGGGTACCTCTCGCCGAGAAATTGCACCGGTAGCATCTGAGTGACAGAGCAAGACGCTTTCAGCGAGTTTTTCGCGGCGGATAGTCTGCTCGATCCGAGGTTTGAGAATTTCTAGGCTTTTTTCCATGGGTGCGGGTGTGAGAAATGCAGAATACGAGACTGAAGCTTTGATGAGAACTTCCTCATTCAGAAAATCAACCTTGAAACTGAAGCCTTGCAGGGACGTGAGATCCGGTTCAAGAGCAGCGTTGACTTCCTCGATGGTCAGACCGAATCGAGGCTCCGTAAGTACTAGAGCATTGAAGGGCTCCGTCTCGAGAATTGGGGGAGTTGGAGGTCGAATGGCAGCCACAGCCGCAGCTTCGGCAACTTGAGATGCTCGGATCTTGACACACTGTGCAAGTGTCTTCGTCGGGGCTGAAACAAACTTATCTGCTTTCCACACAAGAACAGACCGGTGAATGTCGTAGTCCTCACTCTTACTCTCAAAGCCGAAGTCCTCAGCGAGCAAGTGAAGAAATTGGCGTGACTGGTTCTTCATGGGCTCATATCGTAGACGAACTTCGTCCTTGTTAGCAGCAAATACTCGGAATTGGCTCTCCTGAGCATCTCCCCATGATTTCATCTGTTTATAAAGCCTCAGAGTATTATCCGAGAAGGGAATATGGTCGTTGGTGTGAGAAGCAGGGTCGATATTGAGAGCTGCGGCCAGGCGACGGTTGCGGTCAAGTCGTTCGCACTCCTCATCACATCGAATCTCTGGTCGACTTGGAGTAGGGTTGCTCGTACTTGCTAGGCACTTGAAACTCTGCTTGTGATTACCACATGCACAGCTGATGGACATCTTTACCTGACAAGCTGTTGATTCCTTGCAGGCTGGTACGTGTGTTAGTAACATGCTTATAACTGAGTTTTATCGACTTACGAGTTTGTCCATGGCAGACGCTCTGGCATGGGTGGTTACATAGCAGCTTGGGCTTTCCGCATATTTGCTCGCAACCGTTCTGAGCGTCTCCGCATTCTCCGGGGCGATGACATAGCTTTTTACATGTATGGAGCCCGCAGGAGAGTTTCTGTCCGCATTGCTCTCCGCAATGAGCCTCTTGCAAATGGCAAGGCTTGTTGTGAAAGGTCGTCTTCCCACAGATGCATCGCTTCTGAACGAGGTATGTGCATGGCGGGCAGGATACATCATCAGGATGGCACTGATGGTCAACAGAAGGATGTCCACAAGCAGTCTGCCGCTGGCACTGGTTAGTGCAAGATGGCTGTCTCGTTCCACATGGTTGTGGAGGATGCAAGACTGTCTGGCCGCAATTGCACGAAACTTCTTCCCAGATAGCCTCGGGACAGCTTTGGCAAGCTCCGCGGTGACAGAGCTGCTCGCAAAGGTGACTACCACACTTAAGTGGTCGTCCGCAGACGGCGACACAGATATGCTCGGCCTCAACAGGTAGCGAATCAGGGCCCAGGCGTTGCTTCTTCTGCTGAGCAATACGCTGAGATGCCTTCTTTTCACCTGTGCAACAATGCTCTCCGCACCGATGTCTTCCGCAGTTACGAGTAGCCTGGCATATCTTGAAACATAGGGGATGTTGGACATTTCCCTCATGGCAGATCGTCTCGCCCGTGACTCGGCCACAGCGGCAGTCAATCTCCATCGTTTGGGTACAAGGGTCGCATTCCCCAGTGTGGCACAAGGATTGACAGAGATGACCGCATTCCAGCTTCTTCTCACAAATCCTCTCACAGTGAGGAACATTATCTTCACAAGTTTGACGGGGCTGCTCCATGAGATCCTTGAGCGGTGTCCTGCCACAAGGGCAATGGGTGACAACGTCCGGAGAGAAAGGGCAATGAGCCGAGACCTCTTCTTGCGGGTGACAAGAAATCTGGCAACGATGTACACCACAATCGAAGGCTCTTCCGCAAACACTCTCGCAGCTAAAAGAGCCCTCAAACCAGGGATTGTTGCCTAGATCGAAGAGATCAAACGAGTCGCATATGTCTTCCTGTTTGGAACATTGCATCTCCTTTTGCACTCGTCCGCAATAACATCTAGCTTCGACCGGCACCTCGCAAGTACCGCAGACACCTGGATGGCATGTTTGAGGACATTCATGCTGACCACAAGGTAGAAAATCGCCGCAACGCTCTCGACAACTCCACCCGTTGTAGTAATCGGTATCCCTACAGTTCTTTCGCTGAGAGTGCTTTCCACAGTAACAGGGCTCCGGTGGGCTCAATACGGTGCATGGAGGGCATGGACCAGGATGGCATTGAAGAGTGCATGGGTGGGAGCATGTCGATCTGTACTTGGAACATGTTTGCCCGCATGAATGAGGAGGCAAGATGCTGTTCCGACTGGGCTGCGTTTCTTTGCCACACCAGCACGAACTATTACCTGGTCCTTCTATCAACGTTGAGTTACACCCAGGGCAACGCCATGATTGGTCGCCGCTCTCCTCGTTGACTTTCATGGACGTATCCCACCATTGGTGGGCACATTCAAGATGAACGACGGTCCAGCAGGTAGTGCACGACCAGACCTCAGTTTTTCGAGTAACCTCTTCGGTGCAGATACGGCACTCATAGTTCCAGTTGGCGATGTCTTCCTGAATTCGTTGCCATAATTCTGAGGCAGTCGACTTGGGAACCTCTTGGCGTGGTCTGTCTTGCTTGCGGTCCCTCGTACGGTTTCTTGAGCGTCCTTGGCCTGTGTGCTGGGAGGCGCCTGATGGTTGCTGTTGAGCACTATAGTTGTCAGCACATGATGCATTACCTTGGGTCTACCGGTCCTACCTCCTCTGGGATACAGGCTGTCCGGGCACGAATTCCGGGGCGTCTGCACTCAAAGATGCATCTTGGGCAATCTCTGTCGGTTGCTCAGTTGTAGTCAAGCGTCCACCAAAGGTGCGCTGCGGTCCCATGGAGAACACGCCTCTTCCTTGGTTTCCTTGCCCTCGAGAACCACCTCGATTACCTCGCCGGTTTCTTCTGCCTCTAGAAGACCCTGAGCTTTCGGGGGCGGCTATGGTATGTGCAGCAATAGTGGCATCGGCAGGCCCTGTCTGAGTGGCATTTCCGCGACCTTCGGGAACTTGTGCTGATTCATCCTGTCGCTGGCCACGATTCCGTCCTCCCCTTCCCCTACGGCGTCCTCCACCTGAGCCTCCCCGAGAACGTGATGCTGAGCCCTGGCCCTCACTTTGAGACCGATTTGGGGCATTATTTCGTGCCTGATGAGAGGTACGGCTGGTCTCTTGCTCGGCCATGATGGCGGAGATCACGGTCGTGAGCTGAGAAGCCGTCGCTGTTGCAAATATTGCGCTATGTAGTATAAAGCGTCTTCAAACTACGAATAAAGAATAGGAAAACAATGACCTTCAAACAAAGAACTTGCTGACGAAGGGAGAACTTGGAAGGAGAAAATGGGGAAAGATTTCCAACTGCTTCTTCACGAGAGCGAGAGTTAGAGGAGCAGGAAAAAAGTATCAAGGAAATGAATCAAGAAACCTTATGATATATTATGCTGTTTGCAATAAATTCTTAGGAGGCGTTGAAAACCGGTGGAGCCCTGTATGCTTCCGTGTGGCGAAGCGAATCTGACAAATATAGACAATCATTGGTTGGTTCGATAGTCCATTCGAATGAGTCACCAACAGGAACCACCTCTTTTGGAGGTTTAAAACTGTCCATTTTTAACCTCAGCAGCCAGAAAATCGAGTCCATCCCAGGAACGTAGTGCTTTAGTGGAAAGAAAGAGTCACTGATGCTGACACATCAGCCTAATTTCGGTTTCTGCCTGGAAACCCCAGACTTCACACCAGCAGTTGTGAGAGTCAAGTGTATCAGTGAATATTGGCTGCTTTGCAGCAATGGTTCAAAGAGAGTCTTTTATGCTCCGGTGAAAATCACTCTATCATATCAGGTCATATGAAACCATGATCACTTTGGCTACTGCCATCGAGCTTGCTTCAGGGTAACTATCACTCGGGGAGCAAAACATCAGACCTTAATATAGCATAATAAAATAAACTCTACAAAAGGTATCCTAAACTTATCCTAAACTTGTCTTAAACTTATTCTAAACTTATTCTAAATTTATGCTAGATTACTCAAGTCTTTTTGTCACTTAGGATTAAGATCCTGAGTTTTCTTTCATCCACTAGTCATCCATCCTAGGAGAGGCATAAAAAGTTTAGGCGTCAATTCTAAGTGACAGGAGGCTTGTTACATACTTAGTATAGAGTCGGGACCTTGGACTACAGATTCTGTTGTAACTCAGGCCCCGGACCAAGCCAGCTGAGCTGGAAAAGTATGGAAACAACCTAAAGAAATATATTAGAAGTTCATCACAAAACAAGTGCTGGGAAAACAAGTATTCACAAAAGATTCAAGCTCTACTGTTAAAGACTGAGTTTTAAATATTGCTAGAGGATCACTAAACTGCCATAAATGCCTAATACATACATATAGAAACCAGCATATCTTGGCACTATCGTGAACTTACAGTAAACATTTTCTAGGAAATATAACCAGGATCAGAATACTCCCATGTGAACTATCGAAAACTGTCGGATCTTGGGGTTACTGTAATGAGAATCAATTTGCCCAAACTGGTTATAGGATACGGATCCTGTATTGAGGCAGAGGAATCCCTATTTACAACCATGTTCCTTCGTCCACTAATAGCGTACGATTTCCACCGTTGCGGCTCACCTCGGGTTTAACATCCCCGGCACAGGACAGGAGCACAGGCGACTACTTGTTAGCCAATTTACATATGCGCAGGGCAGGACGGAGCATGTTGGATGGATCTCGGCATGAAGTGCGACGCAAGATTGATCACGTTGACAAGAGATCTCGGAAGAGGCCGGGATGTCGGTACCGGCTCCGGATGCCCGCTGGCTCCACTTCCGGCCTAAACATAAACAACATCTCACTCACGACGGTTGTAGTTTGAGAACAGCTGAGGAATCAAAGATCCTTGATAAAAGTAGTCACCTTGAAAGTTTGATGGTCGAACAATTAGCTTGAATTGGCGTTCAGCCGAGGGCATGGTTCAAAAGCAACCGTAACATGACAAAGTCTTCTAGATCAGAACCATATCTAGCTTCACATTGCCTGTGACAGCAATGATTCTCGTGAAACCAATCGGTGATCGATCGAACAGCGTCATAAGTAGACAGAGACAGCTTCCTTTGAGGCTCTGAGCCCCCAATATCCGTCTGGGGTTCGGGTGCTCCATATTCTCCATATGGAGAGGAGCTCGGGACAGCCTCCAACCCCCGGCATAGCTTCTCACGAGCTTCACAAGTTAGGAGCTAGGCTCGGTAGTGTGGCGTCTGCCGTCTTTGATACACGCCCCTTCACCATGAAATAATTGCTTGTTACAGACGGACAACCTCCGAAGGTCCCCATGCTTCAGCAGTACCCTCACTAGGGGATAGGAAGAAAACCAAGGACATGTATCCTAAGGGAAAAAAATACCTAGACAGGTTTAGGACAACTTAGGCATCCTTCTAATTAGCTTATTATAGCACCTTGAACACATGTCTTGCATCTTTTGGCCCCATGAACATTCAGTCCCAGACCATCGGTGAGTTGTAGGGAACGGCCTCGGTATCGATGACAATTCTGCACCCCGGGTACAATTTAGATCTTACACCAACATCAGTCATAAAAACGACGAGAAGATAATGTAGAAAGAACTGCGGTCTCCTACGTTGCTCGGGGTTAGGAGTTTAGGTATTGTGGTAACACAAGGGGAATGGTTGAGGTAAGATGTAGATAGACCATGCACGTGACCTCAACGTAGATTTCCCGTTCGGCGCGTTGAATTTGAGTGCAAGGGACAGCCGCCAACCTCAACGCAACGACCGGTCACAACTCCATCTCCGAATTCCACGAGACGTCGCCCGTACAAATCCTCCAAAATGGCTGCTCTGATCAAGGCTGCGAACGCCAAAATCCGGTCAAACCCGGTGACTGACTATGTTTGCTCAACCCGTACGTCTTTCGAATATCCTGTCATGTTTTTTTGCATGAGCTCCGATTCGTCTCCGAAAGCGCAATTTTGTGATATTGCAACCCAAGATGCAACACCGCGGCTACAATGCATATAGAAGCACATTTTAGGCAAATGAAATATGTAGAGGAAACTGTTGTTCCTCTGAAATATGTCAATTGGGCTGTTGGAGGTTGTGTTGATGTGCAATGCGTGTTTTGAAGCACGGCAGCTTCGGGGTAATCAGCGTGTCGAGATTTGCGACTGACTCTTGATATTTGCAGACTTTTGGGGCCCTGTCTCCAACTTCGGTATCCCTCTCGCGGCCATCATGGACACGCAGAAGAGCCCTGAATTGTATGGCAGACCAATAATGCATTGTCACCAAGCGTAACTGACTTTGCCTCTACTAGGATCTCGGGACAGATGACTGGTGCTCTCATCATCTACGCCGGTACTTTCATGCGATACTCACTGGCTGTCACACCCAAGAACTACCTCCTATTTGCCTGCCACTTTGTCAACGCTGGTGCCCAGCTCACCCAAGGATACCGATACCTCAACTACCATTACTGGGGCGGAAAGGAGAATATGCCCAAGGAGCAGCTGGCACAGGCTGCCGAAGCTGCCAAGGGAAAAGTTGAGAAGGCCACGGAGAAGGTTTAGAATGTTGTCAGCAAATAAAGATGCTGCCAGACCGATGGTCACTGGAAGGGATCGGTGTGTCGGGCTGCATGCCGTCCATAATAGGAGTGTTCCCGGGTTGTACCTCGGGATTCGGAGAGTGGCAGCACACAGCTACCGCACAATAACGTTGTGACTTTACAAGAATTTGTTCCCTCGAACATCTAGAATCGCACCCCGAGTTGGGAGTCTTTGCAGCACTCGTACCTGAAGAGTTGGTACGAGAAGATCTTGCTGCGGGGGCCCTTAGGTCAATGAATATGGTTAGAGCAAAGAAATCAAGCCTTCAAATGCCACATTATATACAGCAAGCAAGTGATGAGGAGGAGTGCTCCCCGTAAAACGGAGATACAGTGAATTCCCCGGGAGGGCCTCCGATGCTTTTCTCCTAATGAAAAACGACATATTGGCATGATATTTCGCATTCTGGGATGTCAACTGTAGGCTAGTCTTTCGTTCTTGTAGCAGTTCTGTGTACCGGCACTCATGTAACAAGGCTTGTTGATGTTTTCATTGTTACGGTCTCGATATTTGGAGACTTCGAGGAACAAGATATGTGTGGTTTCAATTCAACAACGATACAATGCACGCACCCTTGTATCTGGGCGAAACAGGTCCATGAGAGCAAGTTACGTAGCTCCCTTGAAGTCAAGATACAAACATAGATCTGAACTGGGGGTGGACCCCTTGGTTCCCGAATCTTGCATAGAAGTTCCCGACTATTCTCGTGCCTGTGCCTGGCCTCCCCCACCAGGTTCCCGAAGTGACGGAGTAAGGTCAAGGTGAAAGGGTAAACCAGGGGTGAAGACTAACTAGCTGCCATTGATCAGTAAATGCAAGGTTAGTGTGCATACCCCAGCCTTTGTCAGGCGGATCTGGTGATGTTCTGGTCGGCTTCTGTCCGTGAACGAGGGGATAAGCCTCTCCTCTGTAGTTTTGAATCCTCGGTGAACGACCTGCAACGCCGGCGACACTTGCGGCGGTCATTACCCAACCATTACCGACCCGCGTGTTGCCTATGCTAACCGCCTGTCGGGTATGGAATGGCATCATCTCGAGTCCCTTACGAGAATCACACATGATCTGTATAGTCTGGGGCGCTTCATGACTGGGTTTAGAGGTAGGTCTCTTACTGAATGACATTGCTCAGCACTAAGCCATAATCGGCAAGCTATATGTGTCTGTTTATTCACATTACTGCCACTTGAACGAAGAGTAATTGGTCACATAGAATGGTGATATCAAGAAACTTCAGATGATTGCCATGTAATACCTACCCACCTACTCCAGTGGAAACATCCATAGGTCGATAATCCACTGTCATAGGCTCCAGATTTGACTCCAACTGCCTGTTCCCTGGAGCCTGGCATTTGTGAGGGGAAAACGCCAGTGCTTCAACCATTTCGGTCAACCATTTTTCTGGATACACGCCGTGCACCAGTTAGTTGATTTCGAGTACGGATAGAGAATGCCTTCCTATTCGGTTTTGCTCAGCCCTACCCCAATTGCCTCTCGACTTAATTTCAACATTTTGTTAACATTTCTTAAACAAGTTATGCGGAGGGGTACACCGAAGTCCGAGGTCGGACCTAGCTCGCTTTCTACACCTAGGTATGGAGGTACCTGGTAGTGTAGTGAACAGCTGAGTATTCACACCTGGCAGGCAACTCATGTCCAATCCGGGGATGATAGAATCTGTCCGTCTGACAAGAAAAGATTTTGTAAGTAGGTAATTTTCATCGTTGGTGGAGGCTCATGTCCTGCAGAGTGGAAGCATAGTGTCACAAAATCCAACATATAGCAAAGAGTGGCCAAATGCGCACCAATGAAAGCGTCATTTTAGTCAACAAATGCAATGCGCCGGTCTTCATCCACCGAGAGATTGGTTAGGCAGGCTATGCCGCCATCATACTTGATAGTGCACGAAAAAAGAGGAGATACCTTTGGATCGTTCGTTACATGTCGACTACACCTATACTTGTCTAACTTCCATGATAAGAGTATCCATAAGTTTTAGAACACCTTCTCAATGCTAAAGATAGAAAAAGACTGAAACTTGTGCCTGAATTGCATAATAAACTGTTTCTAAAGAATGGATGCCGATTCCCTGTTGCTCAAAAACCCCAGGTAGCTGGGATAGGGCGCGCTTCGGCTGGTTCGATCTCATCTAAAAACTACTAACCTAGGGTGCCGCCGGTCTTTGACCTCCGTGGGGGTGGAATTTAGTGGGAATAAACACATGATGCAGATAGGAAATTGACTGGGAGAAGAAATTGATCAAACATGGGCTGGGGGCATTTTCTTCAAACGAAGTACGTACGAGGACATGTAACAGCACCAGGGCGTGATCGTCATTCGTGGTTGACAGAGATTCACGGCCTGTAAGTCTGTGCAGCTCGATGTGACCTATCACGATCAGTGAACTGGCAAACTGGTTGTCGACTGTCCCCAATCACCTTTCCATTGGGTGACTGCGGATTAAAACATAGTTTTTATAGCAGAATGATATGACTGTTGTAAAATTGATATCATATACAGCCTAAAAGAAGACAAGGTCAAACGGCGAGCGGTGGGTAGCGCAAATGCTTCAAAACACCTTTGGATGGCGATACGGTGATACCCCACATGCATCTGTGGACTCGAGCCTGGTGGCCCTGGTATGATGTTCGGGGATTGCACAAGCTTCAGATTGAGATTCAAGCTTGGACAACAAAAGCAGTCAGGGTCCAATCAATGGTGGGGGTCAGGCAGATCTCTTTGGTTAAGGTGTGCGGTGTCACGGTGGATAGAGAGCGGCGGTGGTACCAATGACCTCAATCCCGAGATACTGCGGAAAATGTGATGCAGCAAGAGGGGAGGGAGGCTTCTGAGGCTCTGGCTGTTACAGCCACCAGGGCAGGGATCCAGGGTGAATTAACCAGATGGTGCTGCACATCGTTCAGAACCGACAAACATCCTCGGCATTATGGAAGGCCCAGTATGATACCAACGTGGATCCTCTGACTGGACTTCCCTTGGTCCATGGCATCCATGGCAACCCATGGACAAGGCGAGCAGATTGCTCGCTCCTACGCCAACATCAGGCGGGTGGGACATATAAACCTCTAGAGGAAAGGTTGCGGTGCGGCAACCTCTAGAGGTTAGGATCAAAACCCCTAGAGGTAAGGTGCGCGCTGGTCGGTGTACGTGGACGAAACACAAGGAAGCGCAAAGCACCTTTAGGCCGGATTGTTGAGAACAAGACTTTTCTTTTGCCAAGAGGTTGAGTTTGGCAAGGTGCGTGAGGGCAGAGATCGATGATCGGCGGGTGTTGAGATTATGTGAAAGCTCGAGAGATGATTATCGAGATATAGGCAGATAACTACTAAGACTTGATAGTAAAAACGCCCCGAGCTCGAGCCAAATAATACCCTCAAGTCATGGAGGGGAGGGAGACCAGTCACTATCAGAGAGCGTTGATTGGCCAATGGCTTTGGTTGAACAAAGATGTGTCGGCGGAATGAGTTGCGTCAACTCACACGTTTTTTTTATTATTTCTCGCTGTTCGTTGTAAACAGGACCGAGAAAACAGATCGCTGTCGAAGCCCATCATATCGGTTCGTGGATTTCCAATCGTCGCGTTTTGAAGCAACCGGCACTTGACCAGCCGGCTGCCCTTGGCCATCGGATATGTAGGCGCTCCTCTGAGTTGAGTTAGTAGGTATCTCCATGGCTACCTCAGGGAGAGACCGTAAATAGCTGTTGCTTCGCTATCATAACCCACGTAAGAGTGAATACTTGTGCTTGGCTGATCACACACCCCCATACTCCCCCATGCTTGTGTGACCTGTTCTCATTTTGACTGTTCCCGGGTGAGGCGCGATGAAATCTATTACTGAAGCCATGCCGTACCACCACGCACATCTCATGCTTGTACCCAGCGTGCCGTTGCCGCTCTTGCTTATATAGCCGCCTTCTGCCCTCATTGCTTCTTCCATTTCTGCAACTGGTGGTAACCCCCATTGCATATTGCAGCTGGTGGTATCATCATGACCGGGCCGGTTATTAACAGCATCTCCCAAATCTCCATAGATCCGTGAATGCTAGATGAATGCACTACAACACAACACAACCAAAAATGGGAACCATATTCAGCGGGAAAGTGACCGCACTTCACTTGTACGCCATAGACGCATGGCCCATGAGCAATAAGAGATTTTAGGTTGGCGAGGTACCGCGGTAGAGGACGCTGCGCGGCCGAGCTTAAGTTCCACTCCTCAGCCCGTTGGCAGGTAACCGCCTCGAGAGACTTCTGTTCTGTGTACCTAGAATAATACCGCGCTTCTATTTACAGTTGTAACCTCCTGGAGATACGTCTCCCAGGCCGAAACAGATCCGTTGGAGTCATAGTTTGATCGCGTTTTAGTGGCATATCCTGGCAGCTCTTTGGAAAGTTTCGATGGAGATCGAGTGGGAGAAGACTCCGCCCGCGCCGTAGGGTTTCTTGGGATGGTATGGTATGCACCTTAGGTAGGTCGGTCCCTCCAGGCTTCGGGCTTTCTCCAAACTACACACCCCTTCGCCGTCCGCTTTCTCATTCACACGCCCTCCCGTCCTGGATAGCTCTTCCCCCCGGAGGCCGGGTGTGTCACCGACGACACACGCTTGGGGGTTTACACTGCTCTACAAAATCCCCTCGCCCGCCTGCACATCCCTTCCCTTCGATCTCTCTCTTCCAACCCTCATACCTTTCTTTGTCGCTATCGAGTATACCCTCTGCCTCCGATTCTTTGTGCTCTAGGGTGATATCGCAGCCATTCGTGAGCTGGAAGAGCTGTCGTGGTATCTTCATACCGACAAGCGTGCTCATTACCCCACCACCAAAAGTCAAAGAGACCCCGCCATTAAGCTCTCGATAAAGCTCCCACTTTGCCAGAGCTTCTCGCCTTCGCTCATCTCAACCTCTTCATCCCCCTGAAGTCGCTGACACAAGATCGCCCAAGATGGCTGGCATTGCCCCCGTTGCTCCCCAGCAACCACTCACATTCAACGATGTCTTCGAGGAGGAAGATATCGATGAGCCTAAGGAGGCCAACACGGTCCACCACATCCGTGCCAACTCTAGCATCATGCATGTGAAGAAGATTCTTGGTGAGTCGCCGGCGCTTTCTCAACAGCCACCAATGGCTTATCCCGGGAACGATATCGCCCCCGTTGCGCATCTTGAGGACTTGCGCTGACTCCATTCTCTTTCTCCTACAGTCGCCAACCGTGGTGAAATTCGTAAGTCAAACAGCCCATTCCCTATCCTAGACCCGCAATCGCTAACATGTGAGCAGCCATTCGTGTATGACTGCCTGTCCATTCCAACCACCCGACCGTACATTTTAGACACTGCCAAGCTGACACGGATTTCTGGTTGTAGATTTTCAGAACTGTAAGTCTAGATCCTCGGTTTGGAACGGCTCATGACCTGAACTTTGGCACTGACAACCACCAGGCTCACGAGCTTTCGCTGCACACTGTTGCAGTCTTCAGGTACCCCTCACTTGGAACATCAATCCTAGCGACACAAGAATTCATAAACTAACTCGGACAGCTATGAGGATCGGCTGAGCATGCACCGACAGAGTACGCGATTCATCCATGCCCATCTGTGTCCATGATTCCTTTGCTGACCACTCCTTCAGAGGCCGATGAAGCCTACGTCATTGGCAAGCGTGGACAGTATACCCCTGTTGGCGCATACCTGGCTGGTGATGAGATTATCAAAATCGCTGTCGAGCACGGCGTGCAGATGATTCACCCTGGTATGGATATTTCATTTTCGGCATCCGGGATTCATGGAGCTAACTAATAACCCAGGTTACGGTTTCCTCTCCGAGAACGCCGAGTTTGCCCGCAGCGTCGAGAAGGCTGGCCTCATCGTGAGTCTAAAGTACCCCACCACTCCCGCTCCGTCCGTGCACTAACCCCGGACCAGTTTGTCGGCCCCTCCCCCGATGTGATTGATTCTCTTGGTGACAAGGTTTCTGCCCGAAAGCTTGCCAATGCCGCCAATGTACCTGTCGTCCCCGGTACCCAGGGTGCTGTTGAGAGGTACGAGGAGGTCAAGGACTTCACCGACAAGTATGGTTTCCCTATCATCATCAAGGCTGCCTTCGGTGGTGGTGGTCGTGGTATGCGAGTAGTCCGCGAGCAGGAGAGTCTTAAGGAGTCCTTTGAGCGTGCCACCTCTGAGGCCAAGACTGCTTTCGGTAACGGAACTGTCTTCGTTGAGCGTTTCCTTGACAAGCCCAAGCACATTGAGGTTCAGCTTCTTGGTGATAACCATGGCAACATTGTCCACCTGTACGAGCGTGACTGCTCCGTTCAGCGACGACACCAGAAGGTCGTTGAGATCGCCCCTGCAAAGGACCTCCCAGCTGAGGTCCGCGACAACATTCTCGCTGATGCTGTGAGATTGGCCAAGACCGCCGGTTACCGCAATGCCGGTACTGCTGAGTTCCTCGTTGACCAGCAGAACCGCTACTACTTTATTGAGATCAACCCTCGTATTCAAGTTGAGCACACCATCACTGAAGAGATCACCGGTATCGATATCGTTGCCGCCCAGATTCAGATCGCTGCTGGCGCCACATTGAACCAGCTTGGCCTCACCCAGGATCGCATCTCGACCCGTGGTTTTGCTATCCAGTGCCGCATCACAACCGAGGACCCTGCCAAGGGATTCTCGCCTGACACTGGAAAGATCGAGGTTTACCGATCATCTGGCGGTAACGGTGTCCGCCTGGATACTGGTAACGGTTTCGCCGGTGCTGTTATCACCCCCCACTACGACTCTATGCTTACAAAGTGTACCTGTCACGGTTCTACATACGAAATCGCTCGTAGAAAGGTTCTCCGAGCCTTGATCGAGTTTCGTATTCGAGGAGTCCGAACCAACATTCCTTTCCTTGCCTCCCTCCTCACTCACCCTACCTTTATTGATGGAAACTGCTGGACCACTTTCATCGACGATACCCCTCAACTCTTTGATCTCATTGGCAGCCAGAACCGCGCCCAGAAGCTGCTTGCCTACCTCGGTGACGTTGCCGTCAACGGTAGCAGCATCAAGGGCCAGATCGGCGAGCCCAAGTTCAAGGGTGAAATCCAGGTTCCTGAGCTTATCAACTCCGCCGGAGAGAAGATTGATACTTCCACGCCCTGCACCAAGGGATGGCGAAGCATCATTCTCGAACAGGGACCCAAGGCTTTCGCGAAGGCTGTCCGCGAGTACAAGGGTACTCTGCTCATGGACACGACTTGGAGAGATGCCCATCAGTCACTTCTGGCTACTCGTGTTCGTACTGTCGACTTACTCGGTATTGCCAAGGAAACTAGCCATGCGCTCTCCAACCTATACTCCCTTGAGTGCTGGGGCGGTGCCACCTTTGATGTTGCTATGCGATTCCTCTACGAGGACCCCTGGGACCGACTCCGAAAGATGCGAAAGCTTGTTCCCAACATTCCTTTCCAGATGCTTCTCCGTGGTGCTAACGGTGTTGCTTATTCCTCTCTGCCTGATAACGCTATCGATCACTTCGTCGACCAGGCCAAGAAGAACGGTGTCGATATCTTCCGTGTCTTTGATGCCCTGAACGATATCAACCAACTCGAGGTTGGAATCAAAGCTGTTCAAAAGGCTGGCGGAGTTGCCGAGGGAACGATTTCCTACTCGGGTGATAGTACAGTACCCTGTTCCCCATCGTGATGTTGACCTACTGACCATCCTTATAGTGCTTCGCCCTGGCAAGAAATACAATCTGGAGTACTACCTCGACCTTGCCGATAAGCTGGTCGCCCTTGACATCGATATCTTGGGTATCAAGGATATGGCCGGTGTGCTCAAGCCACATGCGGCAACACTTCTGATCGGATCAATCCGAAAGAAGTACCCTGACCTTCCCATCCACGTGCATACACACGACTCTGCTGGTACTGGTGTGGCTTCGATGGTCGCCTGCGCCAAGGCGGGCGCCGATGCTGTCGATGCTGCCACCGACAGCCTGTCTGGCATGACTTCGCAGCCCAGTATCAACGCCATCATTGCTTCCCTTGAGGGCAGCGAGTGTGACCCTGGTCTGGACCCCAAGCTTGTTCGATCACTTGACGTCTACTGGCAGCAACTTCGTCTTCTTTACTCTCCCTTCGAGGCCCATCTTGCTGGCCCCGACCCCGAGGTTTACGAGCATGAGATCCCTGGTGGTCAGTTGACCAACATGATGTTCCAGGCTTCTCAGCTAGGTCTTGGATCCCAGTGGCTTGAGACCAAGAAGGCCTACGAGCATGCCAACGAGCTTCTCGGTGACATTGTCAAGGTCACTCCTACATCCAAGGTTGTTGGTGATCTTGCCCAGTTCATGGTCTCCAACGGACTGTCCCCCGAGGATGTGAAGGCCAAGGCCTCTCAACTCGATTTCCCCGGCTCCGTGTTGGAGTTCCTTGAGGGTCTGATGGGCCAGCCTTACGGCGGATTCCCTGAGCCTCTACGAACTGATGCCCTTCGCGGCCGTCGCAAGCTCGATAAGAGACCTGGTCTTTTCCTCGACCCCGTCGACTTCGTCAAGACAAAGCGTGAGCTTGGCAAGAAGTATGGTGCTCCAGTCACCGAATGCGATGTGGCGTCCTATGTCATGTACCCCAAGGTCTTTGAGGATTACAAGAAGTTCGTTCAGCAGTACGGTGACCTTTCCGTCCTACCTACTCGATACTTCCTATCTCGCCCTGAGATCGGCGAAGAGTTCAACGTTGAGCTCGAGAAGGGCAAGGTGCTGATTCTGAAGCTCCTTGCTGTCGGTCCTCTGTCCGAGAATACCGGTCAGCGTGAGGTCTTCTTCGAGATGAACGGAGAGGTTCGACAAGTCACTGTTGTTGACAAGAAGGCTGCTGTTGAAAACATTAGCCGACCTAAGGCCGATGCTAATGACTCGAGCCAGGTCGGCGCGCCTATGTCTGGTGTCCTGGTTGAGCTCCGTGTCCACGAGGGCTCTGAGGTCAAGAAGGGTGATCCTATCGCCATTCTTTCTGCCATGAAGATGGAAATGAGCATATCTGCGCCTCATAGCGGAAAGGTTTCAAACCTTCAAGTCCGTGAGGGTGATTCTGTTGATGGTTCCGATCTCGTGTGTCGAATCGAGAAAGCTTGAGGTGGTCGCGCAAGGAAATAAAAGACTGGGTTTAATGACACTTATGGATATCAGGCAGAAAGTACCCTAAAATTATGGGATTGGCGTGTTGAGATGACCTATGAATAGTTCTTTGAGAAAACTTTGAATACAAGTATGAATCAACTCATTGATGATATGGTTACCATTAGGCTTCTACTAATCCCGTGAAGTTTTATCATAAACTTATAATACTTTAGGGAACTCTAGAATAATCCCTGCTAAGTTTACGAAAGTTCAATATAATCTCTTCATAAATATTATAATATACCTAGATGTAGTAAAGAGGTGGCATTCATGAGGCATCAGAGGAAATTTGCTTATGTAAGCATTGAGGAGTATCAACCAACATGCCCTCATCCCAATTATGAAAGACTGAATTATCATATCTCAGAAATTTTGGGTCAGTGACATCACCAAATCTTGTAGAATCTGGCTTATGAAAGTCGGTTGTGGAATTTGAGCTGGGTCTCGTAGTTCAAAGAAAGGGGTGCATGTTTGTCTCGAATAAAACGGCGTAAAGTCAACCTTCTTAATAAACAATACAGTATTTAATGATATCTGTAATCAGTACGAAAATGATAAATAGATAGTTAGTTGTAGATAATGAATCCTTGCTCATAGTCTACTTGTAGTATAAATACTATTCCTATCTCTACTCCGTAGAGGGTAAGACTATTACGGATTAAATATTGGACTTCTTTAATCATGGTGTAATATCGAGTACAGAATCTTACTTTCTTTGACCCCCAGTTGGTCGTCTCCAGCGAAGAGCCACATGAGGCATACGACAGCCTGAGGAACGTGTCAGAAGTTGAGCCCTAGAACAGCTTTATAAACCCGGACCGGGGCTTACTTGTAGATCTTTGTGGGGCCGGATCTCGGAGGCCATGGGGTATGCGGGGGTGGATCCAAGAAACGGCGGACCGGTAAATGAAAACCAGGGGTCAACATCGCTGTCAAGGTGAATGACATCAGTCTTGAAGCATGACTTTTCGAGGGTCTCCTTCAATTCCTGAGCTATGTATGACCTGGATGGAAAGTAGTCTGCGTGCTAAAGCCCTTACGCATGAAGTTCGGAGGACTCTCGGTGTTCTCAGTAGCTGATCCCCAGATCGACAATAGGGGCGCTTCGAGGATGAGAATGAATTGGATGTCAGCTCCACCCTGTACCAACCCTATAGCAGCATAAGATAGGGGATCTAGCCAATCTGCCGTATAAATGGGAAAGTCGGGATTGTACTCCGGATTGAAGATTGAAAATACCTGCTGAACCTGGGCATTGATGACATGCACTGACGCTAGAGACGAATCTTCAACACAATGTACTCTGTATTGACCATATATGGTAATATGATAGTGGAAAGGTTTTACAACTCTTGATAACGACTCTGGATTTTCTTATGATCATCATCCATACAGTATAATTGGTTGATGATGAATCAGTTCCTAATAACTATAGGCTCAGATAAGTCTCCGTAGGAACTTGGAAGCTCACGCGTCGACAGTGTGGGGAATCCCACTCAACCATTTCTATGGAGGGTTGTATGCGTCAGAAGCTGCAAGTATCGACAGGGCCGATACCCTGGATGATACGGAGTCAATTCGATATATCTGAAGTTTGATCATGTGGCCCGAAATCGGACGGACTCGGATGGGAGTTATTTGATGAATGATCACTGAAGTTGATTTAGTCAGGAGCCCAGCACATAATACTGAGAAGAATGTCATTCACAATGACGTATATGAGAATGAGTGTACATGCAAACTACTAGTAAGATCCAGTGACGCGATAGGGCAGATGGACAAACTGGTCGGTCCAACAAGAGTTTCTAGTGACCAGAGGCCGGCGAACCTGAAAAAACAGGCTCCGTCGGTCCGTAGTGATGATAGCAGAGGCTGATTGTTGATGATGGCAATCCTCCCCCTGTCCGGAGCGCACGGTGAAGTTTGATCCAATATTGGGCGACAATCTTCGCCGCTTGATGGAATGCAACGCAACCATGACAGGCCCCCCCCCTCTGGAACTTCTGGGTAAATAAGGTAAAGACCTCCACCCACCATTTCATTATCATCGGAGAACAGCGATGATCAGAACATCAATAGTGATATGCTTTGTCCGATCGATCCCGGCGTTCATGACAGCCTTATCCTGCATGACTCAACTGAGAGAAGCGGTGAGTTTACTTATTTTGGCGGTTCTTTATGTAATGTAGGTAGTAGGTAGTATGTCAGCTTTTTCCATTGTCAGACATCTTTCCGAGCTCGTGACTCTCGATGCCGGAAGATTAGTGAAAGTGTGGGGGAGGAGTAAACCCCAGACTTGGCTTATTGACACCTGTAGTTTTGGGCATTTAGGCCCCCGCTACCCTCCACTACCGCTTGACAAGATCCCACTGCAGCCGGGGGTGACCGGCTATCTTACGCACGATAAAATGCAGCGCTGGAGCTCTGGACTTTTGGAAGCATGAACCTGACCAATCATGGACTGTGCTGTGGTGGTAGTGGTGTTTTGCTTCACTAATTCTTATTTCTCAGCATAATCGAGAAGCTTCATTCTGATACTACTGGAGCAATGTTGTCTTCCTTTTCATTCTTGGTAGATATCTCAAAGAATCAGTGAAGAACATACT
The DNA here is from genome assembly GCA_013396205.1 of Fusarium mundagurra. Classification (NCBI taxonomy): domain Eukaryota; kingdom Fungi; phylum Ascomycota; class Sordariomycetes; order Hypocreales; family Nectriaceae; genus Fusarium; species Fusarium mundagurra. The sequence continues at coordinate 33,326 of JAAOAN010000074.1, forward strand.
TGTATCTACAGCTACATCTGATATTAATGAACGTGATACTACTAGGTACGTAGCACCTTATGTACTTATTTATTGAGTGAGTGAGTGACTGTACTGTAGATATCAGTTTGTCCCCCGCCCACACTGATTTCTATGGCTCGCCCCCTGTCGCTTGGCACACGCACAGCAGGCGCTGTGGATGGATCTGCGGCTGCCTGCCCTCCGAAACCCAAAATTCGCCCACCGCAAAGCAATGGAAGCCAGACCAGGCTCAGGAGCAACCTGCAATACAGTCCATTAAAAAAAAACACCTTCCCTCGAACCCTCCTCTAACCTCATTTCCACCCAAACTCTCTTCCTAACAGACCTGAAATTTTCCTTTGACTTCCTATGGTTTCGGTAGGAAGCATTATAATAACTGATACCCTTCATCGCAGTCACCTCTAGCAACACACAAGCCACTTCTTGCATCGCGAGCAATGGAGAGCCTTCAACTATCCCAGGTTCTTGCCGACCTCAGCAATATCGGCGCCGCCGTAAGTGTCCATATTTAACCTTGACCTCTCTTCTGCTACGTCTTCATCTGTACAGTCGAGACTAACGTATCTCGTTTGTCAGGATCCGGGAGCCGCAGAGGCCATCGTGAGCGCCAACAACCCCTCCCACTCTAGTTACACCCGAGTCGAAGTGACTGCAGCTGCAGCTGCCCCTACCTCGAGTCCTACTACGAATCAACAGCGACGTCCCACAGGCTTACAGCGGCATTGGTCGTCGGAGAAATTCGACAAATTTGGCCGCCGCATTCTCTCCCCTGGTTCCCACTCCGGTTCAGCCGTAAACTCTAGTCCTGGAACCCCTCGCCGGGGCGAATCTGATGTGAGGCAACCCCACCAACCGTCGTCTCAAAGGCGAAGCTGGGACTTGGGCACTGACAGAACTGCTGTACAGTTCGAAGAAGACCTGGAGAGAGCAAGCACACTCATGCAACTATACGACATTCGCTCCAAGATCAAGCAGCAGGATAACAGCAGCCTGCTCAGAGCTCGAGAGAAGGTCAATGCGATAGCAGCGCGACAACAAGCTCAGCAGGCCGCGGAACGCAACATGAAGGCGGCTGACGAACTTCGACGACAACGCTACTCTTTCCCAAGAGCCGGTCTCTGAAGCGAATGACCCTTACGATTTCCTTATATCTCCTCACGACGGATCACGGGCTCGTTATGAAAGGACAGGCGCTGGGTAATATCTGATTGGTGTTCGTGGGATGATTTCTTTGACGGCGTTTGGGACAAAAAAGTATGCCGTCGGTGCGATGAAATCGATCCTCTTATGAAGAGCGAGGTTGAAGGCAACCCTGATATGTTTTAACGGTTGGAAACTGCTGACATTAATACGATACGCTTGGATAGTCGAAGCGGAAGCTGTTATTTTGGCACTTTGGTGGACCAAGATGGCACCAGACAATGTATGTATACCATGGGAGAATGAAAGCGGTTTCTGTTCTCGAATAGTTCGACTCCTTGAAATTATCATAGACATGCTGCAACTTCGATGACTCTCCACACATGGCACATGACATCAACTCTTGCAAGATTTGAGGCTCTTGGCCTAACGCCTCTATGTATGCAAGGACCATATATACTGTCGATAGATGATTTAATTAATCCTTAGCTATTTCAGAAAGAACAGCGAAGATTATTAATAAGCTTAAATATCGTGGGCCGAACTAACATGGAGCTCCAAGACGGGTATTGTTGTAAGCCGAGCTTTTGCTATATGCAGAGCCCGAGAGTTTGGGTTGGTTCTTGCTTGGCATTTCGAATACTTACATATAAAAGTCCAGAAGATTCATGCAGGTCCTTTTACAAGTCGCTCATGACGTTCTCGAATGTGATTTGTATGTAGCAGATCAATCATCAACGAAATGATGGAGTAGGTAGTAGGCAGTCAAGGGTGGAAACACGTCATTCATTGGCTTCGCCACATTACGGAGGAATTGGGATTTGGCCGCGAAGACCTTTGAGGCTTAGCAGTCTTGGACAGGTGATGATCTCGGTCCAGAGCTGCCGGTGAAGTACAGGCCTTTCTGCTACCATTTACTTACCAAAGGGACCGGTTATCGATTGATACGCAAAATACGCTGCGTATTGATGACGGTCTTGACTCACTCCCCAAACCTGTATATGACCCTTGAACGTAGCATGGATGGTATGTTTGTATAACGGGAATCACGGCAGATATGAAGGTTATGTTAGTCAGTCATATACCATAGGAAGACCTTGCTGAGCAAGGGGTTCCCCGAGTTTTGGCCCGGTCTAACAGGTTACCGTGATGTAAGCGCCAAGCTCCTAACTGCTACTGTATCTTTGCGCACAGCCACTGTTGACCACGCAGCGCAATAGCATTAAACCTCGTTTGATAGCCAAGAGCACACCATGTTGGCTAAGACGAGACAAAAGTGGAAACACTCGAGACCAAGAAGAGGCTTGTGACCGCGTTTTGTTAGAGTTACGCAGGCAACTTTAGGCTCTAGGCCAAGCTTGGGTGGATATCATGATTCTTCTTTTCTCTTGGCTTCGTCGTTTGAGTTGCACTATGCATAAAGGGCCCTCCTCCTCCCACTCTCTTGTCTCCCCTTCTCTCATTTGCCTGGAACTTGTAATAGCAAATAAACCTATTAACCTGATTTTTCCTACACCCTTTGACGGCCCGGTCTAATCGTCAATCACCTACTGTAACATATCTTTTTACACCACCTATCAGATAAAGACGTCACCTCCCTTGGGAACACCATCACACACATTCTACGTCATAGCCGAGCGACTCAGCGCCGCAAACAGCACGTCAAAAACATAGTTTGCCAATTGAACGTTCTTCAACTCTACACCAACATTGTCGCGTATCGCATAGACTACAGATTGCGCATTTCATAATTGCAATGGCGCCCACTGAAGATATTTTTGCGCGCGACTACTACAGATGCCGTTATGGCCAGACTTGGAATGGACGAACATGTGTTCGTAACAACTGGTCCTACTGGGGGCGCTGGGTGTTAGCGGGCATCATCGTCTTTTTCTTCGTCCTCCTCCTCTCCTGCTGCCTGTAAGTAGTTGTACCTCCGTCGCCGTTTGAAGTATCCTACTAACACATCAAGATTCTCTCGCCGTCGCAAACGCCGTGGCGTTAAGCCCGTGTACGGCACTGGATGGATGGCGGCCAAGCCTTGGGGAAACAACAACAACAACCATCAAATGTACAACTACGGCAACCAAGGTGGTTATAACCAGGGCTACCAGCAGCACAACGGTGGTTACGGAGCTCCACCTCCACCTCCAGCCTACGGCCAGCAACAGCAGCCTCAGTACACTGGTACGACATTCAACACCAACGACGGGTACTACGGTCAGGGCCAGTATTCCGGAGTTCAGCAACCTCAGGGTACATACCAGCGTGAAGGTGCTTACTCCCCACCTGCGGGGCCTCCTCCTGGAAAGTAAAGCACCGCGGTGAGTGCGTTTGGAATGGGAACGGGTTTATAATACAGCCGATATGCAAAAGATACCACCGATTGAGGCGTTTGGGAGCTCGCTATGTATTGAATGGACTTACGTCAAGACGTGCTGTGTTGTGATAAGAGGCATTACTCTCGCGAGCAGGGCCTGAGTGGAATTACGAGAATTATTTTTTTCCCCTAATTGATTCTAGTCTCCTCTTTAGCACTTATTTGTCAAAAAAGTTAGATGCCTATGTTTGGGACGCGTTGCTGATGATATTTTAACTATCCTGACTTCAAAGGCTTCTTATTAATGAATGAACTAAATAGGTGAATTTGACGTATGCATAGATCCAATAATTTAACATCAACGCCACAGCCGTTGACGGGACCTGCATGAAACATGATAATAAAGGTGGGAAGAAACAAATCTGCAGTATACCATTCGTTGGGTTATGCATATTACCACTTCATGCCTCATGGTAGCAGTGGACGACGATCTGAATATCTCTTTGGTCAATATGTACAAAAATGCCGAATTCATCGGCGTATATAGGCGGTGCTGTTGCGCATCGCAATCATAACAAAAGAAACCCAAGCCTTGGCTCCTTTGATATTCATTTTCTACGCCAAGTCCCGAGAGCCTGGTCCGATGTGCACACCTTGTAGAGAGTATGTCTCGATATCCATGGATCATCTCACATTTTACCATCAATTCCGATACCCTCCAGCCGTTGAAATCTGACACTGATAAATGACGAAATCATTTCAAAAACCCTTCATTTTCCACTTCAACTCTGCGACAGGATCGTCCGGCAATCGAGACGACCCTGTCATTTCGGAAATGGAAGAAGCCCCTGTGGCCCGCACCACGACCAGGGTTGAGCTTCTAACTGTCTGACAGGAGGGCTAACAATGAATGGTATGGCGTCTTGGATGCTGGTGATGATTTCATGGCCTTTATCGCGCATGATTCAAGGAAGACTCGTTTGTGTTTGAAAAGTAACTAGACATTTTTCTTTGGCCTCGCACGTCGATCGACGGTAGAGCGTCTCCTGGCGATACTCCATCAGTTACACACAATAAAGATCGTCAACTCATCGACTTGCCCGCCCATCTTGCTGCTCTCAATTTCCTAAGCATGCCGTTGGCCATTCACTTTACAGCATTCTCCGCGAATATTCGTTCAATTACCCGACGTCGGTCCTATAAAGGCTAGGGTTAAGTGTCAAGCCACGGAGTCGTCATCACCCCTTCAGAGTCAGCTGTGAAAGCCCGTATTTGGATGGATTCACAGTCAAATTACTACAACAACGTCCATATTCGATACAATACAATAGGCGTACATATTCTCTTAACGCGGAATTGACTCTTTTCTCTCCGCCGAGTCCACTCTCAGACTGAACTGAACTGTCCACCCCCACGAATGGATATCCAAGCGACAGTCCTGTCGAGTTTCACAGTTTCAGAACCCTTCTGACAGGGATGTTTTATCGATCAGGGGCAAATTGAACCACTAGCGGTCCCGTTTCCCCTGGATCATCCCCGCCACTCGCGGTAATTCTGGACCTCCCAGCGTCTCCATGTCCCTAGTGGCCAGGTCTCTCCACCTGGCGGGCGCCTCTAACTCCAGCTCCATCGTTGCTTCCTTCCCTTCTCTTTGACTTCTAGGCTCAGGTTGTACTTTATTCTCTACATCAACACGAACGACAATGCTGATGTGGCTGTCGTTCTTTAAGCCTCTCTTTAACCCCGTATAGGTCATCTACACTCTCTTGATTACCTTATTTCTTCAAAACATTCTCTTGGGCTGTCGGTGCGAGCGCCGCTCTTGTTTCTTCATCCACAGTTCTCTTCTCTAAACCGCCGTCCTTCATTCCAACATTCGATTAACGACCCGCTCCAATATTGACACGCGCTGTAAGAAGATACAGCATACGTCGTTGTCTCAATAACATCGTATTTTGACTTTTTGACCGTTTCTCGATCAACATCCCCGAACTCATTTCAAGCATTATCGACTTGCCCATGCGACCAAGTATTATTCTACCCGCAACCTCTAGCAAAATACGCAACACGTTATTCATTATACCATTCTCGATCTTCTCGAATTTATTTCACTCATCACCAGCTCCATCCTCCATCGTGAACTGGGACACATCAGCAAAATGCCCTCCATTGACGAGGCCATGGCACGGAGCCTTCGGGGCAGTGCCTGGGAGGTGGTCAAAGACAAGTTTGTCCGGACAATTGTAGCCGACCTTTCACGACGAGACATGTTAGCCGATGCAGCGCAAACAACCGATGAGGTTGCACAGAAATCAGAAGACTTTGCAACCGCTTTCTCTAGCTGGGACAACTGTATGAACGTGGCGTGGTGCAAGTACGTAATTATATCCTTCGCTACTAACAGGCCTTGTTTGCTAACTTGACCCAGGTGGCCAGTAATTGGTGTGATGATCATCGGAGGTCTCATCATTTTCAGTATTGTTTGGTGTATTATTCGCTGCTGCTGCTGTGGTCTCTCATGTTGTTGTAGCTGCTGCCAGTGCCTGAAGTGCTGTGGTAACTGCTGCGGTGCTTGTGACCCTCCGCGCAGTGCTACGAAGCATTTGGATGACCCTTATGCTCCCCAAAGTCAGCATCATGGATACCGAAGTGAACCCCCAATGAATCCATCAGCGCCTCAGTACGGTGTCACAAAGCCCATGCGATCCGAGCCACCTCAGTATGCGGAATTCGAAACGAGTAAAGGCAGAGACGATGATGCCCTCCCTGAAATGCCCAGCTGGGAGGGTGCTAGCAGCAAAAAGGTCGAGGTTCACACAGAGGCCGTTGAGCTTGACACTCTACCTTCGAAGCCACCTCATAGTCAGCAAAGCAACATGATGGGTGGAGTTTCATCAAACAATCTGACTCCCTACAGCCAGGCACAGAGCAATTCAAGCGGCTACCTGGGCGCTAACCAAGCTCCCGATGCATATTCACCTATCGACCAGCAGGGCTACGGATATCAAGCCCCCGGCATGAACCCTATGTACAGCAGTGCCGCTGCTGTCGCACCCATGCCACATGAACGTCGCTCCCCGGCCCTGAACACCAATGGATACAGCAACCAAGGCTATGGCCATGATCAAGGGTTCGAACAAGCCCAAGGCTACGGGCAAATGCAGGGCTACGGGCAACAAGGCTACGGTCAAGCCACGTCCCCCAACGATTATGCCGCAACTTATAGCGGCTACCGAGGAACTCCTCCACCGCGGCCCGCCAGTTTCGCCAAGCGAGCTTCAATGCATCAGGATGAATTTGGTACTTATGGACAGCTTCCTCCTCGCCGTTCTCCAGCTATTCCAGAAGACTATGGTTATGGATCGCCCGTTCGTCAATCACCCGGCCCCCAAAACGATTTCGGCTACGCTCAGCCACCTCGTCAGTCTCCAGCGCCTATGAACGATTATCGGACACCGCCTCCTGGCCCCGAGGCCAGCTATGGTGCTCATCCTGTACAGCAGCGGCAACACATGCCAGAGTCCCACTCTCCGCAAGAGCCATACCCAGGTTTCAAGCCATACCAGCCTTGAATGGTGAATTTATGACACTTTGGAGGTGAAGTGAACGAAAGCAAAGACATATCTGGTTGTGTTTTTCTGAGTATTTCATGGATATAGGGAGTTGTTTCCGGCATTTTGTTACTACTTTACTAAGTTTTATGCGTCGGCGTTTGTGGGGAGAATTTCGGTCGAACTTTTCTTTAGAATTTGGGTCTGGATATTCATGTTATATTTTTGGAGGGCCCCATGATACGGATTTGTCGTCAGTCTGTAGGGAGCTGGCTTGAATGAATCACTTGGCCATGACACAAGGGCTCCTCGCCTACGTGATGAAACTCTATATTCAGCTTCATGCAAGCTTGGCGTTATAGCCAAGACCTAACCATTCATTTTCATGACGAGTTTGCTAAACAAAAGTAATCATCGCCAATGAGGCTTTGTAACGTTTGATTTGATGTCGCTTCTAATCCCGAATTGTAATCCCATCTGAAAACGCCCCAGGCTCCTATTTACGCTATGAGCCTGACTGCCGCTGAAAGCCGACAAAGAACCGCCAGCATTTGCAAATAATATATATCCATCCATTGGTAAGACGCCACGACTCGAAACCAGTACAGATTGTTTGTGAAAGACCCATACCGACCAAAAACCCCGATGAAACTCGAAACAACAGACAGCCCTGTCCAAAGCTCAAGTAAACTCTTCTACTCCTTGGGGTATAGCTCTTGGGGAACCTTGTCCTGAGGACCACGGGCGCTCGCACTACTTCCTATGATTGTTCGATCGTCACCGTCGCGCTCTGGATCATACTCTCCAGAGTCTCTGCCTTTGGGTTGCGTGGAATGAGTGGGACGCGTGACAGGCTTATCATCATCGTCATCGGACTCACTGTCGGTCTCGTGCTCCGAATCGACAAGTCTGACACGTGAAGTCTCGTCCTCACTGTCGTCGTACCTCCTGCGGCGGCCTTCATCATCAGATTCGTTACCATGGCTTTCGTGGTTGGTCTCTTTGAGCTTGATGAACGAGTCGATGATATAGTATTGGAGAGCGTTCATGATGAGGGGGAAGATCATCATGACAAACGCGATCTGAAGCTTCTCATTGCCCTCGGTCCAGCCAAGAGCCCAATCGCCAGCTTTTGAGATCCAAGGCATCATTATGAAGATGATGAGCACGCAGATCTTCATGCCAAAAAGGCCACAGAAATAAATGACTGATTGTTTCAACCACCACCATACATTAGGTGGAGTGCCGTAGTTGCCAGACTGAACAGATTCGGGGGGTTGACCGACGGGTGTGAAACGAACGAGACCTGTGAGGATCTTGAGGAGAATGATGAGTATGGGGATACCGAGAGTGGTCTATAGATGTTAGCGAATCTGGGAAGTAATTACAGCATAGGCTGATACTTGCATCTATGGCGAGGTTGAGAAGATAGAAAGAGCATGGGTTCGGGGCGTAGTTGTCATCATCGGATCGTCTCGTCATGGATGTTGCTGAAGGGTCGACCTGGACCGAGAACCGGCCGCTCGTCAACATGGACATGAAGATATTTGCGATGTGAACAAGCACAGAACCGAAAACCTGTTTTGACACGTCGAAGAACCAAATCTTGAGAGGCCGTTGAGGCCGTTCCCGCCACCGCTTATAGACGAGGGAGAGTAGCGCCAAAGCACCAAGTGCACCTTGTACAAGCAGCGCGAAGGAGCCCAGTAACGAGCACTCCCCGTTGGAATCGTCTTCATCGTATGACTGTGGTGGTCCGGACGCGATGAATGTTGCGGATGCGGCTGTGGAAGAAGCCATGGAGGCGGCCGAGGCGATTACTGAGGTCGCCATCTCTAGAACTGTTGAAGAATGGGCGAGTATCAAGGAAGAAGCATCATCGACGGCGACTGGTATATCTTCGAGGTTCGACGGAGGCTGCATGTGTACGTGGACGTTTGACTGATTATGATGTCGAATGTCTCAGTAGAGAGGAGAGAGAAATGGTAATGTTTCAGGACAGCCAAAAGGGTCCAACGGGGGCAAAGAAGGAGACGAATGAGAGTTGTTGGGAGCAAAACTCTTACGAAACTTGTTAAGAGATGAAACTTGTATTTATCTTGGTATAATGATAAACAGCAAAAAAGAAAGACCAAAAAGAAGATGACGAATGGAGACAAAAATGAAAGGGGGAGGAAAGTCAAGACGGAGAGAGAACGAGGCGCTTGTGACTGATGGGACTGACTGATCATGAATATCGACGCCTAGACTTCTCCAAGACTAAGCCTGAGCGTAGGTAGTCATGGATATTCGGCTCCTGTAGCTGGTCGTTCTCAGATTAGACTGGGCCTAAGCCGGAATTCAATCTAGACTCTTCAAC
>JAAOAN010000075.1:0-64823 GCA_013396205.1 Fusarium mundagurra
GTATATAACCGAGAAGGGCAGGCGCCTTCAATAGAAGAAGAGTCTGAAGATAGTCTATTGTCTAGTATAGGAGGCCGAGAAATGTCTGAACTAGAACGAGAATTTAATCCTAATCCTTCAAGTGAGATGGAAGCAGTAGTAGAAACTAGAGATCCTAGCCTACTTCTTCCTAGCCAACTTATTCCTATCCAAGCTATCAATCCGGAGCCAGTGGGCTATCTTGAACTTCTACAGTCTAGTATAGGAGAACGAGAATTTAATCCAAATCCATCGAGTGAGGTGGAAGCTGTACCTGGGGGAGACGTAGACGCATCTGGAGACGAAATAGCTCCAGGAGAGGAGTATGGTTCACCACGGGAAGGGGCTCCATATGGAGTAGTCACTATTAATAGAGTAGAGGCTGTTTCTCAGGACGTAGATGCATCTGGAGATGAAATAGCTTCAGGGGAGGAATACGGTTCACCAGAGGAAGGGGCTCCTTGGGGGACATTTACTATACGGGCTTCAGGGGATATAGACACTTCTGGGGTGGTAGACCCTCAAGAGGAGGACGCCTCGGAATGTAGACGCACCCGAAGAGGTATGCGATTAAGATCTGGAAGGTTGATATAGGAACTACGCATTACTTGTAGGTGTGCGTAAGTTATATCACTATGCCTATTCCTTTTGCCCATAAATATGATTATCCTTCAAATGAAATTAGGGGGGAGCTTGCAGGAACGAAGAGAGCTTTATAAAAAAAAATAAAAAAAATTTTTTTTTATAGGGTAGCTTTAGCTTGCGCAGCGATTTCCGGAGGAGATCTCGTTCTAGCTTGCGCATCCCTCGTAATAGGAATAATTTTTCCGCAGGCGTAGTATAGCAAGCGCACAACCGTGATTTTTACGAATATATCTAGCTTTAGTATATTTTTTTCTTTAGCGTTAGCGTAGAAAAAATTAGCAGCTGGGAGAGATTTAATAGTCTTAAAGTAAATCCAGAAGGGCTAAGGGGGAGGGATATTCGTTGAGGATGAAAAAATTAGCATAAGCGGCAGTAGTTTATAGTTAGTTACCTTCGAATTCTTTGGTGTGCGCAAGCTAGAACAAAGTAACTCGCCATATATAAAATATACTGGTAGATTGCTATAACTATAGCAATATATAATCTACCAGTAAGGGGACATAATTTATTTGGTAGAATGCTGACCTTGCATGTTAGAAGGCTCGGTTCGAATCCGAGTGTCTCCATATAAGCTCGTGAAGCTCAATTGGTCGAGCAGAACGTTGAAGTTGTAAGATACTATATTTAAACTTTGGGGTATTAGAAGTCTCGACAAATTTAAATTGTTAATAGTTACAAAGTATAATAAGGGGGGGGGGGGGAATATCGTTCTAGTTTGCGCAGCCTATGAAAAAAATAAATTTTTTTTTATAAAGCATACTTCATTAGTGCTAAAGCATACTTCGTAGCCCTAAAAGAAAGATATTTAGTATCTAACAAAAGCACATGTAACTCAATCGGTAGAGTGAAATATTGAAGCTATTTTTGTTGTAAGTTCAAGTCTTACCGTGTGCATAAAAATATAGTGATGATAGCTTATTATTTAGCAATATACCTAGCTTTAGGTTGGGTAGTTATTTCGGCTAGGTCCTAATAAGTAAGCTCCGCTATGTAAAAATAAGAATTAGGAGTAGCTTGCATGGGAGAGCTGTATAAAAAAAATATATATTTTTTTTTATAGCCGGACTTCGTTCTAGCCAGCTCTCCCTCCGGGAATCGCTGCGCAAGCTAGAAAAAAAAATGTATTTTTTTCCGTGCGAGGGACTTCGTTCTAGCTTGCGCAGCCTAAATACATTTTTTTTTTACTTCCCGCCTTAAAAGCTAGCTAGGCTAGGCAGGAATATTAATTATAGTTAGCTAGATATTAGCAAACTAAAGCTGCTTCCATAGCGATCTAAATACCACTCACTATTCTGGCTTTAGCTTGCTGCACTACTAACGATAAAATATATTTTGGCATAAGGGACTTTAGTATAATGGTGAATGCATATGACTTTTAATCATTAAAATGTAGGTTCGAATCCTGCAAGTCCTATATTTCTGTGAAGGAGATAAAAATAGCTAAAAAGTCTTTTAAGAGTGAGCTTATTATGAAGGGGGGGCTATATAAAAAAATATATTTTTTTTATAGCCCTCTTCGTTAGGCGTATTTTAGGCATCGCCGTAAAATCTGCTGGAAAAAAATACTATTTTTTTTTACTCGTGCTAACCTAAAGCCTGCTAGAAGCAAGATATAGCTAGCTATAATAATATAAGTATATACAGGAAGCTATATCTATGAAGAGAGCAGGAATGCTGTTAGCTAAGCTAGTACTAAAAAAAAGCAGGCATGTCGGAATGGAAGACGAAGTCGTTTTAGGTGCGACGGGTATTATTACCATAGAGGTTCAAGTCCTCTTGCCTGTAGACTAATGATTCTTTAGTTTATAAAGTTATTAGTTATGCAAGGGATACTATTAGATCATAGTATATTGGAGGAGGTTAAAAAAAAAAAATAAAAAATACTACAGTGGGGGTGGCTCTGCGAATGAAGTTATACACCCGACAATTTATAGTAGTAGCAAACTTTGGATGGAGGCGTGAAAACATGAGACTAATAGAAAGAAATATTAAGGCATTAATATTTCGAGTTGTAGCTAGAGCATCCTTAATGTCCTAGGTTAAAAAGAATGCAACATTTAAGGTGCATGCATGCTCTAGCTTTCTTATGAAAATGAAATGGTGTAAAATAAGCGGCTAGAAAAATTAAGGTTTGGCTTTTTACCTGACATGAAGGCTATAAAAAAAAAATATATTTTTTTTTTATATAGCTCATCCGGTGGAAAATAAGTGACCAGTAAAATTAAGGCTTGGCTTACATCAGACATGATAATGCCTATGTAATATACTTACATATAGATTAGATTGTCCGTGCGTGTACTGGATCGTTCGTAGACACGCACGTAATATCCTGTCGATTAATGGGTAGATCATAAATTTTTGGTATTTAGAGTCGGTGTTCGAATCACCGCAGGATAATTATAATACAAGACTAGCTGTATTTCTATTCCCTACGAAGTATGCTTGCGCCGGGAATCAGCAAGCTCAAAAAAAAAAAATACAATTTTTTTTTTACGCCTTAAAGCTAGATTTATTAAGGTAGACATAACTCAATAGGTAGAGTGGTTATTTGTGGTGTAACTTGTTCTCGGTTCGAGCCCGAGTGTTTACCCAAGGAGTGCTGTATATCCTATGATACGGCTTTAGCTTGCGTAAGCAAACTAAAGCAAGCTAAAGTTCGCTATAGGTAGCTTGCGCACCCTTCGAGGAGGGCTAAAAAAAAAATAATTTTTTTTTTATAGCCCTCATAAAAAAGCAATAACTAGGGTTAGTCCTCAGCTTTAGCTTTATTCCAGGGATGCCGAGTTATACGAAGCACCCTTCTATTGCTTGCAATAGCTTTAGCTAAACAGCACAAAATAATACGAATAAATAGTTATAGGAAGGTAGACAGCTTCGCGCCCCTTCGGAGGGCTTCGGACAAATCTTCTAATTCCTTATACTATTCCTTGTTTGTTGCGCTAGCTTTAGCTAGCGCGAGGAGTACACTCTGTTAGGACTAGTAGGTGCAGTAATAGCTAGCTTTATAGCCCCATAGCATGATTAAAAAGCCTAAGTAGTTTAAATGGTTAAAACTCTAATTTCATACATTAGTAATGAGAATTCGATTTTCTCCTAAGGCTCGCCTCCTTATATTAGTTGGCCTTTAAGAATAGTCGGGCGGACTAGCTAAGCGCATAAAAAAAAAAAAAAATGATCATATTATCAATAGTACTAGTTTTACTTTCAAACGCCGTCAATATAAGACGAGATTTATCGATACTATTTAATAGAATATCGATATTAATATTAATTTATTGTATTTTACATGATATGTCTTCTTTAGCTGTTATAACTAAAGGAGTAGGTTTACACGGTGGTTTATTACTTATGTCAAATATCACACAAATATTCCATATTTTTATATTTTTAGTTAGTATATTAATATTACAATTAACTAGTTTTTATCCTAGAAAAGTATGAGTATCAGAATATTCTTCTTTAAAAGATTTATTGTTATATAAATTTATTTATTATAATACAAAAATAATAAATAAAATGGGAGAACATTTTAAAATTATTGAATATCCTAAACAACAACAACCTGGGAAGTTGTTTCAATTATTATGGGATAAACTGTCAAATTCCGGGGAAGCCCTAAAGCTTTTGATACCAAATCTGGTTGAATTATACCGTGGTGGATGAACTAATTACTCATGTATGGTAACAAGTCAAAAGATTCTTGAAAAAGGAATGGGTAATCGCGGATCTAAGTCAACAGTATTTAAAAATACTGTTGTAAAAGAGCAACGAGTAGACGGCAGTTGCAATGGGTTAGTAATTAATCCATTGTTAAGGTGTACTCTAAGAGGATTCGAAAGAATATCCTGATATGGAATCCCGTCTAACCAAATTCTAATCAAACGCTATTATACAACTAATGATTCAAATACTAATCTTGAATCAGAAATATCTACTATTAATAAAGAGAGTTTAAAATTAAATCCGTGATTTATAACAGGATTTACAGACGGAGATGGTTCATTCACTATTTCTACCTCTAAAAAGAAATCAGGTACAGGTTGAAAAATTCATCCTACATTTACTATTGGGTTGGATATAAAAGATTTAGACATTCTAATTCAATTTAAAGCTTACTTTAATGCTGGTAAAATCTACAAAAGTAAAAGAGGAATAATCTATTATACAATAGGTTCAACTAAAGATTTACTAAAACATGTTTTACCTCATTTTGATAAGTATCCTTTATCATCTCTTAAGTTGAAGGACTACTTAGTATTTAAGAGAATACTTCTTCTTATGCAGAAAGGGGAACATCAATCTTTATCTGGTTTGTTAAAAATCTTCTCTGAAAGAGCTAATTTAAATAAGGGATTACCTAAGGTCGTAGAAGAAGAATATCCTGATTTAAAACCTGCAGCGATTCCAGAACTTAAAATAGCCCCTGTGATAAACCCTGACTGATTAGCTGGATTTATAACAGCTGAAGCATCTTTCTTTATTTCTATCTATCCAAGTAAAGATAGAAAAGTAGGATATGCAGTGAGTCTAGTATTTAGTTTAAGTCAACATGCTAAAGATTTAGATTTACTAAAAAGAATTGCTGATTATTTAGAGTGTGGAATAGTAAGAAAACATAAATCTCGTGAAGCAGTCGAATTAGTTATTACTAAGTCAGAGGACATAAATCAAAAATTGACACCTCTTTTATCTAAACATACTCTATCAGGAGTAAAGTTATTAGATTTCGATAGATTTAAAAAAGCCTCTGTTTTAATAAATAGTAAAGCACATTTAACACCTGAAGGTCTTAAATTAATAAAAGATATTAAAGATACAATGTATAATAGAGGACTGTAGATTATCTTATTAATTTCACTAGGTTATGGGTACTGGCTATAATCTGTACCCTGACGGTGGGTTTAAGATAATCGATTAGAATTTGTATGATAAATCCATAATTATCGTTAATTATATTATTTGTAATAACAGGTGCAGTATTATTAATGTCTACTAATGATTTAGTATCTATTTTCCTGGCAATAGAATTACAAAGTTATGGTCTTTATATATTAAGTACTATATATAGAAATTCTGAATTATCTACTACAGGTGGTTTAATATACTTTTTATTAGGAGGATTAAGCTCATGTTTTATCTTATTAGGGACTAGTTTATTATATGCTAATTCAGGTACTACTAACTTAGATGGTTTATACATCATAACTAGTATAAGTGATCTTTCTACAAATTTATGATATACACCTTATTATATTAATCTTTCTTTAGTAATTTTTACAATAGGATTCTTATTTAAAGTAAGTGCAGCACCATTCCATTTTTGATCGCCTGACGTTTATGACGCTATACCTACAATAGTGACAACATTCGTAGCTATAATAGCCAAAATTTCTATATTTATATTATTATTACAATTAGTATATTATACTAACAGTAGTTTTTCAGAAATGAGTTGAACATTTATTTTACTAATAAGTTCACTATTCTCATTAATAATAGGAACTGTGGTAGGTTTAACTCAATTTAGAATTAAAAGATTATTTGCTTATAGTACTATATCTCACGTAGGGTTTATACTTTTAGCATTAGGTATATCTAGTGTAGAATCTACTCAAGCATTTATATTCTATTTAACACAATATTCTATAAGTAATTTAAATGCATTTGTTATATTAATAGCTATAGGGTTCTCTTTATATTGTTATATAAGTGAAAACAAAGAACATGAAGAATTAATGGACAAAAATAATTCACCTGCTGTGAGGGGTAGGATCCCTCAATTATATCGGGTTATATGGCCAAACTCCGGGGAAGTCCTAAAGCTTTTGGTACTAAGCCATATATGAAAATATATGAGTGGCTGAAGTAATTACTCAGGTACAGTAACAAGCCAAAAGATGAACGAAAGTGAAATGGATGATCGCGGATCTAAGTCAGTAATATTTAAAAATATTACTGTAAAAGAGCAACGAGTAGACGGTCATGGATGTGTTAATCATAACAGATTAGCACATTTAAGGTATGCTCTAATGGGTTTCGAAAGAAACTATCAAATCAAAGTCCTTTCTAACCAATTTAATACAATACATACAACAAGATTTTATTCAAACTTACCTACTAAAGAGGCACGCCTATTAAATCCTTGATTTTTAACAGGATTTGCAGATGGTGAATCCAACTTTACAGTTAGAATTTTTAAAAGTAATACAACAAAAATAGGCTGAACCGTGCAACCTGTGTTTCAAATAGGTTTACATAATAAAGATTTATTTTTATTAGAAAAAATACAGAAATATTGAAATGTAGGGGAAATTTACCATAGAGAAGATTCTAGTAATTATATGGTTCAATCTTTAAAAAATATAAAAATTATTATAGCTCATTTTGATAAATATACTCTCTTAACTAAAAAAGCTGAAGATTTTAAATTGTTTAGTGATATTGTAAGATTACTAGATAATAAAGAACATTTAACTGCTCCAGGTTTAAGAAAAATTATTTCTTTAAGAGCTTCTCTAAACTTAGGTCTCTCAGCTTCGTTAATAGCAGCCTTTCCCGATATTACGCCAGCTATAAAACCGAAACGTTTAGAAAGTACCTTATTAAAAACTGTTATTGATTCTAATTGAATAGTAGGTTTCACAGCAGCCGAAGGTTGTTTTAGTATAAGAATTACTAAAAGTTCAACTGCAAAAACAGGATTACAAGTACAATTGAGATATGCAATTACTCAACATTCTATTGATAAAGTATTTATGAATAGTTTAGTAGATTTCTGAGGTTGTGGTAAAGTTTTTTTAAGATACAGAGAAAACAAAGTAGATTTCCAAATCCTAAAATTAAAAGATTTATCTGAAAAAGTTATTCCTCTATTTGATCAAATACCTTTACAAGGTACTAAACATCAAGATTATGTAGATTTCCGTAAGGCGGTAGAAATGTTGAAAAATAAAGAACATTTAACGCAGGAGGGAATAAATCAGTTATATAAATTAAAATTAGGTATGAATAGGGGAAGAGCCATTCGAGCTAGCTAAAAAAAAAATACAATTTTTTTTTTTCAGCAAGCTCTGAATAATATTCTTGTGGGCGCAAGCTCGTATGTATTTTTTTGCATGATAAATTTGATTGCCATGATACAATTAGTAACTCAATTGAAAGGTTATTTTTATATAAATCCTTTCTTAGCTATAAGTTTGGCTATTACTATATTTTCATTTGTAGGAGTTCCACCTTTAATAGGATTCTTTGGAAAACAAATGGTGTTAAGTGCAGCCTTAGATAAAGGTCTTATTTTCTTATCTTTAATAGCGATATTGACTAGTGTTATAGGAGGAGTTTATTATTTAGGTATAATAAAAGAAATGTTCTTTAGTCTACCTGAATATAAAATAAATCCATTATTGGAAAATCTAGTATTAAAAGGTAATGTTTTAGATAATAATCAAAAAATAATTAATAAATTAAACTTTAACTATAAAAATATAGCTATATCAAGTCCTATTTCTTTTGTAATTTCTATAATTACACTTGTTATTCTATTATTTTTATTTATGAACAAAGAATGGCTAAGCATGGGTAAAGGAAAAACAATGCCATTTTTTAACAAAATAAATTTAATATACAACAAGTCTATTAGAAGTTTTTATTTTTTTAAAACTTATTCTACAATATTCATTAATAATTATACAACAAGGCGGAGCTTTAGCATGCTGATTTATAGCTTTAGCTTGCTGATTTATGGCTTTAGCATGCTAATTTATAGCTTTAGCTTGCTGATTTATGGCTTTAGCTTGCTGGACCGGCTATAGAAAAAATTTCTTTTTTTTTATAAAGCATACTTCGTTAGGCGTATTTTTCGGCTTCGCCAAAAAATCTGCCGAAAAATATGCGCACCAAGCAGCACCTCCTCGAGAAAAATATGCGCACCAAGCAGCACCTCCTCGAGAAAGAGCTTTAGCTTGCGGGGATATTCCCCCCCCCGGGAGTCGCTGCGCAAGCTAAAGCTAGAAAAAAATGTATTTTTTTCTAGCTTGCGCTGTCCGAACGAAGTTAGCTGCCCTCTTGAAAACGACAAAAATAAGCCTATATGTCCTTGATTTATTACAGGATTTACTGATGCTGAAGGTTCTTTTATGGTACATTTAGAAAAAAACCAAGATAAATGAAGAGTAAGACCTAGATTTCAAATTAAACTCGATAGAAGAGATTTATCATTATTAATAGAAATTAAAGCATATTTTAATCATATAGGTTCAATTAAGATTTCTAACAAGGAATGTGTTTATAAAGTAAGATCTTTAAATGAAGTAGCTATAATAATATCACACTTCGATAAATATAATTTAATGTCACAAAAAAGAGCTGATTTTGATTTATTCAAACTAATTGTTAATATATTAAATAACCAAGAGCAGCATTTAACTTCTGAAGGTTTACAAGAAATTGTAAATATAGGTGTTTCAATGAATTTACCTTCATCTTCATTAGTTAGAGATAATTTTCCTAACACTATACCGGTTGCGAGACCTTTAGTTAAAGATATAGTGATACCTGACCCTGAATGAATAGCTGGATTTGTATCAGGAAAAGGATCTTTTTCAATATATACTTCACAGTCAGTAGATAAGCCAGTGTCATTAAGTTTTAGAGTATTTCAGTACGAGCTTGGAGGGGCTAAAGATGATGAACTGTTGAAATTTTTGGGTTATTTTTTTAATTGTGGTAATTTGAATTATCATGAAGATAAAAAAGCTGTAATTTTTGTTATTAGAAAATTTGAAGATATAAATCATAAGATTATTCCTTTTTTTGATAAATATAAGATTAAAGGTGTTAAATACAAAGATTTTAAAGACTGATCTGAAGCAGCCAAAATAATAGAGTCAAAAAATCACTTGACACAGGAAGGACATAATGAAATACGTAGAATAAGAAAGAATATGAACTCATATAGACTTTAATACAATGTATAATAAATACAGCATATAGGTTGCCCCATTAGATAATACACAGAGGCCCTTCTCTAAAAAAAAATATATTTTTTTTTATAGCCAGCCCGGCTGCGCTCGCGCTAAAGCTCGCTCTCTGTGTATTAAATATTGAAAATTGGATAAATTGCAAAAAGATTTATTAATATAGAGGGGGAAGCTAAAGCTTGTTCCTACGAAGAGCTTTAGCACGAGGAGCTTTGCAGATTCCCAGAGGAAATACGCCTTCTAGAGTATTTTCGGAGAAAATCGCGCAAGCTCTAGCGGAGCCCCGTCTTAATAAATAATTTGCAGCGTAGTTTATTTTAAGAGGGCTAACGAAGTATGCTGGAGCTTCCCCCCCGTTGGGAGAGCTGTATAAAAAAAAATATATTTTTTTTTATAGCCGGACTTCGTTCTAGCAAGCATAGCTTGCGTAGCCCTCTTATTAAAATAAAACCGTTCAACGACTAAATTACCTTAATAGCCTAGCCTATCCATAAGAGGGCGCTAGCTAAGGGTGGTATAAAATCCAATATTACTTTAAGTATTAAAGTAATAATGACATAGTCTGAACAATATAGAAATATATTGAAATATTAATAATAAATATTAATAGCTAACAACCTTGACCATATTGGTACAAATTTTATTTAACAATTAAATGAGTAGTGTAACTTTTCTTTTTGTTTTTGTTACTATTTTAACAATAGTTTTTTTACTTCTTAATTTCATACTGGCTCCACATAACCCATACCAAGAAAAATATAGTATTTTTGAATGTGGTTTTCACAGTTTTCTTGGTCAAAATAGAACTCAATTCGGTGTTAAATTCTTCATATTTGCATTAGTTTATCTTTTATTAGATTTAGAAATATTAGTAATATATCCATATGGTATAAGTGTATATGAAAATGGTATTTACGGATTAATAGTAGTGCTAATTTTCATAGGTATAATAACTGCGGGGTTTGTATTTGAATTAGGTAAAAATGCCTTGAAAATAGATAGTAGACAATCCAATAATTATTTTTATAAATCAAAAAAAT
The DNA here is from genome assembly GCA_013396205.1 of Fusarium mundagurra. NCBI lineage: Eukaryota > Fungi > Ascomycota > Sordariomycetes > Hypocreales > Nectriaceae > Fusarium > Fusarium mundagurra. The sequence goes on from JAAOAN010000075.1 coordinate 10,682, forward strand.
TTATTAATATGTTTACTGAACATAAGTAGCAGTAAAATTTTTACTCAGGTGTTTAGTAGCAAAGCTATGCAGTGCTGGAGTACAGTTATTCTCAGCTTTGCAATTTCAGTTACTACCATAGTAGCTTGGTATCTATCGGATATGTTTGCGATAATTAAGTCCCCTGTAATCGCGGTATTTTATTTGAAGCAGGCCTACGAAGTATGGGGCGCTAACTATGAAGATTTATAGCTACCACTAGCTATAAAGGCGGAGGAGCTTCTATTTCGGCGAAGCAGCCCCTTCATATTTTCGGAGAAAATCGCTGCGCAAGCTAAAGCTCCCCCGAAGGGAATAGCAGGTATATCGAATAAAAATCCGCAAACTAAAGCCTTCACGGAGGCTCGCGCTAAAAACTAAAGCAAGCTCAAGCTATTACTGCGTTAGCTTAAAGCTATACTAAACACGAATAGAAATAAGCAAGTTATAGAGCTTGCCTCGCCTTTATAAAGCTCCCTTATAAAAAGAGTATGAAGGCTTTAGCTTACTAATAATAGTAATTAACAAGCTAAAGCTCACTCGTTAAACTATTATATATATTAGCCTCCACCCTAATAGCCTAGCGTATTAATTTGTGAAGTTACTATTTGTAGCTTACGCAAGCTACAAATAGTTTCTAATTATAACCATAACCTTAATAGGAGGGAAGCTACCTAGTATCTTAAGTAGTAGGCAGCCCTCCTCCTATTATATGGTTAGCTAATTTACTTAGCTAAGGACACGATATTCTTTTTTTCAATACATTCACATTTACATTTTTATATAATTTATTAGATGTTAGAATCATCAAAACTTATTGGAGCGGGATTAGCAACTATTGGTCTAGCAGGTGCTGGAGTTGGTATAGGTGTAGTGTTTGGGTGTCTAATTATAGGAGTGGCTAGAAATCCATCCTTAAAAAATCAATTATTCTCATACTCAATATTAGGGTTTGCTTTCTCAGAAGCAACTGCCTTATTTGCTTTAATGATGGCTTTATTATTATTATATGTTGTATAATAATAAATAATCTTTTTTTAGGCGTAAAAAAAAATTGTCTTTTTTTTTTTTTTTTCGAGCTTCTATTTCGGCGTAAGCATACTTCGTAGCCCTAACAAAGGAGCTTGCTAACAAAGGAGCTTGCGCCCTCGTACTCTTAATTTTTACGGGTGCTTTAACTTTAACTAGCTAATTTCTGTGTAGCTGGCTATAAGCTAGGGATATTTTTCTATCCCTGCATTAGTTAGCACAAGCTACTTTTTATAGCTTTATAGTACGAGCTAGAAAAAAATGTATTTTTTTCTAGCTTCCGCAGTCCTCTGCGGGCGGAAGCTCGCTATGCTTTATAAAAAAGAAAAAATTTTTTTTTATAGCCCTCCGAGAGCTTTAGCTTTAGCTTGCGCAATTCCCGGAGGGAATACACCCTCCGAGCTTTATAAAAAAATAAAAAAATTTTTTTTTATAGCCGGACTTCGTTCTAGCAAGCTACTAAAATATTGCTTTAGCTAAAAGCTAAAGCAGGACTATATTTTTATTCTTTTTATAAGGAGGGCTAACGAAGTATGCTATTCCCGTAGGGAATCAGCAAGCAGCAGCTCTTCGTAGCCCGCATATATAAAGCTAAAAGCTAGAGCTACCTTTACAACGGGCGGCAATTCTATTATATTTATACTACAGCCCCTGTAGCTTCTAATTCCTGCTATCTATGTGTAGCTCGATCGAGCCAGCTAACAAAGCGTATTTATAGCAGTGAAAGGTGAAAGCTACAGTTAAAGGGTGTACATAAAAAGATATAATTAGAAATTATATATTAAAAATTTATATATGAAACACTTATTTAATACATTTATTAATTTTGATGCACCTATGCCTTGAGGTATTTATTTCCAAGACAGTGCTACTCCACAAATGGAAGGATTAGTGGAACTTCATGATAACATTATGTACTATTTAGTTTTAATTTTATTTGCTGTAGGTTGAATATTATTTTCTATAATAAAAAATTTTGCTTCAACTAAAACACAAATATCACATAAATACTTAAATCATGGTACATTAATCGAACTAATATGAACTATAACTCCTGCAGTTATATTAATATTAATAGCCTTCCCTTCTTTCAAATTGTTATATTTGATGGATGAAGTTAATGACCCCTCTATGACTATTTTAGCTGAAGGTCATCAATGATACTGAAGTTACCAATATCCTGATTTCATAGATTCAAATGAAGAATTTATAGAATTTGATTCTTATATAGTACCAGATTCTGATTTAGAAGATGGAGGATTAAGAATGTTAGAGGTTGATAATAGAGTAATAGTTCCTGAATTAACACATATAAGATTTGTAATAACATCTGGTGATGTTATACATTCTTTTGCTTGTCCATCTTTAGGTATAAAATGTGATGCTTACCCTGGTAGATTAAACCAAGTATCCGTTTTCATAAATAGAGAAGGAGTATTCTATGGGCAATGTTCAGAAATATGTGGTATTCTTCATAGTTCTATGCCTATAGTTATAGAATCTGTAAATATAGATAAATTTGTGCATTGACTATATTCAGTTTAATAGAGCGAGGTATTTTGTTCGCCATGACTAGCTTTCTATAGCTAGCTCTAGTTTCGCCCTATAGGGTATTTTCGGAGAAAATCGCGCAAGCTCATAATGTATAAAGTTAAATTAATAAATTAGTAGTAGCGCGAGCGAGCTTTCCCGCCTATTTTATAGGTGGGGAGCTCGCGCTACTACTAAAGGGATATTAGTTCAATGGTAGAACAAGATGGTACGGTCATCATGATTGTAGTTCAAGTCTACAATATCCTTAGTACATTTATAAGTAAGGCTTTAGCTTACGCAAGCAAGCTAAAGCTCTGTCTTAGTGATATGAAATATTTGCCTGCTATTAATAAAGGGATATTAGTTTAATGGTAGAACAAGATGCTTCGGTCATCTTTGTTGTAGTTCAAGTCTGCAGTATCCTTAGTATAGTTATAGATAATTTTGTTTATCCATAATTTTGTTTATCGATAGTTATACTTATAACTAAGGGTTTGCTTATGTATAGCTTGCGTATGGATACTAGCTTATTAAAACAGAGCTTGCGCCGTACTTAATAAAGCTACTATTAGCCATACCTAGACGTAATCTATAAGGTATGATAAAGCTGTAGCTTATATTTTAAGCTGTTTGCTTTATATATAGCTTGCTAATTCCTGTTACTATTCCTTATAGAGTAGGGAGAGCTGTATAAAAAAAAATATATTTTTTTTATAGCCGGACTTCGTTCTAGCCAGCTCTCCCCCCCCCCCGGGAATCGCGCAGGCTAAAGCTATAAATCAGCAAGCTAAAGCTATAAATCCGCATGCTAAAGCTTGCTCTCATTCGTACAGGCCACCACCGAACAATTGGTAGTTTTAGATAAAATATGAATTTAACTTTAGTACTTTTTTTAATAGGAATCTTAGGGTTTGTATTTAATAGAAAAAATATAATATTAATGCTTATTTCTATAGAAATAATGCTATTATCTATAACATTTTTAATATTGGTAAGTTCTGTTAATATTGATGATATAATAGGACAAACATATGCTATATACATTATAGTAGTTGCTGGTGCAGAATCTGCTATCGGTTTAGCTATTTTAGTAGCTTTTTATAGACTAAGAGGAAGTATTGCAATAGAATATAAATAATGTATTTAAGTATAATTATATTACCTTTATTAGGATCTATAGTATCCGGTTTTTTTGGTAGAAAAGTCGGTGTTACAGGTAGCCGTATTTTAGGTTGTTTAAGTATAATGATAACTACAATATTAGCTATCATTAGCTTTTTTGAAGTAGGATTTAATAATAATCCCGTTTCAATAAATTTATTTAAATGATTAGATAACGAATCATTTAATATGGCATGAAACTTTCAATTTGATAGTTTAACAGTATCAATGTTAATACCTGTATTAATAATCAGTTCTTTAGTTCATTTTTATTCAATAGGATATATGAGTCATGATCCCCACAATCAAAGATTCTTTAGTTATTTAAGTTTATTCACTTTTATGATGATAATACTAGTAACTGGTAATAATTATTTAGTTATGTTCGTCGGATGAGAAGGTGTGGGTGTTTGTTCATATCTATTAGTTAGTTTTTGATTCACTAGAATAGCGGCTAATCAAAGTTCTCTTTCAGCTTTCTTAACTAATAGAGTTGGGGATGCTTTCTTAATGATAGGTATGTTTATCTTATTATGAACTTTAGGGACTTTAGATTATAGTACTGTATTCTCATTAGCTCCTTATATTAATGAAAATATAACAACAATTATAGGAATATGCCTATTGATAGGTGCAATGGCAAAAAGTTCTCAAGTAGGTCTTCATATCTGATTACCTATGGCCATGGAGGGTCCTACACCGGTATCTGCTTTAATACATGCAGCTACAATGGTTACAGCGGGAGTGTATTTATTAATTCGTTCATCACCTTTAATAGAATATAGCTCAGCTGTATTATTAATCTGTTTATGATTAGGAGCTATTACTACAATATTTAGTTCATTAATAGGATTATTTCAACAAGATATAAAAAAAATTATCGCATATTCTACTATGAGTCAATTAGGTATGATGGTGATAGCTATAGGTTTATCTTCTTATAATGTAGCAATATTTCACTTAATAAATCATGCCTTCTATAAAGGATTATTATTCTTAGGGGCAGGAGCAGTTATACACGCAGTAGTAGATAATCAAGATTTAAGAAAATACGGGGGATTAATATCATTCCTACCTTTAACCTATTCTGTAATATTAATAGCTAGTCTTAGTTTAGTCGCTTTCCCTTTTATGACAGGATTTTATAGTAAAGATTTTATATTAGAATCTGCCTATGGTCAATATCATTTTAGTAGTATCGATGTATACGTTATAGCAGTAATTGGGGCTATATTTACTACACTATATTCAGTTAAAGTTATATACTTAACTTTCTTAACTAATCCTAATGGACCAGTTAATTATTATAGAAATGCTCATGAAAGTGATATATTTATCAGTTTACCTTTAGTGATATTAGCTGTATTCTCGATATATTTTGGATATATTACTAGAGATATTTTCATAGGTTTAGGTTCAGGGTTCTTTATAGACAATAGTATATTTATTCACCCTGTTCATGAAATAATGATTGACACTGAATTTGGTGTACCTACTATATTTAAATTAATTCCTTTTATCCTTACTGTTTCTTTCTCAGCATTAGCCATAATATATTCAGAATTTATGCCAAATATAATATCTAACTTTAAATTATCTAATTTAGGATATTATATTTATGGTTTCTTTAATCAACGTTTCTTAGTTGAATTCTTTTATAATAAATACATTGTTAATTCAGTTTTAGAGATAGGAGGTCAAACTACAAAAGTTTTAGATAAAGGTAGTATTGAATCAATAGGTCCTTATGGATTTGGTGTTATTTTAACTAAAGCTAGTAAAATAATTTCTAGCTTAAGTAACGGAGTCGTAACTAATTACGCTCTTTATATTTTAATAGGAATTTGCTTCTACTTATCTATTTTTACTTTTGTTCAGGTAGTAGATGACGTAGTAAATTCTATTACAATAGCAAGCTTAGTAATTCTTATGTTATATAAAGATCGTTCTTTAATTTCTAACTAGCGCGAGGAACTTCGTTCTAGCACCCTTCGATAAGAGGAACTCTATTCCATAGCCCGCCTTAATTTATAGCTATTAGCTTTTAGGAGACTTCGTCTCCTAAAAGCTAAAAACAAGGATTAATTTGTAATAAATATAAATATATTTATTAATGGGACTATAGCCTTTTTTTTATAGATATAGATACTAACCTGCACTATGATATCCTGGAATATATAGTCGGCCTTATCTCAGCGTTGCGAGTAAAGCGTATTTTTTACTATTACTCTAGCCCTGGCTGAGGGATAGTTATACTCTCCATACTGCTGTATTAAGCGTAAATAGAGGTAAGCTATAAATATTAGAATAAAGGAGTGCATGTTTGCTTGCTTACGGTGCAACGTATTGCAAACATTCGTAGTATATTTATAAAGTGTTAATAGCCCCTAGTCTCATTAGCTCAATGGCAGAGCAGAATACTTCTAATATTTAGATCTTAGTTCGACCCTGAGATGAGATACAGTATAATATACCCCGGTTAAGTTTGTAAATAATAAGTAGTCTATTAAATCAATAAAAAAATTTTTTTTGGCTATTTTTGCTTCTCGATCTTAATATTTAATATCTACATTTAATACCTAATTTAGCTGGCTTAGCTTTACAGCTTTAATCTGTTTTCTAGAGAGGTGATAATGAAAGAGTAAAGCACGGGAAAACTCCCTCTTATTCAAGTGCGGATATTATTCGAATAAGACAAAGCTAGCTCCTCTCGTTTCATTAGGGAAGCGTTAGAGCAAGCTCGAAGAGGGAAAGTGTTATATAATAATTTTTAACCTTGGAGCTTTAGTAGAGCTTCCCTGCTAACGTTATTTTTTTTTTAAGCGGAGCTAAGGAGCTATAATAGCTTGCCCGGTTATTCCTTTTGCTATGAATACACTTTGTTAGGGCTATGAAATAGAAGCTCCTCGGGGGATTTTTTTGTAAATTTAGCCTAGAATTAATAGTTTTAGTACTAGCTCTATTATCCATAATATCTATATTTTATATATTTAGAATGGAAAGTAATCCATATCCTATTAGTAGTATAAGAGAGGCAACCTCAACTATGGAACTCCTTTATAAACTACACAAGGAGCCAAAGAAAGTTTATCCTATTTCCATAAAATTAGTTGATCAAATGGCTATTAATGAAGGTTGGTTTAATAAGAAGTCTGATTACCGGGGTTTTTTTGAAATACATGCAGTATTAACCTTACTCTTGAACAAGAAAAAGAGTTGGCAGAAATATTAAAAAATGATATTTCTACGTGCTTTAGATATACTTTTGGTTCAAGGTGTGTTCAATATACGGGTAATCAGATAACACATCCTTGTATATATAAAAAATATACATATAACCTTGCTATATCTGATCCTTATATGTTGGAAGTAGTGATTAAAGATGAAACGGCTAAATATAACAATATAAATACATAAACAAGCTTGTGTGTTTTACCTTATAGACAATTGTCTTTAAGAGTGTTGCGGATATATAGCTGATTTTTTATAATCAGTGCATATTTCCTCCGGAAATCGCGCAAGCTAAAGCTACCCTATGAAATACGCAGGGATAGGGAGGATACATAAATAATATGCGAGCTAATCCTAATCTAATTCTTATCCTTATCCGTAGGGATAAGGATAAGAATTGTCCACAGTTGTAGCATACAACTTCTCTGCTCTTCTAGCTATACAATTTGTAGGCGGTGGAATATAATCTACCACGGTGTGATCTAAAGCGCGTAGTGTTTCCTGGCGTTGGAAAGCTATCGAGTTAGAACTGATAGGGGAACACAGTATATGTATGTGCTAATTTAATAGTTTTTTACATTTTTCTCCTACGCTAATTTTTTTATAGGGAGCTTCTATTTCATAGCCGTATTTTTCTGCAAAGCTTCTAATCCATATCCTGCCCGGGTATGGATACATAATATCAGGATAATAAAAAAATATATTCATAGCACACAAAGGAGGGAAGTTCTATTCCAGCTAGGCAGGGATCATAAAGCTAGCTATAAAAGTAATTTTTAACAGGTAGCAAGGAACTTCGTACTGTAAAAGTTAGCTATTAATAGTTCTGTAAATTATACAGCTTAATGTATACTTCTAGCTGTTCACAGTAAGGCGCTAGCTATCAAATATAGCTAGCGCCTTACTGTGGGCTATCTAAGAATACTAAAAAAAAAATAAATAAATATATACCCATTATTAGCTGGCTATGTAATAAAGCTATGCTTTATTACATAGCCTTCCTATGCAGGAAGAAATAAGCTCGCGATATAAATATATTTATATACCCTATAAATAAATTATAATTATTATGAGAATATTAAAAAATCACCCTTTATTAAAATTAGCTAATGGTTATTTAATAGACGCTTCACAACCTAGTAATATAAGTTACTTATGAAATTTCGGATCTTTATTATTAGTTTGTTTAGTTATACAAATTGTAACTGGAGTTACTTTAGCAATGCACTATAATCCCTCAGTATTAGAAGCATTTAATTCTGTAGAGCATATTGCATAATGTGTTCATTAAATCGGGCTAATTGCTGGAAAATCTTGATTAAGACAATCAGCAGGGAACCTACTGATATGTTAATTATATGTCCAGTAAAATCTTCAGAGACTACACGCCTGACATCTGACTTAAGTGCACTATTCCGTAACTTTAATACAGATGATGATATAGTCCAATCTCTACTGTAAAGTAGAGTAGTATAGATTATTTATCTATGCCTCTTTGTAGGCATAACTTTATCATTGTTTATTTATGTATCGGGTTCTAAAAATAAAATGGGATTTCGTAACTTTACAACTTATTTAAGTAAAAACTATATGGTATCTGGTTCAGTGAAAAGTGACAACCAGAGAAATAAGGACTTTTTATATTGATTTACTGGATTTACAGATGCCGAAGGTAACTTTTTAGTTACAATAGACCGTAAATATATTAAATTAAGATTTAAAATAAGTTTACATATTGACGATATAAAAGTACTTTATACCATTAAATCTAATTTAGGTTTTGGTAGAGTTGTAGAAGAAAGTAATAGAAATAGTTGTTCTTTTATTGTCGAAGATTCTTTGAATATAAATAAACTATGCGATATTTTTCTGCATTATCCTCTACATACTAGTAAAAAATTAGACTTTATTAGTTTTTATGAAGTTTCACTTATAAGAGCTACTAATAAAGTATTATCTGATGTAGATATGCAAAAAATTGTATCTATTAAAAACAGTATGAATTCTAAAAGAGAAATATTCACATATAGTACTTCGGAATCTCAAATTATAATAAACCCAAATTGATTTATAGGATTTATAGAAGGTGAAGGTACCTTTGGTATTAAAACAGGGTCTTCTTTATATTTTCAAGTAGCACAAAAAAATACAAGTCAAGAATGTTTAAATGGTATAACAAATTTCTTGTTAAACTTGTCAAGTGATGCTTCAATACATAATGATCCAGATAATAAAATACTACCTATAAACATTACAAATACGATTAATGTAAGAACTAATGTGGTATCTTTAGCTATTGCAAACGTAGATGCTTTGTATTACTACCTGTTACCATATTTAGACTCATCTAAATTTTACTCTCGTAAAGCTATAGATTTCAAATTATGAAGAATAGCTTTATTATTGAAGATTTATGGTTATTACTATACAACAGAAGGTAAGAATTTATTTTTAGATATTTCTGCTATTCTTAATAAAAGATATAGTACAGTTTCATCTGTTAGTAATATTGATAATGTTATTAATAATATTACTGAGAGATTTAATGATATTATGCAAAAAGGGAGCTTCGCGCCCCCTTTTGATCTAAAACTTAATATACCGCATACAGAAAATGTGCGTAAGTATAGTATAGCCAATAGATCTGAAAATCCTAAGATTGTTTATATTTATGAAGATAATAAAATGGTAGATGGGTCACCTTTCGCCTCATTCAGTTCGGCGCATAAAGCATTAGGTTTAAAACCTAGCAGTAATACATGTAATCGTTATATTGATACAAATAGACTTTATAAAAATAAATATATTTTTACATCTAAGCCTATAGATAGAGCGTCTAAGGATTAGATTATAGTAGATAATAATTTATTTTTTAATAAATTTTGATTATGCGTGATGTAAACAATGGATGATTAGTACGTTACTTACATAGTAACACAGCATCAGCTTTCTTCTTTTTAGTGTACTTACACATAGGAAGAGGTATATACTACGCATCATATAGAGCACCAAGAACATTGACATGAGTTATAGGTACAATAATCCTTATCGTTATGATAGTTACAGGATTCCTGGGTTACCATACAATAGCCCAAAACGACTATAATAATAAAATAATAACTACAACAACCTTTAACGATAAAAGATATTATTCAACATCGAGAAATAATGAAGAGGAAACTTCGTTCCCACGTATAAATAAGTTTTTATTAGCCAAAAATCTTAATCCTGTTTTTATCTATCATAATCTAAATGAAGATTCAGTTCGTAGAAATATAGCTAAAGAAACTAAGGGACTTAGTGGTATTTATATGATCTTAAATAAAGAAACTTTAAGTTATTATATAGGATCAGCTTCTACAGACAGAATTAACTCTAGATTTTCAAAACATTTAATATATTTAAATGGTAGTAAAATAGTTAAAAATTCAGTTAATAAATATGGTTTACATAATTTTGCCTTTATTGTATTAGAATTATTCCCTGAAATAGTTAATCAAGAAAATAATAAAAAATTATTAGATTTAGAAGATTTTTATCTAAAATCTCTTTTACCTGACTATAATATATTAACCGAAGCTGGATCTAGCTTTGGATATAAACATACTGAAGTTAATAGAATAAAGATGAAAGCTAATTATAGTGAGAAGCGTAGAGAAGAAATAGGTAGTTTGAATAGAGGTAAAACTTTATCTTCTGAAACTATAGAAACTATGAGACAATCAGCTTTAAATAGAAAACCTTTAGACTATACAGAACAAGGTGTTTTAAATATGAAAAAGAATTCTAAGCCTATTATAGTAAAAGAATTAAATAATACTGTATATGGCGAATTTAATAGTATAGTTGAAGCAGCAGAAGCTTTAAATTGTTCAACTAAAACTATACAAAGAACATTAAAAACTCCTAGCAAAACATTAAAAGGACGTTGAATAGTTGATTATTTTAAATAAGGGGGAAGCTCTAAAATAAATTATTATTATAGTTGTAGTCCTGCGAGTATAAAGTTTTATGCAATTTATGGAAAGAAATAAAACTTAAAGCAGAATAACCTGACAAGGTTATTGAAGAAACCTAATAGTTTCTTTGGCAATATTAGTGTAAACGATCAAAATATATTGTAACTACAATATAAGAGATCGTCGGTTATCCATATAATCGCGACAGACTGGGTCACTAATGGGTGGCTGAAATGCTGCTTAATGCACAGTCGAAACTTTATATTAAGGCGATATATATCGCTCTAATATAGGTGATAAACGAACAATAAAGTTATCACCGCTTTTGTACTTAGCTACAAAAGTAAGTTTGTATGTTTTACCTTATGGACAAATGTCATTATGAGGTGCTACAGTTATTACTAATTTAATTAGTGCTGTTCCTTGAATTGGACAAGACATAGTTGAGTCAATAAAAACTACAGTTTGGGTATTTTCGGAGAAAATCGCTGCGCAAGCTAAAGCTCTTAGTATGATTTTCATATATTCAATATTGCCTACAATAGGTAATGTACATAAAAACGCATTAAAGAAAATGAGTAAATTATTAGATAAAAGAGATTATGTTAACCTACCTACATCTTTTTTAGCCTTTTTAGTCGGATTAATAGATGGAGATGGTTATATTCAAATAACTAAAACAACTAAAGGATTTATAACTATGAAATTAGTTATTTCTTTACACATAGAAGATATTTCAACTTTAGAATATATTCATTCTACTTTAAAATTGGGTAGTGTAAATGTATATAAAGATTTAAGAAGTCCAAGTTGTAAATTAGTAATAAATAGAACTGAGTTACAAGAAGTTTTATTTCCTTTATTAATACATAATAACATATTCTTTTTAACTGAAACTAGAATTAATCAGTTTAATTTGGCTATGCATATTCTAAAAAATGATATAAAAATGTTTGATCAAATACCATCAAGAGACAACATTGAAGATGTGTTTAAATTACCGGAAAGTGCAAAAGATTACACATTATTATATTTCTTTAAAAATTGAATTGTAGGATTTACATGTTCAGAAGGTTCTTTTTTTATTAAAACCAATAATGATGGTTGTTTTCAATTAAAACAAAGAATACATACAAATTTATTTGAAGCATTTAAATTAGTGTTTAATACTAGAAGAAAAATAGACACTACTAATAATTTTAATCAGTTTGGTGTTAGTTCTAAATCTGACATTCAAACAGTTATAAATTTCTTTTCTTTCGAAGGTTTACACCCTTTAATTGGATTAAAGTACATTCAATATATGAAATGATTAAGTAATTTACAGAATTCTATGCGTTATAGTAAATTACATTACCCAAAACTGTAGAACGGGCTCCTTAAAAAGATAAGGCTAGCTATTACATAAGCTATGCTCGAGCTATTGCCTTATTTTTTTAGTGGCAAATGGGGAAAATTACAAGAACATTTAATAACAAACTTACCTCCTAGTTATTAAATTATTTGTAGCGGAACTTAATTCGGTTAATTAAAAGGAATTAAGGACGTTCAACGACTAATGAGTGAGTTAAACCAACAATAAGCTCAACACGATAACCCCAGGGTTTTATAACGTTAGCTATATAGCAGCGTATTATATAAAATTCAAGACATAGTCTAATTATATCTGAAAGGATATAAAGTATAAATTAAAAATTATACATAATCAAATTGTCATTTGAGGAGGTTTTAGCGTAAATAACGCAACTTTAAACAGATTCTTTGCTTTACATTTTGTATTACCTTTTATATTAGCGGCATTAGTTTTAATGCATATGATAGCTTTACATGATACAGCTGGATCAAGTAATCCTTTAGGAGTACCAGTATATTATGATAGAATGCCTATGGCTCCTTATTTCTTATTTAAAGATTTAATAACTATATTTATCTTTATATTTGTTTTAGGTATCTTTGTATTCTTTATGCCTAATGTTTTAGGTGATAGTGATAATTATATAATGGCTAACCCTATGCAAACACCACCTGCCATAGTACCTGAATGATATTTATTACCTTTCTATGCTATTTTAAGATCTATACCTAATAAATTATTAGGAGTTATCGCAATGTTAGCTGCAATACTAATTATTTTACTATTACCTAAAGCTGATTTAGGGTTAACTAAAGGTTTACAATTTAGACCCCTAAGCAAGATAGCTTTCTATATGTTTTTAGTGAATTTTTTAATGTTAATGCAATTAGGAGCTAAACACGTAGAAAGCCCGTTTATAGAAATAGGACAATTAAGTACTGCGTTGTATTTTTCTCATTTCTTATTTATATTACCGGCAGTAAGTATATTAGAAAATACTCTTGTAGATTTAGAATTACAAAATAATGCCAAAAATATATAAGTATAACGCTGTGTAAAGCTTGCCCTTGACTACAGAGTAGTGCTGTATTGTTACTACTAGCTAGCTATTTATTAGCTAGCTAGCTAGTGCTTTATATTTATAGCTAAAGCACATTAAAGTTAGAGCTGGCTGGCTCCTTCCAAATAATTAGGGGGAGCTTTAGCTAGAGCTTGCGCGATTTTCTTCGAAAATATTCTATAAGGCGCAAGCTCTAGCGCAGCCGGGCTATAAAAAAAAATTTTTATAGCCCGCCGAAGCCGAAAAATATGTCTAGCCCTAAACAAGGTGCTGGCTTTGTAGTACTGGGCAAAGATTAAGATTGTAGATGGTTTTACACGGTGATTGCAGATCATTTGTACGAGGTTCAATTCCTCCTTAATCTTTTTTATTTAGTAGCACTGCCCCTTAAGGGGCAGTGTTATGAAGGCTTAGTAAAGCTCCTCTCTTCGTTAACAAGGCTTACCGAAGCTCGAAAAAAAAAAATACATTTTTTTTTTGTAGCCAGCTAGCAAGCTAAAGTTCGCTCTTAGTTACCATATAAAATAAGTTTTAATCGCTTATTAATTATATATTAACTAATATATATAAATATGAATAAGTTACTATTAATATAGATGAATTTTTGTTATAGTATTACTATATTATTGCCCACTACCCTTGCTAAAAAAAAAAATGCACGAGAGTGCTAGCTCCGCCTAAATACATTTTAGTAGCTTGCTATGAAAGCTGGGCTAGAGCTTGCGCTTTCTAGAAGGCTGCGCAATATTTTTTTTTATAAAGCTCGTGCTAAAGCTCTCGGAGGGCTATAAAAAAAATTATTTTTTTTTTATAAAGCATACTTCATTAGAGGACTGCGCAAGCTACCCTATAGCTTAACTATACTATGATAATTACACTAAATAGCCACGATGGTCGTTATTATATAAATGATCGTAGCCTGCTTTTCTGTTAAGCCTGCTATGAAATAGAGCTAAAGCTTCGCCTATAATTTTTCTTCGAAAAATCAGCCAAAATTAAGTACGAAGAAAACAAGAAGGGGGGTAAGCAAACAAAAGTAAGCGAAAATAAATATTTGTATTTTAAATATTTTAGAATAGTACTTTTATGGCAGCTAGAATGCGAGTATATACTTAGCCAGTTAGTATTCACAAGCTAGCAAACTAGAAGCATATACCCCGTATATTACACTATTAGTAACCATAATCGAATAATTTGATAAATTATCAGGCTGCATGCTTTATTACTGCAGTTTAAAACTAAGTAGCAGAAATAAGCTAAACCAGATGATGATTATTCACTTATATATTTTTTAGTAGTAACTAGCACTAGCTAGTGCTAGGCGTATTTTTCGGCTTCGCCTAAAAATCTGCCGATAAGGAATTACAGAAAATACACTAAAATTAAAATATAATATGATTGTAGAACAGTTATTACATTTACATTAATTTATAGTAGGGGTGCGCTATTTTTCTAGAAAAATGTGCTAAAGCTCTTAAATTTAGTCTTTAGTGGAGGATAGCTAGAGGAATAGAGCTTGCTTTTGCAACGCAGAGTAAGTTCGCTTGTAATTATTAATTAAAAATATTAGTTAATAACTTTTAAGTGAAAAATTATGTTCACAAAAAGTACTTAAATAATTTCCTAATTTTGTCTTTAGATAAGGAAAGTTGTTCCCACCAGCCTAGTTTAACATTAAGATCCCAAATGTCTATGGGTCTGGAAAGATGATTTAATTCAACAAATGCTAAAGATATAGGTACATTGTATTTAATATTCGCCCTTTTCTCTGGATTATTAGGTACAGCCTTTTCAGTGTTAATTAGACTTGAACTTAGTGGACCAGGGGTTCAATATATTTCTAATAATCAATTATATAACAGTGTAATTACAGCTCACGCTATATTAATGATATTCTTCATGGTTATGCCAGCATTAATAGGTGGGTTTGGTAATTTTTTAATGCCTTTAATGGTAGGTGGTCCAGATATGGCATTCCCTAGATTAAATAATATAAGTTTCTGATTATTACCCCCTAGTTTAATATTATTGGTATTTTCAGCCATAATTGAAGGTGGAGTAGGTACAGGTTGAACACTTTATCCTCCATTATCAGGATTACAAAGTCATAGCGGACCAAGTGTAGATCTTGCTATTTTTACTTTACATTTAACAGGGGTAAGTAGTTTATTAGGATCGATAAATTTTATAACAACAATTGTAAATATGAGAACACCAGGAATAAGATTACATAAATTAGCATTATTCGGATGAGCAGTAGTTATAACAGCAGTATTACTTTTATTATCATTACCTGTATTAGCTGGTAAAATACTGCCAGCGTTAAATTTGGCAAATTGCTGGAAACAGATATATTTATTTATTATATCTTCATCAGCAGGATGCTTATTATACTATAAGTTAATAAGTATCTTCAGAGACTATTCGCCAAAATTTGTATGTTTTAAAAATTATTTAAATATAGATCGTAAATTCTTTTCTGTAAAAAGAAAAACACTAGCGCCAGCGCAGTCATATCATAACAATGAAGAATTTGATGCTAAATTTTCTTCGTATTTAGCTGGTATAATAGAAGGGGATGGTTCTATTATAGTACCTAAAACAGAAAGATCGCCTAAAGGTGACTTATATTACCCTTCAATACAAATACTATTCGATTCAAGAGATTTTCCTTTAGCTTTAATATTACAATCTAAATTAAGCCATGGATCTATTTCTAAAAAAAAAGGTTCTAATGCTTATGTCTTAACAATTAATAAATTAGAAGGTATATTTCTAATAGCCAATATTATAAATGGTTATATGAGAACCCCTAAGATTTATGCTTTACATAGATTAATTGATTGATTAAATCAAAGATTTGATTTAAATATCCGCAAGAAAAATAAAGATATAAGCGATATACACTCTAACAGTTGATTAGCAGGATTTATAGATGCAGATGGGCATTTTTCAGTAAGAACGACTTTAGTCGCGAAACGCACTAAATATCCCAAAATAGAATGTAAATTTGAATTATCTCAAAGACAAAATGATCATAATAATGAAAAAAATTTGGAATATTTGAGTATAATTGCCAATTTTTTATCTTCTACTGTAAAAGAAACTCGAATGAATAAGCCAAAACCTGAATATAGAGTTAGAACTACAAATGTAGATAGTAATTTTATATTAGTTGAATATCTTGAAAAATATCCTTTATTTTCTAGTAAATATTTAAATTATAAAGATTGAATAAAAGTATTGTCATATTTTAAAGCCAAAAGCCATACAAAATCTGAATCTATTAAAGTTATAGTTGAAATTAAAGCACAAATGAATAATAAAAGAACAGAATTTAATTGAGATCATTTAAATAATTTTTATAACTTATACAAATAAAATATAGTCCCAACAATATGGCGACATATTGAGTGTCTGCCTTAAACAGGGCTGCGCTAGCTATGCGCTAGCTATGCGCTAGCTAATCAAATACCAAGCTCGCTCTTGTTTATGAGGTTAATTAATTAACCATGAGACCTGGTCTAGCAGGCCAAGATTTTTTTTTGGGTATAACTATGGTGTTAACAGATAGAAATTTTAATACATCATTCTTTGAAGTAGCAGGTGGAGGAGATCCTATATTATTCCAACATCTTTTCTTGAGAGATATTTTAATGAACTATTCAATTTTAGCTATTATAGGTATAATTAAAATAGCCAATAAATCTAGCTTTTCATTTAAATTAAAGTATAGTACTTCTTCAATAAGTAATTTTAACTTAGAGTCCTTTTACTTAAAATATAATGAATATTTACCAGGCAATTCTTTACCTTCAGAAAAATTCTTAATTTGATTTATAGGATTTACAGAGGGTGAAGGATCTTTTATAATAAATAAAAGAGGCGATCTTTGTTTCGTTATTACACAAAGTAATATAGATATTTATGTATTAGAATTTATACAAGAAACTTTAGGATTTGGTAAAGTAATACCTCAATCAAAAGTTACAAGTAGATATGTTACTCAAAATAAAAAAGAAATCGAATTATTTGTTCATTTATTTAACGGTAATCTTATATTACCACGTAGAAAGGGAAAGTTTGAAGAATTTGTGAAAGGATTTAATGCATGAGTATCTAAAGGAAGAATTAGATTAGATACAGTTGAAGTAAAACATACTTCAATTTTACCCAGTTTAGATAACAATTGACTTTTAGGTTTTACTGACGGAGAAGGTTGTTTTACTTGTTCCATAAATAAAGATAAAGGATTTAGTTTTAATTTTAATATTGCCCAAAAATGAGAGCAAAATGTTAAAATACTTGAACATCTTTGTTTATTATTTAATGGGGGTAAAGTATCAAAACATGCTTCAGGTCACAATGTCTATGAATATAGAATAGGTGGATTAGATAACTGTAAAAATATATTCACTTATTTTGATAACTATAAATTAATTACGAAAAAATCTGCTTCGTATATAGCATGAAAAGAAGTACATGCTGATTTATTAAATAAAAATCATTTAGATCCAATAAAAAGGATTGAATTAAAAGAAAAAGCTAGATTAATTAATAAATTTAATTAAAATATGGGAAAAAAAGTCAAGGTTTAACGTACAAGTTATGAAACTCTCAGGACAGATGTAAAAAGATATAAGATCCGAAAGAGTAAATATTCTATATTGAATATACCTTAGATTTAGTTAGTATTTAGTCAATATTACTTGCAACTCTTAAGTATAATACATATATGATTGAATATATGTTATTGTACATATTAAGACGGAGCTATATAAAAAAAAAAATATATTTTTTTTTTATAGCCCTCTTAATATAAGGAAAAGTTAATAATAATACTAGCAATACTAGTGTTAACGGTCAATGAATATTCTCGTTCGAAGACCGTCGGTTATTTAAGTGACCGCTACAGACTGGTTCACTGGTAGGTGGCTGAAATGCTGCTTAATGTACAGTCGATTTCTTCCGTATAGATATACGCACAAGCCCTGGATTACTATATCACAGGTACCTGGATTTAACAAGAGAATTAATAAGTAAGTTAAATTTGAAGAAATGGATTCTTCGGACACCCAGAGGTTAAAATTATAAGCCTCTTAATGTTGCTATATGCTGGAAACGCTTCGCCAACAAGTTTTAAATACTCCCTCTTAATTGATATAGTAAAAAAGTTAAAACAATGAAGCCAATCAGCAGGTAACACTTTAAAAAGTGGAACCCCAGAGACTATACGCGACAATACTGAAAATTTAAAAAATATATCTATTCATGTACCAACACACTTAAAACCGTTAAACGATCAACAATTAGGACATTATCTAGCCGGATTAATTGACGGAGATGGACATTTCAATTCTCAACAACAATTGGTAATTGTATTTAGTTCCCCTGATGTTCAGTTAGCCTATTATATAAAAAGTATAATAGGTTTTGGTAATGTTAAACAAGTTAAAGATAAAAATGCTTATTTGTATATTATATCTAATAAAGATGGCATGCTTAGAGTTATCAATTTAATTAATGGTAGGTTAAGAACTCTTAATAAATTTAATCAAGTTATTAATAATGTACTTGCTCATTCGAAATACTCAAAAGAAAGTATAGAGTTTAAAATAAATGACTCCAATGATTTTCATAATCACTGACTTGCAGGATTTTCAGATGCAGATGCTAGTTTTCAAATTAAAATTATTAATAGAATTAATAAACCTAGACCAGAAATTAGATTAAACTTTCAAATAGATCAAAAGGATAAAAATGTTTTGTTTTGATTAAAAGACTTATTTGGAGGTAATATAGGATATAGAGAAAGTCAAGATAGTTATTACTATGGATCAACTAGTTTTGGTTCAGCTCGAAAAGTAATACATTATTTTGATAATTTTCATTTACAATCTAGTAAGCACAATAATTATCTTAAATGAAGAAAAACATACATATTAATACAAGAAAGATATCATTTAACGGAAATAGGTGTAGAAAAAATTATAAAATTAAAAAATTCAATGAATAGGGGTGCGCTATTTTTCTAGAAAAATGTGCTAAAGCTCTTCAGTATAAGATAGAGTCCTAACAAAAACGCAAGTTTTTGAGTATTAATTTTAATAGATCTTAATTAGACTATTTAATTAATCAAAATTATTGTTATATATTAATTGTGCCTGCTTTCGGTATAATTAGTACAACTATATCAACTAATTCAAATAAACCAATATTTGGTTATATAGGTATGGTGTATGCTATGATGTCTATAGGAATATTAGGATTTATAGTATGAAGTTGAGAAATCATGGCTTCGCCCTATAGTGATATAGGGAGTACAATTAATTTCGCTATATGCTGGAACAGTTTAGTGCTAATTAGTACCTTGTATGGTAAAAATCTAATTAGCTATACTCAATCAGCAGACAATCTGTCCCTGTATTCCTTAAAGGATAACAAAGAGAGTGTCTCAGAGACTACACGCGAAACATCTTTTAAATTTACCGCATTTCATATTTATTATAATACATTATTTAAAAATAAATACCCTTTATCTGATGAATGATTAACTTGATTTATTGGGTTTGCAGAGGGAGATGGAGCTATTCAAACCTACGATGAGGGTAAAAGAGTTCGTTTTGTTCTTACTCAAAAAGAAAGTGATATACTTCATAAAATACAATTTAAATTTAACATAGGTGTTGTTAAACATTTTCCTCAAGGAAAGAGTGGAAAAAATAATGATTTTTATAGATGAATGGTAGATAACCCTTCACATATTTTACTTTTAGCTTTATTATTTAATGGTAATCTAGCTCAAAGCCATAGAATTAAACAATTAGCTCTATGGGTTAATGCTTTAAATAATCGTTTTGGTTCTGAAACTATAAAGTTAAATAATACTCCTGTTCCAGTTACATTACAGGATGGCTGATTATCAGGGTTTACTGATGCTGAAGGATGCTTTAATGTATCTATTACAGCAAACTCTAGATATACATTAGGTCATGTTATAAAAATGCGTTATATATTAGATCAAAAAGATGGTGTTATACTAAATAAAGTATACGAATTATTTGGATTTGGTAAAGTAAGATTAAGATCTGGAACTAAGGATGTTTATCGTTATATAGCTACCGGATTTAAAGCATTGCATGATGTGATAGTATACTTTAAATTATTTCCATTACAAACTAAAAAAGCTTTTTCTTTTGAAAAATGATTAATTGTTCATAACCAAGTGTATAATAAATTACATTTAACTGATGAAGGTTTATCACAAGTAAGAACTCTGCAAAAACAAATTAATTTAAATAATAGTAGAACAAATAAAACAGGAAGGGCATAAAGATGAAGATATAGTCCGATACTTCTTGTGAAAGAAGCATACAAGAGCTTGCCTTCAGGATTTTCTGCGAAAATACAGGAGGAGCTAGCTAAGAAGTCGAAAAAAAAATACATTTTTTTTTTTACGAGCTTGCTAACAAAGTTAATCGTATGGGTAAATATAAAATATTTATTAACAATTTTGCATCACATGTATACAGTAGGATTAGACGTAGATACAAGAGCCTACTTTACAGCTGCTACATTAATAATTGCTGTACCTACAGGTATAAAAATATTCTCATGATTAGCTACTTGCTATGGAGGATCTATAAAAATGACACCTTCTATGTTGTTCTCATTAGGTTTTGTATTTATGTTTACAATAGGAGGATTAATAAACCACTTAGTTCTCCCTTTAAAGATCGCTATATGCTGGGAACTTCTGATAATTATACTACTAGATTTATATTCAGTGACAATGTATAATTTTGAACAATCAGCAGGGAACCAACGGGTATTTAATACTCTAGTAGGTCCCTCAGAGACTACACGCGATCCTCGTAAAATATTTACGAGAAGATATAGTCCATGAAATAAAAATACATTAATTCATTCATTTAGTAACAATAGTTTTAATTTAAGGCGCAAGCTCTCTATTTATAGCTTACGTAACCATTATTCAACTTCTAGTAAAGAAGATAATACGAAAAATTTAGTAGCTTTAGCTGTATTCCCGGAGAGAATCGTAGCTCCACTAAAGATCTATTCTCAATTTAAAGAGGATAGATCTTCTATTTTAAAAGAACAAAAAGATAAATCAGGGATTTACTGTCTAATAAATAACATAAACGGGCATTCTTATATAGGTAGTTCTATTAACTTAGCTTCTAGAATGAAAAATTATCTTAACAATACTTTCTTAAAAAGTAGACAAAATGCTAATATGCCCATTGTAAAAGCTTTACTTAAGTATGATCAATCTAACTTTACTTTACTAATAGTGGAGTATGTAGAACCCCAGGTTTTAACTGTTAGAGAGACTTATTATATAACATCTATATTGCCTTATTATAATGTATTAAAGCAAGGTTATTCTTCTTTAGGATATAAGCATACAGAAGAAACTAAACAATTATTATCAGAATTGGCTAGTAATAGAGTACATAGTGATACAACTAAAGGTTTAATAGCTAAAGCTTTAACAGGTGAAAATAATCCTTTTTATAATAAAAGTCATTCTATGGAAAGTAAAGTAAGAATGATGGAAGCTAAATCAGCTTATCCTGTTTATATTTATGATTCCTTTAAAAATTTATTGGTTATTTTCCCTTCCGTTTCGTCTTTAGCTCATTTAATTAAATCTAATCACCCTACTATTGTTGAGGCTATAAAAGAGCAAACTATATTTAGAGGTGAATGATATTTTACCAATATACCTTATAATATAGGTGATAATCCTTTAATTTCTAATTGGACTGATATAGAATGTAAAGAATTAATATTAGATATTAATAATATGAGTCATATTAGAAAAGGAATATTTGTGTATGATACTAATAAAAATTTCATACGTAAGTATGAAGGAGTAACGGATGCACAAAGAGACTTAAATATTAGTCATAGTACAATTAAAAAATATGCTAAAATAGGGGGTTGTTATAATGGTTACATATTTAGTTATGAAAGATTAAATGATTAATGTATTTTATTCGTAAGTGGTGTTGTATTAGCCAATGCATCACTTGATATAGCTTTCCACGATACTTACTACGTAGTTGCTCATTTTCACTACGTTTTAAGTATGGGAGCTGTATTCGCAATGTTTGCGGGATGATATTTCTGAATACCGAAAATATTAGGTTTAAATTATAACTTAAATTTAGCTAAAGTTCAATTCTGACTTTTATTCATAGGGGTTAGACAAACGGGAAGACTTTTTGCTAAGGTAAAAAGATTGTATAGCTCTATCACAAAGGTAGGTGGCGCACCTAAAGGTACACCTAATCCTGAAGAGTTTATTCATTATTTTAATAATGTACAAGAAAGTAAAAAAGATATATATAAATTGTTAAGAAAAAAAGCAGGTATATACGTTTTTATAAATAACAAAACTAATATATTATATCTTGGTAGCAGTGTTAATTTAACTAGAAGAATGGCAATTTATTATTATTATTATAATTCAAATAAACCAGCCGGAGCTTCGCCCCCTGTAATTATTAGAGCAATGAAAAAATACGGTTTAGATAATTTTTCTTTAGGAATTAAAGAATTTTGTGATAATAATTCCAAAGTTTGTTTAGATTTAGAACAAAAGTGGATAGATCACTATAAACCTGTATATAATGTTTTAACTATTGCAGGTAGTAGTTCAGGTTTCAAGCATAGTATTGAAACTATTAACAAATTAAAAGAAAAGCTTAGTAAGCAAAATCACCCTAAATTTGGTAGTACTACGAGCTTCGCGCCGGATGAAACAAAAGAATCTATTATTGAAGGAATAAAATTATTCTATGCAACTAATAGTCATCCTAGTAAAGGATTAAAAGGTAAATTACCTCCTCAATATGGAATAGGAGGTAAATTCGTATTTTGTTACAATGAATTAGAGGAGGAATTAGTTTTCCCTTCTATCAATGCTGCTAAAAACCATTTTAAAGTTAGATGAAGTTTAATAAAAAATAATCTTGATACAAATGAATGGGTAACTATTAACAATAATAAATGAATATTACAATCATTACCTAGACAAAAAGCGTAAGATTAGCCCCTTACAATCCTTCTATATGCTGGAAACTCTCATAAAGCTTAAGTACTTTAATAAATATTAAAGTAAAAATCTTAAGTGTATCTAGACAATCAGCAGGAAACCAAAATAACCAAGCCATGTTATGAGTAGGATCCTCAGAGACTACACGAAGGAAATCTTTTAATATATTAAAAGGTTAAGATATAGTCCACACATGTAATCTTACATTCTTCCCACAACATTTCTTAGGTTTACAAGGAATGCCTAGAAGAATTAGTGACTACCCTGATGCTTTTGCAGGTTGAAATTTAATCAGTAGTATAGGTTCTATAGTAAGTGTAATAGCTGCTTGATTATTCTTATATATTGTATATTCACAATTAGTGGAAGGAAAAGTTGCATCTAGAAATCCTTGATTAACTCCTGGATTCTACACAGACGTACTGCAAGCGAATTTAAATAGAAGTTACACTAGCTTAGAGTGAGGATTATCAAGCCCACCTAAACCTCATGCATTTGTTAGTCTACCTTTACAAAGCTAAAATTAATGCGCTTTAGTTTTTAGCTTTATATATATCTTTATCTGGTTAATTTGATATCCATGCATTAGTTAGCGCAAGCTGCTTATAGCCAGGCTAAAAAAAAATCAATAAAGCTATCCATAAAGCAAACTATAGTTTACCGGGGGAAGCTCCTTTGTTCACCACATACGCATCTAACAGGATTAGATAAGTAGTTACCATTTACTTACAAATATGGGGACTTATAGCTAATCTTAGTATATAGGGTATATATATACTAAGAGGGGGTTATATTCCTAGTCTCATTAGCTCAATGGCAGAGCAGAATACTTCTAATATTTAGATCTTAGTTCGACCCTGAGATGAGATACAGTATAATATTAATATTATACCCCGGTTAAGTTTGTAAATAATAAGTAGTCTATTAAATCAATAAAAAAATTTTTTTTTGGCTATTTTTGCTTCTCGATCGTAATATTTAATACCTACATTTAATACCTAATTTAGCTTGTAAAGCTTGGCCTGCTTTACAGCTTTAGCTTTTACAGCTAAGCTGTAAAAGCTAAAGCACGAATTATAGAGGAGGGGTAAGCAAGGTACCCTTGCTTTCTTCATGCTTTAGCTTGTTATAGCTTCGCTTCATCAAGCTTTACCTTGCTAACTTACTAATTTCGGCTCCTTAAAAGTGAGGGCGGGGGAGGAGCTTTATTAAAAAAAAATAGATATACGAAGTATATCCAGGATTTGTACATTATACTTGGGCATATTTTTCGTGCTTAGTGCGGCTTCGCATGAAGGGAGCGCCGCCGAAAAAAAGCTTGCTATGAAGGCTATGAAAGGGATAGCACGGCGAGCTAGCGCCCTCGTATATAAAGAGAATTTATCTTATTATTTATATTAGTATTATTTACAGTTATATTGGGTGTATATCCTTTTTTAATATTAAACGTATTAGATTATTCTATGAATAGTTTAATATATAGTATATAAGCTTAGCTGCGCTTAGCTATAAAAAGAATAGGAGGGCTGCGCAAGTATACTTCGTAGCCCTACATTAATAGCTAAGCAGACTAAAGCTCTTATATGCTTTTTTTTTACCTACGAGTGACGCTGTGTGCACGTATTATAATTAAATTACAAAAACAAAAAGTATGAAAATAAAACTAATTAATCTTTTATTATATAAAGATATACATATACCTAGACCTCATGTATTTGCAGATCTTCCGTTAAAAAGTATGGCTGCGCCGGTAGAGCTTACAGAAATAACTTTAAAGATTAATGAACTATTACCTCAACTTTCCGATTTTATAAGTCAATTTCACAATATCATATTAACTAATAATATAAATGTTATAACAGATAGAGGGGGTAATATGTCATTAGATGTTCCTGGTAATATGTCGGACACTGATGCTGAAAAATTTAGCAGAAGAATAAGTATTATTGATCGTTTAATAACAACACGTGGCCAAGAAATTAATGATTTATTACAGAAAGGATTAGAAATAGAGGGCAAATTAAAGAAAGAAAACGTTAACTATACTTCCCAAATATTAGATAAAGTTAATGAATTTAACAGATTAAATGCTTCTTATAAACATTAATAGCAGCTATGGTTATACAATAATTATTTGCAGCTTACTGCTTGCAGCTAGCTATAAAAATAACCCTTCCCTATAAGTGCAGAGCTTGCTATGAAATACGCACTATAATAAAAAAGTGTATAAAGCTACAGAGCTAGCCTGCAGGAATATGTAGCGAAGCGCGAAGCGCGAAGCGCGAAGCGCACTAAATTAGTATTATTAATATTATAAGATTAAACAAAGCAATAAAACCAAAGTTAGCTTGGCTATATTCCTTTTTATTACTCTTCTAGCTTATTAGAGCTAGAGGAATATCTAGAGATATTACTGGATATGAATATAAAAATGGGCTAGTGAGTTAGCACACATTAACAGAGAAAAGAATTAAAAATAAAAAAAAAAAAATGAATTATTCACCTACTATTATTTCAATAATTGAAAATATTATATTGATGTTACCCGCTTTATTAGTGGTTGCTTATGTTACTGTAGCCGAAAGAAAGACTATGGCCAGTATGCAAAGAAGACTTGGTCCTAATGCTGTAGGATACTATGGTCTATTGCAAGCATTCGCAGATGCTTTAAAATTAATCTTAAAAGAATATGTAGCCCCTACACAAGCTAATTTAATACTATTTTTCTTAGGACCTATAGTGACATTAATATTTGCTTTATTAGGTTATGCAGTTATTCCTTACGGTCCTGGACTATCACTAGGGGATATGGAATTAGGAATATTGTATATGTTAGCTGTTTCATCTTTAGCTACTTATGGTATTTTACTTGCAGGATGAAGTGCTAATAGTAAGTATGCTTTCTTAGGATCTTTAAGAAGTACAGCTCAATTAATTAGCTACGAATTAGTGTTAAGTTCTGTATTATTAATAATAATAATGATAACAAATAGCCTAAATTTAAATATAAATGTACAATTCCAAAAAATAGTATGATTAGCTTTACCCCTATTATGTATATTAATAATATTCTTTATAGGATCTGTGGCAGAGACTAATAGAGCACCGTTTGATTTAGCAGAGGCTGAATCTGAGCTGGTAAGTGGATTTATGACAGAACACGCAGCAGTAATATTTGTCTTTTTCTTCTTAGCTGAATATGCTAGTATTGTATTAATGTGTATATTTACTAGTATTTTATTTTTAGGTGGTTATTTATTAGAATTTGACATTGTATATTGATTTGATTTATTTAATTATGTATATGCATATATTTTTGATATAAACTGAGTTACATCTCTAGAATATTTTAAATTAAGAGAAATTTTAACTAGTTCTTCTGTAGATGCCTTTTTACATAGTATAACTTTAGGTATAAAAAGCTCAATAATGATATTTATATTTATCTGGGTAAGAGCCTCTTTCCCTAGAATTAGATTTGACCAGTTAATGTCATTCTGTTGAACTGTGCTATTACCAATTTTATTTGCTTTTATAATATTAATTCCTTGTTTATTATATATATTTGGAATAACTGTTGTAAATGTGAACATGTTTTAGTAACTAGTCAATAAAAAAAGTAATAAGCTATAACAAGCTCTCTATTGAATAGTTTTAGTCTTAGCCTTCTTATTCATAATATCTATATTTTTTATATTTTATATGGAAAATAATAATTCTCGGCTGCGCTATTTTTCTACTAGAAAAATAGCGCAGCACGAATATCTTTATGAAGATGTAAATAAATCTATTCATCCTTTTGCTGATCCTTTCAGGCTATGTCTTGCTATCAAATATGAATCGAGAAGATATGAGGAGCTTCTATTTCGGCGAAGCAGCCCCCAGGGATTAAAATGGGATAAGGGTAAGTTAGTAGAAAGCTAGTAATTTTTTTTTTATAACTAACGAATAGCTTCGCTAGTACACATAAAAACTTATTTTTTTTTTAGGCCATGAGACA
This sequence comes from Fusarium mundagurra, assembly GCA_013396205.1. Classification (NCBI taxonomy): domain Eukaryota; kingdom Fungi; phylum Ascomycota; class Sordariomycetes; order Hypocreales; family Nectriaceae; genus Fusarium; species Fusarium mundagurra. Next base: position 38,111 of record JAAOAN010000075.1, read on the forward strand.
CATGTATATAGGCGGACATAGTAAATTATTTGAATGATCTCTTTTTAAGGAACTAGATATGTTATTATCCTCATTAATCACAATACCATTATTAGGAACAATAGTTGTAGCTAGTATAGGATCATATAAAAAAAATTCAGAGTTATATACTAAAACCATTGCGCTAACTAGTAGTATAATAAATTTAATTATATCATTAGTTATGTTTATTTTATTTAATAACAGCTCTAATCAATTTCAGTATGTACAAGAGCACTACAATGTACAACTATTCGATATTTACTTGGGTGTAGATGGTATCTCAATATATTTTATATTATTGACAACAATAATAATGCCTATAGCATTATTATCTAATTGAGACTCTATAAAAGAAAATGTAAAATCTTATTTAATAATTATGTTATTATTAGAAACATTATTATTAGCAGTTTTTATGACATTAGATATAATGTCATTCTATATATTCTTTGAAAGTATATTACCTCCTTTATTTATATTAATAGGTTTATATGGATCAGATAATAAAGTAAGTGCGAGCTACTATTTATTTTTATATACACTGTGAGGTTCTTTGTTTTTACTACTGTCCATTTTAAGTACATCTTCTATAATGGGTAGCACAGATTTTGATACATTATTTAAACTAAATTTTGAATATAAAACTCAAATATTCTTATTTATAGGAATATTTATATCATTTGCAGTAAAAACTCCTACAATATTTTTAAACAATTGATTATTAAAAGCTCACGTTGAATCCCCTTTAGGTGGAAGTATTGTATTAGCCGCAATTGTATTAAAATTAAGTCTATACGGTGTATTTAGATTAATATTACCTATATTACCGAAAGCTTCTTTAGATTATACTTTTGTTGTATTTACTATAGCGGTAATTACAATAATATATGCTAGCTTTAGTACACTAAGAACTACAGACGTAAAAGAACTAATAGCCTATAGTTCAGTCTGTCACGCTTCAGTATATTTAATAGGAGTATTTAGTAATACTATACAAGGATTAGAGGGTAGTATCATATTAGGTTTAGCCCACGGGTTTGTGTCAAGTGGTTTATTTATATGTGCAGGAGGAATACTGTATGATAGAACAGGTACTAGACTTATATATTTTTATAGAGGAATTACTCAATTAATGCCTATATTTGCTATATTATTCTTTATATTAGCTTTAGGAAATTGCGGTGCTCCATTAACTTTAAATTTCGTAGGTGAATTTATGTCACTTTATAGTATAATAGAAAGATTACCAGTATTAGGTGTTTTCGCTTGCTCTTCTGTAGTATTTTCTGCAGCCTACACTATATATATGTTTAATAGAATATCTTTCGGTGGTTCTTTCACTAGATTCTTAGAAGAAAGTATATACGATGTAAATAAAAGAGAATTTATCTTATTATTTATATTAGTATTATTTACAGTTATATTAGGTGTATATCCTTCTTTAATTTTAAACGTATTAGATTATTCTATGAATAGTTTAATATATAGTATATAAGCTTAGCTGCGCTTAGCTATAAAAAGAATAGGAGGGCTGCGCAAGCATACTTCGTAGCCCTACATTAATAGCTAAGCAGACTAAAGCTCTTATATACTTTTTTTTTACCTACGAGTGACGCTGTGTGCACGTATTATAATTATCATAATCCAAATTTATATGCCACAATTAGTACCTTTTTATTATATGAATGAAATAGTATTTGCTTTTGCTATAATAGTATTTATTCTATACGTATTATCTAAATATATATTACCAAGAATAGTGCGTTTATTCTTATCACGTATGTTTATTAATAAAATATAATATATATTAGTGCTATCCATATTCCTTCGGGTGCTAAAAGCAAGCTAAAAGCTAAAAGGAAGCATTAATAATGCTATAGCTATAAATATGTAGAGTAGCTTGCGCATCGTTCGCGCATAAAATAAGCAATATATATTTTTTTTTATAAAAAAAAAATAATAAAACTAGGGATTAGCAAGCTAAAGTAAAACTTTAGCTTGCTAAATTATAGCTTACTATAGCTCAGCTGCGCTAGCTAGGAGGAATATTAATAGCATAGCTAGAGAAAAATATGCATAGCTAGTAAAATAAATATGAGCTTGTAACGATATAAGCCACACTGTTAGCTATGAATAGTTTAGTTATATAGGCTATCCCTAGCTTTCAGTTAAAGCTAAAAGCCCTTTATTTTTTTTTTTCTTGAGTCACTATTTCAGCTACGCAGGAATAGCTTTATTCCATTGCACTCCGCTAGCTACTGTTTTGCAAATATTTAGCTTTTTAAAGATTTATATATTATAGTAGTAATAATACTACTAAATGTTTTCTATAGAAAAACAAAATTTATTCTTAGCGCAAGCTGAAGAAATAAGAAGTCCTTTAGATCAATTTGAAATAAGAGACATATTAAATTTAGAAGTTTTAGGAGGTAACTTACATCTATCTTTAACTAACATAGGATTATATTTAACAATAGGAGCTTTAATTATATTAGTTTTAAGTATAGTTTCAACTAACTATAATAAATTAGTTAGTAATAACTGATCTATAGCTCAAGAATCTTTATACGTAACTATACATAATATAGTTATAGGTCAAATAAACCCTAAAAATGGTCAAATTTATTTCCCATTTATATATACTTTATTTATATTTATATTAGTAAATAATTTAATTGGAATGGTTCCATACAGTTTTGCTTCTACAGGTCATTTTGCCTTAACATTTGCTCTTAGTTTTACAATAGTATTAGGTGCGACTATATTAGGATTCCAAAAACATGGTCTAAAATTCTTTTCTTTATTAGTACCAGCTGGTTGTCCTTTAGCTCTTTTACCTTTACTAGTTACTATTGAGTTAATATCATACCTTGCTAGAAATGTGTCATTAGGATTAAGATTAGCCGCTAATATAACTGCCGGTCATATGTTATTAAGCATATTAAGTGGGTTTGTTTATAATATAATGAATTCTGGTTTTATATTCTTCATTTTAGGATTAATACCTTTATTATTTATTATAGCCTTTTCAGGTTTAGAATTAGCAATAGCCTTCATCCAGGCGCAAGTGTTCGTGGTACTAACTAGTTCTTATATAAAAGATGGATTAGATTTACATTAATATTTGTAGCGAGCTAGCTGTAGCTTTTGTAGCAATAAGAGGGACTTCGTTCGTGCTAGCTAGAACTATAGCAATTCGCTATAATAATAAGCTTTAGCTAGCTTTATTTCTATTCCCGAGCTTTAGCTTGCACAGCCGATAATCATGGCGGCTATGAAATAGAAGCTCCCTATGCATACTTCGTTAGCAAACAGTAGCATATTATCTGTGCTGTTTTTGGCTAAAATATTTATTATATAGCAGTGCGTATTTCATAGCAAGCTATGTAGGGAAGGGGGGGCTATGAAATACCACGCCTTCATAGCTATCCTATAAAATTAGCAGCCAGCGAGAGGAGCTTTGCGCCCTAACAAAGGAGGGCTGCGCTATTTTTCTAGAAAAATGTGCTAAAGCTCGCCTTCATAGCAAGCTCTCGCCTCCTGCACTAAAGCTAAAGCTAAAGCTAAATCTAGCCACCAGCTACCGCTATTACAGCAATTACAGGTATTAGCTAACTATAAGCTAAGCTTCGGTTAGTTTATTTTTTTTTTTTTTAATGACTATAGGTAAGCTATTAGTACTAAGTGTTTATATTGAGGAAAGTTATAATGAACAATAACAATTTATCCTAAGGTGCTCGTATAAATAGTAAGCTATAGCTTTAGCTTGCTATATATAGCAAGCTAAAGCTAAGCACTAAACTCTGCTTTGCACCCAGGAAATTAATAAAAGTTATATGATATATATGAAGAAAATAATACTAAATTATTTATATAATTTATATGAAAAATAGCGAGCAAGTAGCATTTTATAGATAAGTATCTGTTTTAGTAAAATTTACATTAAATAGCTTATATGTTTTTTCCTTAGTTAATGGATTTAGATCCATTAGTGATATATGAATAGTTCTATATCAAAAAAAAAATAAAAGTTGAGTTTGGTGATGGCTCTGATTGAATGCTGTCCAAGTGCTTGACACATGCTAATCGTACGTTTTAATTGCTATTCCTTTGGGAAGGCGCAAGCTCGTAAGCAATTAAAAAGTGGTGTACAGGTGAGTATAATGATATTCTTCGCCGGCCTTAAAGTGGAGGTAAATCCTTCATAATAAATAAAGGAAACAGGATGAGAACTTGGCAAATAAAGCTAGGCTTCTCATCGTTTCTGCTTTAAGAGGATAATAAATATCTTCGAGATAGGTAGTAGTTAAGGTGATGACTTAACTAGCCTTAAACTCTCGTAGTCGAATCTGAAAGGTTGATCGACCACATTGGGTCTGAAAAAACCCCAATGCAAGTTAGTACAGCAGTGAGGAATCTTGGTCAATGGCCTAACGGCTGAACTGGCAACTTGGAGAAGTGGCAAGTCTTCCAGTATGGGGAGCAAAACAGCTATGGGTCAAGTCCGATATCTTTAGGAGGCGCGAAGCTCCTCTTATTGTGAGGGCGAGTTTTATAACACCATAGGACTGGCCGTCCCATATGAAAAGATTATATTAGAATTGAATGAAGCTTTGTTTATATATTGATAATGACAGTATATATATCGTGTCTTGACTAATTGCGTGCCAGCAGTCGCGGTAATACGTAAGAGACTAGTGTTATTCATCTTAATTAGGTTTAAAGGGTACCCAGACGGTCAATATAGCTTATAAAATGTTAGTACTTGACTAGAGTTTTATGTAAGAGGGCAGTACTTGAGGAGGAGAGATGAAATTTCGTGATACCAAAGGGACTCTGTAAAGGCGAAGGCAGCCCTCTATGTAAAAACTGACGTTGAAGGACGAAGGCACAGAGAACAAACAGGATTAGATACCCAAGTAGTCTTTGCAGTAAATGATGAATGCCATAGGTTAGATGGGTGGGTAGTTGTAGTTGAGTTAATTTAGCAAACTAATGATTCAGACTAGTCCACCATATATTTGGTCTATAAATGAAAGTGTAAGCATTTCACCTCAAGAGTAATGTGGCAACGCAGGAACTGAAATCACTAGACCGTTTCTGACACCAGTAGTGAAGTATGTTGTTTAATTCGATGATCCACGAAAAACCTTACCACAATTTGAATAATTTTATTACAGGAGTTGCACGGCTGTTTCCAGTTAATGTTGTGAAACTGTGGTTTCCATGAAATTAACGTAATCCCTGGCTTTATTTTTTTTATTTACGATAAAGCATTCAGTCCTGGAAATTTGGAAAGATAAAGGGGACAAAGACAAGTCATCATGGCCTTGATATTGTGGGCTATAGACGTGCCACATATTCCTAAACAAAGAGATGCAAAAATGTGAATTTAAGCTAATCTCAAAAAATAGGATATAAATTTTAAGGATTGTAGTCTGAAATTCGACTACATGAATAAGTAATTACTAGTAATCGTGAATCACCATGTCACGGTGAATAGACCTTGGATTGGTACTAACCACTCGTCACATGCTGAAAGGGGCATGCGCAATAAGTTTGCTTTCTTAGTAACAAGTAAAAAAAACAAATAGGTTTTATATATTCTTTTATTGGGAATCTTCGTATGCGTGGCTCTAATTAGTGTTAAGTCGAAATACGGTTCGCGTAGTGGAAGTTGCGCGGGATTAATTAACATTAACCATAAAAATATATAATATATAGATATTATATAAAGGAGGGTTCCTTTATTGGTAAGAAGGGTTGAGCTGTAAACTCAATAGCTGTTGCTTTTAAGAGTTCGAATCTCTTGTCTCCTAGAATTAGTAACTTAAATAGGTAAAGGACTTCCTTGTCACGGAAGTAGATGTCGGTTCGATTCTGATCTAATTCGTATAGTAGGATACGTAGCCTACATATCTTCGTTAGCTTTTATAGACTAGCTTTATAATTTGGGCGAGCTTGCTGGAGCTTCCCCCCCCTCCGGGGGGGGGGGAGGTAGCGCCCTCGTAAAACTTTTAGTTTTTAGCTTTTAGCTTGCCTTTAGCTTTTAGCTATCTGTAATTAAGGTGCTGGGGGGGCTAGATGGAGCTATTATGCTTCCCTATATAAAATATTTATTAGCGCTAGCTAAAGCTCTAGTTAATGCAGGAAAAGTTTCCATAGGTAGGGTAAGATATTTGCTAAGTATTATGTTTTATACATCTAGGTGTTCGAATCACCTCTTTTCCGTAGTCTGCATATATAGCTTTAGCTTTAGCTTTAGCTTTATTTCGGTACGGAGGCTGTAGCGTATTTTATGGGGGTAGCTTTAGCTTGCGGATATTTCGTGCGTGCTTAGTGTGGCTTCGCGATTTTCTCCGAAAATATGAAGGGGGGCGAAAAATATGCTTAGAACAAAGAGCTTTATAAAAAAAATTTCTTTTTTTTTTTTATAGCCTGGCTGCGCTAGAGCTTGCGCCTCTAGTAAAAAAAAATGTATTTTTTTTTTCGAGCTGGCGCCTTCGGATAAAATCGCTGCGCAAGCTAAAGCTCTCGGGGAAAATCGCGCAAGCTCGTGCTAAAGCTCCCCTAACAAGGAGGAGTACACTTTGTTAGTAGGGCGCTTCGCTCTATGAAGGCGCAAGCTTTGCGCGTTCATAGCGGCTGCGCTATTTTTCTTCTAGAAAAATGTGCTAAAGCTCCTCCTTCGGCTGTCTATTTGAGCCTCTATAGCTCAACGGTAGAGCATAATACTGTTAATATTATGATAGATGTTCGATTCATCTTAGGGGCTTTTAATATGTGTATAAAACTAAAAGATTTATAATATATAATATATATGACAAATTTAATAAGAAGTAATTTTCAGGATCATCCCTTCCATTTAGTGTCACCGTCTCCTTGACCGCTGTATACAAGTATTGCTTTATTTGCAGTAACAGTGAACGGAGCATTATCAATGCACTTATTTAATAATAGCTATATAGTGTTTTACTTATCATTAATAACATTAGTAGCATCTATGTCTTTCTGATTTAGAGATATAATAGCAGAGGGTAAACTTAAATTAAACAATACATTATATTATTATTTAAATATCGCACAAAAAATTCCTTCTTCTGAAATAGGAAGAGCTTTAGAAATTTATACTAACAACAATAATACTACAGTTTTTACAGATAACAATAAATTAGGTTATTATTTAGCAGGTCTTTTAGAAGGAGATGGTTCCATCTCTCTTCCTTCTTTAGGGGTTACAAGTTTAAACAGAATATTAAATCCCAGAATAGTATTTACTTCTCATATTAATAATATAGGAATGTATGCATACATACAATCAGAATTAGGTAATATAGGACGTTTTCAAAAATCTGGTGAAAATATTCTCCGTTATATTATTGGAGATAAGGAAAGTATTCTTCTCTTTATAAACTTAGTACATGGTAAACTTAGAACACCCAAAAATAAAAGATTTAATGATTTAATTTATTTTATTAATAACAAATATGATATGAATATACCAGAAAGTTTATTAGATAATTCTAGTTTTACTGATAACAGTTGATTTACAGGTTTTACTGAGGCTGATGGACATTTTGGTATTAAACATATAGATAGGAAAGATAAATCTGAAACTCGTAAAAGATCTGTTATGGCGGAGCCCGAAAATGTTTCTTTAAAATTTAGATTAGATCAACGTTTATATGATAAAGCTACATCATCCTCGATGGAGCCTTTTATGAATAATTTAGCTTTATTTCTTAAAGCTAAATTAAAGTCATATGCTGTAAAGAATTCTGAAGTATTATCCGTTAGTGTAGAATCAATACAAAATATAAGCTTTCTTGTAGACTACTTTAATAAATATCCTTTAATAGGAGATAAACTTAATAATTACAAAAAATGAGAAATAGTCTATAATATGATTCTATCTAAAGAACATCTTACTGAAGAAGGAAGATTAAAAATAAGGTATTTAATTAATAAGAGCTAGCCCCTTAATAATAATATAATGTATATATGTGCTCTCTTTAAATTTAACAAATTGCTGGAAAACCCTATAAATAGGATAATCAGCAGGGAACTAATAGACGGATAAATATCTTTTAGTGCCTTCAGAGACTAAATGTTAAAAATTAATACGTTTATAACCTATTAATTAAGATATAGTCCAACTAATATAGAAATATATTAATAATTTTTTGACATATTTAGGTAATCATACATTAGCAGTGCAAAAGGGGTTAAATCTAGGAGTAATACTATTTATAGTATCTGAAGGTTTATTTTTTGTAGCTATCTTTTGAGCATTCTTTCATAGTGCATTAACACCTACTGTAGAATTAGGAGCTCAATGACCACCTATGGGTATAGAACCAGTAAACCCGTTTGAATTACCATTACTTAACACAGTAATTTTATTATCTAGTGGAGCAACTATTACTTATGCACACCACTCATTAATAAAAGGAGAAAGAAGAGGAGCTTTATACGGTTCTATCTTTACAGTTCTATTAGCTTTAATATTCACTTTTTTCCAAGGGGTAGAATATAGCGTTTCTTCCTTTACTATTAGTGACGGTGTATTTGGAACATGTTTCTTCTTCGGTACAGGTTTCCACGGATTACATGTTATTATAGGTACAATATTCTTATCAGTGGCTTTATGAAGAATATATTCATACCATTTAACAGATCATCACCATCTTGGTTATGAAGCTGGAATATTATACTGACATTTCGTGGATGTAGTTTGACTTTTCTTATATGTATCTATGTATTATTGAGGTTCTTAATTTATTAAGGCTTTTGCTTTTAGCTTTTACCTGGTGGTAATTAAGGCGCTACTTTAGCTAGCGCATAACAAGAGCGTAGCTATGAAGGCGAAGACACGCTTGCTAGCAAGCTAGAAAAAAAAAAGCATTTTTTTTTTGGCGCTAGCTTACTTCGTAGCCCTCCTACACTTTTTACCATTAGAGTAATAAGGAAGCTAAAAGCTAAAAGCAAACTAAAGCTCTGTATTTTTTTTATAAAGCTCTGTATTTTTCTTATAGCTGCTAGTTCCTGCGTAATAGTCATAGGTATTATTGTTCTATTTGGCATGCTAAAACCTTATATATAAATGCTAATAAGATTAAGTCTTAATTCAGACGGTAATCTATTTTATATAGAAAAAAGATAAAATAATCTTGCTTATTACTAGTATGCAGGAATCGGGACGCAAGCCCAATAAAGGCTTTGCAGACTTGCTTTTAGTTAGTTGTAATTAAGGGCTATTAACTAAATATAGCCAAATACTTATCCCTTTATCTGGCACAGAGCTAGTTTTAGTTTGTTAGCTAAAGCTCGCAGACTCTTCGGGGGAAGATATGGAGTAAGAATATGGACAAAGGAGTTATGTATAGGGGGTGCGCTATTTTTCTAGAAAAATGTGCTAAAGCTCGACATTTTTATAACTTTAGCTTGCGGATTTTTCGTGCTTAGTGTTCCGGGCTTCGCTAGAGCTTGCGCCTTCTAAAAAGGCGCAAGCTCGTGCTAAAGCTCGGGGGGCTAAAAAAAAATTTTATTTTTTTTTTAAGCTCTTCGTTTTAAGGCGCCGAAAAATATGCATCCGCGTCATTTAAAGATAGCTAGTAAAAAAAATGTATTTTTTTTCGTGCTTATTACGAGCTTGCGCCTCCTATTCCTATTAGAAGAATAGGAATTACAGCGCTAGCTTGAAAAATCGCAAGGCTACTGTAGTATTATCCGTAGCACTATGCATCCCTCGTCCATTGTAGCAAGCAAGCTAAAATTATGTTACAGGTTAAAAGACAAGATATAATTTTATTGCTATCCTAAATATTAGGTTAATATAAATATAAAAAAAATACAATGTATTATCAACTTTTAGCTATTCCTGAAATTTTCTCGAATGGATATTTAACCGGATCTTTAGATATAATAAATATAACAGCTTTATTATGCGGTATTTTAATAATAATTAATAAAAACCCTATTGTATCAGTAATATTTCTAATAGGTTTATTTGCAAATATATCAGTATATTTAATATTAATAGGTCTTACATTTATAGGTTTATCTTATTTAATTGTTTATATTGGGGCAGTTTCAATATTATTTCTATTTATATTAATGTTAATAAATATAAGAACAAGCGAATTACAAAGTAATAATAGAAATAGTGTATCTTTAGGTTTATTTATTACAATTCTTGCAAATTTTACTATATTCCAAGTACTTCCTTATTATATGGCGATATTAAATAATTACAGTAGTAAATTAAATACTATACTATACTATTTACCTTGAAATAAGTTTAGTGATATATTAAAATATATTAATAGAAACTTAGATATAACGAATGCCAATATTATGTTTGTATCAAGTAATAGTTGAGATAATAATATGGCTGAAACTGGACATACAGCAACGATAGGACATATATTATACACAAGTCACAATATGTGAATATTTATGGCAAGTTTTATATTACTATTAGCTATGGTAGGTGCAATAATAATTACTATAAAAGGTAAAGATTAATACTCATTAATGGAGGGTATATCTTATATACTTGTTTCTTTAAAGGCGCTAGCTTGTAGCATTACTATTCTACTAACGAAGTGTTACACTGCTGCATATTTTTTTCGGCGCAAGCTTAAGCTTGCGCCTAAAATCAGCTGCATAGCTAGCCTTCCTAATTAGGAGTAGGGCTGCGCTAGAGCTTGCGCCTTTAGCTTGCTGAAGGCGGGCGGAGCTAGCGCCCTCCTCGTGGGGGTGGTTAGGCTACAGTAATGCTATGAGCTATTAAGGCTGCGCTAGTTAAAGGTTTTATAAAAAAAATACAGAGCTTCTGCCTTTCTGCAAAAGCAGTAAACCTGTAAGAAAAATTAGTTCAATGGTAGAGCGATTGTTTTACACACAATAAGTTGAAGGTTCAAATCCTTCATTTTTCAGAATTAAGGGGGCAAGCTATGAGTACTCATAGCCTTAAAAAAATATGCTCTATATAAGATTCCTTAACTTAAACGGTAGAGTGCATTTTTGATAAGAATGATATCAGCGTTCGATTCGCTGAGGAATTAAAGAGAATTGGCCGAGTGGTTTAAGGCGGTAAGCTTGAGTCTTATTAGGTTATATTCTAGCCACATCCGTTCAAATCGGATATTCTCTGAAGAGTGTAGTTTAATTGGCAAAATAGGAAGCTTCAACCTTCAAATTCTTGGTTCAAGTCCAAGTACTCTTGTTTTTTTTACGGATTAGGGCCGGCTTGGGTAGGCACTTCGTTTGGGACGAAGACTAGTTATGTTCGAATCATAATAATCCGATTAATTTTAGAAGTATTAGAGATAAAAAGATAGATAAATGAATATTTCTGCTAAAAACACATTCCTGCACTAGCTAGTGCTAGCTAGTGCTAGGTGTATTTTTCGGCTTCGCCTAAAAATCTGCCGATAAGGAATTACAGAAATAAGTGATATTTTTTTTTTTAATAAAAAAGAATAAAAGCGAGCTAAAAGCTATATATGTAGCTTTTAGCCTTGCTTAATTGCATGCATTAGAGCTAGAGCTAGCTATTAACAAATTAAAAGCAGCTCTGGATATATAAATTATAAATGTAATTTAGAAATTTGTTATTCCTAATTAGGAATCAGCAAGCTCTTCTAAATTATATAAGTATGGAAAGAAATTATTGTAGAATTTAAGCTATATATTAAAGAGATTTATTTATATAAATAGGTTTGCTAGCTGATTGTGTATATACGCAGGCCAATGCTTCTAATTTCATAGCAAGCTCGCTTGCTATGAAATAGGCAACCTGTAATATAAGCAAGTGTGTGCTATTTATAGCGCTAGCCTACAAACCTATAATTATATTAACTCTAAGAGAAATTTAATAATAAACGAAGTGAATTGAAATATCTTAGTAACTTTAGGAAAAGAAATCAAAAGAGATTCTATGATTAGCGTGAGCTAAAATAGACTAGCCTAAAAAGTCAAATGGTGGATAAACTGTTTAAATTAAATGGGGAACCTTCCTCAAAGGCTAAATATAATATATAAGCGATAGTGGAAAGTACCGTGAGGGAACCAAAACAAAAACAGTGATTTTATAAGCAGTTCGGGAAAATAAAAAAAAGTTAGAACGTACCTTTTGCATAATGGGTCACCAAGTTAACATTAGATGCGAGTAGGAGGGAGCTTTATAAAAAAAAAATATATTTTTTTTATAGCCCCGTGCATACGTAGTTAAACCGAGCGTTAAAATAACGGTAAGTATCTAAAGTTAGACCCGAAGCCTGGTGATTTTACCATAATCAGGATTATAAAAGTCCGAACGGAATATTGTAGCATAAATATCCGAAGAATTATGGTAGGTGTAGTGAAAGACAATACTGACCAGGATAGCTGGTTTTCTGCGAAACCTATAACAGTAGGCAATTTAAGTATAATATCTTAGCAGGTACAGAATTTAATCTCAGACAAGACATAAGGCTTAGCTTGCTAGCAAGTAAAGCTCATGTTTTATTTTGTACAAATTGGGGGATCATGAAGATTTTATCAGTGAGTATGTAGACTCGGAATGGCAAAGATATATCTTAAATCATCAGACATAGAATGATAAGGTTGTATGTCAAAAGGGAAACAGCCCAGAACAAGAGTTAAGGTTCCTAAATTATTAGTTGAGTGAAATTAAGAAGGTTTTTATTAAAGTCGACAAGGAGATAGGCTTAGAAGCAGCCATAATTTTATGACCTCGTAACAGAGCGCTTGTTAAGTTTTAAAAGCATCGAAAATTTATCGGATCTAAACAATATACCGAAACCTTGTCCATATTATTTTATAATTAAAGCTTAATTATAATTAAATGGGGTAGCAGAACGTTGAGCTAAATTAAGATTTTTATTTTTTAAATGAAATTATAATAATTTAACTCAAGTGATAATGGTGACATGAGTAACTAAAAGAAAAAATAAAATTTTTCCGCCTAAAGCTTATGGATGTAATTAAGTAACGGCCTCTAAGTTTATATTATCTAAAGATTTAAACGATGAGATAATCTTTTGTACTAAGGACGACATTTTAAGTGAAAAATGTACTGGAAAAATAGTACTAAATTAATGGCTATAGCTAATTAGGGCTATAGCTATAAATGAAAAGTAACCGTACCTAGAATCTGAAACAAGTAAGCTAGTAGAGAATACGAAGGCGTAAATGAGCTAACAATCATAAAGGAACTCGGCAAATTGACTACCGTAACTTCGGGATAAGGAGAGCTCATTATTCTTGATTAATATCAGGTAAAGAGGAAGAAGCATGAAATAGTGTTGTACGACTGTTTAATTAAAACACAGCACTTTGCTGAAAGATTAAAAATCTAAGTATAGAGTGTGATGTCTGCCCGGTGCCGGCTGGTTAACAGATATAATTAAATATACTAATATTTGATGTAGACGGAAACCCCGGTTAAAGGCGGCCTTAACGTGAGGGTCCTAAGGTAGCGAAATGCCTTGGCCGTTAAATGCGGTCTTGCATGAATGATGTAACGATACAACAGCTGTCTCTATGATTGACTCAGTGAAATTGGAATAGCTGTGCAGATACAGTTTACCTCTAGTTAGACGAGAAGACCCTATGCAGCTTTACTGTCACTAATTATAGAGTATGATAAACAATTTTCAGATTATAAGGTAATTGACGGCTAGCTTGTTCAGCAAGCTAGCTCTATGACAATGAGAATCCTTTATTTTTTTTTCATATGAATGAATTGGTTTAGGATTATGAGTAGGTAGCTGCTTCTGCTACTTGGCGCAAGCATTGCTTGCGTCAGGTGTCTGAAGTATGCATTCCAGCTCATGCATAGTAAATCAACCTAATTCAGCTTATTTTCCTTTCTGCCATAAGCGCATAATGATAGATTTAACTTAAATTTTGATTTATGCCGAGCCCCTCCGGGGCTACTGCAGAAATAGATAAGTACCCTTGGCTAAGGAACTATCGCTAGGGGACAGTTTATGTGGGGCACAGACCCTGTAAAGAGTAAACAGGAGTGTCTAATAATTTATAATTATTTTGTTTGCGATTTAAGATAGTGAAACTATTTTTAATCATATAAAATTATTTATATGTACATTCGTTGTATATATATTTAAAAAAAGGTAGGATTTTCACTATATAGAAATTAGAGATAATAAAAATATTAAGAATATACGTTTCAGGCAGGGGCGAGCTTGCGCCTAAAAAAAAAATGTATTTTTTTTTTTCGGAAGCTCCTCCTACTGAAAGGTAGCACTAATATTTTTTAGCTATTAAGACAAGCTATCAAGCTAGGCTCTAATAGTTATGTATTAATTATCTAAAAAGCTCAACGGCTAAATCTTGCCTTACTGTTTGATTATCAACAAATCTTACAGTTGCGTAAGCAGGGCATAGGATCACAAGATGCAACAAGGAAAGATCTTGGATTATTGGAAAAGCTACGCTAGGGATGTTTGTCCTTTAATATTTTATTACACAGCGGCTTTAGTTAGCAATATTTTAGACGCAAACCTAAGCATACTTCGTATGCAAGAACTTGCTATAAAAAAAAATATAGCAGGCTAGCTAAAGCTCGATAGGTAGGGACTTCGTTCGAGCTTGTTAACGAAGTCCCTCTATGGCTGAGAAATAAGGATAATTAATAATATATTGGGTTAATTTCAAAAATTACTAGCTTGCATATAAAATAAGCTAGCTAGTAAATTTGAAGCGAAATTTATCTTAGCATAAATTATAAGATAAAGACGTTCAACGACTATAAGGTGAGTTATATGCACAGCTTGCTAATCCCTAATTATTAGGGATTAGCAAGCTAAACAATAATCCTTTTTCACACCCAACATTATTATTATATATATATATATAAAAAAAGTAAAAAAAAAAAAGAATAAATATTTAGAAAAATGAATAAAAGTGGTAACGTAGACGAGAGCTTTAGCTTTAGCTTGCGCGATTCCCGGAGGGAGAGCTTGCGCGAACGAAGTTATCCCTCTAAGATGAAAATTTATAACAATAACTTAAAACGGAGCGGAGCGCCTAAAACAATACTTTTAAAGAAAAAAATAGGTGATATAGGAATAACCAAATATTTACCTTCATTTTCTAAAGAATGAAAGAATACTATATATTCTTATAATAAAAATACATTAAAGAATATACCAGTTAATGATTTAAATATAAACAAAATAATAAAAGGTTATTTTAATTTATATTTTAAAGATCATAAATATACAGGATCTAAATTTATATTATTAAAAAGAAGACGTAATTTATTAAGAAGAATACATGTAAGTAATGCGGAAATTAAACATACTAATAATAAAGCAATAATTACGCTATATACTTTAAATAGAGAAAAAAATGTATTAAAAAAAAAATATTTAAAAATAAATAAAAAAATAAGTAAAAAATTAATAGCCAAACGTTATTTTTTATTATATAAAAAAAATATAAAAAAAATTTATAAAATCTTAGGTGAATATAAAGATCAATATATATTTATTAGTGATATAATAAGAAAAACGAAATTTATAAAGTATAAACTAGAATATTTAAATAAATTTATAAAATTAAAAGATCTTTATTTAAAAAAAGTTTGAGGTGTTATTCTTAACCAATATGCTAGAAAATATCTAAAATACTTAAGAAAATATGATTTATTATATTCTCTTAACCAATATAAATTCAACAGATTGGTGTTTTTACCTATATTAAGTAATATATTAAATAAAATTATAGGAAAAAAAATAGAATATAATATAATTAATTTAAAATCTGTTGCATATCATACAGATCTTTTTACTAATGCATTAGCATTAAAATTAAGAAAAAGAAGAATAAATTATATAAATTCTATGTTTAGTATTTTAAATAGAGCATATTTACCTAATATTAACTCGATTAAAGAAAGATCTAGAATAAAAGGTGATAAAAAAATGGATCTATTTCAAGGTAAATTTAAAGATTTAAAAATAATTTCTAATATGAATGCTTCGAATATTCCTGCTTTGCAGGAATTAGAAGCGCCCTCTTTATCTAAACTGTTAGATGGTGCATATCCTTCAGATATAAATATAGGTGGTACAGGTGAGCTGGCGCCTTCGGATAAAATCGCTGCGCAAGCTAAAGCTCTCGGAGAAAATCGCGCAAGCTATTCGTTCACGCAAGCGAACGAAAATATTCATAATACCATTTATAATTCTATTGGATATAAAAATATGGGAGGTATAAGATTAGAAGTTAAAGGTAGATTAACTAAACGTTATAGAGCGGATAGATCTGTCTATTCATTAAAATGAAAAGGAGGATTAAAAAATGTAGATTCTTCTTTTAGAGGTTTAAGTTCAGTTTTATTTAGAGGTAATTCTAAATCAAATGTAACTTATTCAATAGCTAAATCAAAACGTCGTATTGGAGCCTTTGCAGTAAAAGGTTGAATAGGCGGAAAATAAAGGCGCTATTTTCTTATCCATGCCTTAGTTAGTACGAGGGGTAGACTTAGTTAGCCCGCTCCCTAACTAAAGCTAGGAATTACAGAAAATCGCGCTAGCTTTATTCTAGGACATAACTGGAAAAATATATATATAATAATAATGAAGACATAGTCTGAACCGTTTTGAAAAAAATGGAAATATAAGTGCAGAGGAGGGCTACGTAGTATGCTTGCACCTAAAAAAAATATATTTTTTTTTTATATAGCATACTTCGTTAGCCCGCCTCGCTATTAATAGGCGAGGAGGGCGCTAGCTCCGCCCGCCTTACAAAGGGAAGCCATTAAGGCTTATTTATTAACTAGCTAAAGCACTAAAGCAGGAGAGCTTTATAAAAAAAATTTATTTTTTTTATAGCCCTGCTAAAGATAAATAAAGTTAAAGCTCTTATTTATGTGCTAGATATAGCCAGTAACCTTCCTTATAGTAAGGGCTAGCGCCGCACTTTTATGATAACACATAGAACAGGCTAATTTGCGCAAGAGTGTACAAAATGAGTGCGCGGTTTGGCACCTCGATGTCGGCTTAACTTATCCTCATGGATGCAGGAACTATGTAGGGTGCGACTGTTCGTCGATTAAAAAGTTACATGAGCTGGGTTAAATACGTCGTGAGACAGTATGGTTTCTATCTTCTAGGGGGAATTAGAATATAATAAGAACTAACTTTTGTACGAAAGGAACAAGAAGAATTTAATTTGTAAAAGGGTTAAATAATAGTTACTAACCTATGGTTTACCTGTTGTCTATGTGCCCAAATATTAAAATATATATGGAGGAAGCTCCTTAAGAGCTTCCCCGCAAATTATATATATCTGTATAGCTAGCCTGCGGACTCCGGTTATGCCTGAGTTTGGCAAGCTAAAGCTATACATAGGGATGTTTCTTTCACTAAGATAAATATATAGCATAGGCACGGCAGGAAAGCTAAGTTGGTTAAGGATAAGTGCTGAAAGCATATAGGCACGAAGCTTATCTTAAGATATTTCTTAAATATACGTAAAATATTATTACGAAGGATGTAATATAGGCTTTATCCGTACGAATCAGGAGATTTTTAAGAATAAAGTACTAATTTTATAAATAACTATTTATACATATATCACATTTACAATGCATGCATATTTTTGCTACACAGATACATTCCTGCACTAGCTAGCATTAGCTAGTGCTAGGGGGTAAATAAGGAATTACAGAAATTAGCTAACCATAGTAGCATATATATGCTATAAAATAAAGCTAGGGAAGCTAAAGCTCGCTCTTCATGCTTTTAGCTAGAAATAGAGCTAGCTAAAACCTTAAGACGAGGAGCTTTGCTATGAAGGCGCAAGAGCTTGCGCCTGCCTTCATAGGGGGGGAGCTAGCGTATTTTCGAAGAAAATCGCTGCGCAAGCTAAAGCTCCCCCTTAAAGTTTAGTAAATTGCAGATAGAGCCTGATTAGCATAAAAGTAATGCAATTGTTTTGTAATCAATTGAAGTAAGTGCGATACTTGCATTGGGCTGCTTCGCACAAATAGCTTTAGCTTGCTAAGGTTAGGGCTACGTAGTATGCTTGCGCCTAAAAAAAAAATATATATTTTTTTTTATAAAGCTCGCTATAGACGAATATACGGCTGCGCAATATTTTTTTTTTATAAAGCTCGTCGAAAAAAAAAATACATTTTTTATAGCTTTAGCTTGCGCAGCGATTCCGGAGGGAGAGCTTGCGCCTCCAGCACTAGCTAAGCAAGCTCGGATTAGTAGTCAAGTGGTAAGACATAGCTCTTTCAATGCTACCATCGTAGGTTCGAATCCTATCTAGTCTAAAGCGGATTGGTGTAATAGTAACACATTTGGCTCATGCCCAGAGGTTAGAGGTGCAAGTCCTTTGTCCGCGTAGGGCTATAACTTAATAGGTAAAGTGTACTGCTCATAACAGTAATTATAAGTGTTCAAGTCACTTTAGCCCTAAAAAAGCGGCCATGGGTTAATGGTAAACTGGTCGATTTCCACTCGATTTATGTCAGTTCAAGTCTGACTGGCCGTATTAAAAGCTTATACTGGTTTTTATTCTGGTATAATAAAGAATAATAACTAATATTCATATTAACTCGGGTGGAGCTTTATACATAGAGGAGGAGGGGAGCTGGCGCCTTCATAGCCAGCTCTCCTTACGAAGTATGCATAGGGAGAGCTTGCCCCCGCCATGATTTTTCTTCGAAAAATAAGGGGGGAAGCTCCACGCAAGCTAAAGCTCTTTTTCGGCAGATTTTTCGGCGAAGCCGAAAAATACGCCTAACGAAGTATGCTTTATAAAAAAAAATATATTTTTTATAGCCGGTCCAGCATGTTAAAGCACCAGCCACCTTTATAAAGCTCCGCCTACATAGCACAGATATTTGTTACCTTTATGAGAGCGAGGTAAAAAAATGTACTTTTTCTAGCTTGCTAGCTTGCTAGCTAGCTAGAGAGGCCCTCGTGTAGAGCTTTATAAAAAATAAATTTTTTTATGGCCGGACTTCGTTCTAGCAAGCTCTCTTAAAAAACTAATTCATGGGCTTCGCACAGCTTCGCACGCTTGATTATTAGTGAGAAAAACTAATTAGTGGGCTTTGCTATTAGTGAGGGCTGCGCTAGAGCTTTAGCTCTACACTTTTTAGATCTTTTAGTGATATAAAGATAGTTAAGTACAGCAAATTTATTAGATTTATAGGTAAGATAGTTAAGAATAACAAATTTATTAGATCTAAAAGTGATATACGGCTGCGCTAGAGCTTGCGCCTTCTTCTAGAAGGGACTTCGTTCGTGCTAAAGCTCGGATAAATTTGTTATTAGATCTATAAGTGATATAGTTAAAGATAACTACACTAAAATAAAATAAAATAAAAATAAAAATTAAATCCAAGTGGTGGAATTGGTAGACACGACAAACTTAAGCTTTGTTGCTTTAGGGCATGAAGGTTCAAATCCTTCCTTAGATATTAATAAAACGAGGGCTACGAAGAGCTTGCTATGAACAATAAGTTTTAATCGCTTATTAATTAAGCCTAAACTAGCGCTGCTTATTTTATAAAATCTTATTTTATAAAATTAAATTAAATCAAATCAAATCTTATTATATAAAGTTAAATCCTAACGTGGTCTGGACCTTGCGCCGCCATATAGGGATGGAGATTGTTGTAAAACAATCTAGGATAGAATCCTTCTTTGGGTGCCTTCGCTATATGATATAAATTTTTTTATCTATATATTTATATCTTTTTAGCTGAGTGATATTATACCTAATTCCAATGTTAGGTATAAAACAAAGATAAAATAAGTCTACCTTCGTGATAGATTTACGTCCGAGATGACGAAAATATATTATATAATATGTAATACGGAGTAGCAGGTATATAACTATAAAGTGCCTCGCCTTTTCGCCTCACTGAAGGGGTATCCTTCGGATTAGAAGGGTACTCTGGCTAGGGGGGGGTGAAGATACGGATGCTTTGTTGTTATCCCCAGTAAGCAGGGAACAGAAGCCTTTCCGTGTCTTTATATATCTGTACTACATTAGAGTAGCCTTCCCCCACCGTTTAGTTTCGTATGATGAAGGCTTAGGAAAGCTCGAAAAAAAAAATACATTTTATAGCTTGCGCTTTACTACATGGGTAACTTTTCGGTAGCGAAATATGTATGTGCGCATGATTACACACTTTATTTTTATTCATACCTCGCTCTAAGAGGCTTGCAGCAGATTATTTTTAAAACAAAACCATGATTATATTTAACAATTTTATAAAATTAATTCGATATGTGTTTTTACACAATGTGTTTTTACACAATATGAAGCAGCTGCAGCTTATTTTAAAAAAATATAGTTGTATAGCTGCAAACTTATGTAAAAATTATCTTAGAGGATTAGTTTCGCCCTTTTTTAATGCGAGATTATATCAATTTTTAAGTATAGTTTTTATAGGTGTGTTTGTGCAACCCATCCAAATAGATTGGAGTTTATGTATAGATCCCTTAAGGGATTTTATACCAAATCTAGAGTCGTCCTTATATCAAGTTAAATTTACTAAAGTGTCTAATCTTGATATACCTACTGTTATCTGTAGCTATAGCTATAGCTATAGATCTTTACCGGGACTTAGGATTTGTATATTTATATATATATTTATAAACCTAATAATAATATTTCCCTTAGTTTTTATAATACAAAATTATATTTTTATAATTTTAAGTTTATTAAGTGCAATATTAATTAAAGCTTTAGCTTTAAACTTTTATAATAAACATTTTAAGTACTATTATGACTATATGTTTGCCCCTACAGGGCTATCATCGCCTTCGGACAAATGGAAAAAATTAGTGTACTTGGTTAGACAAATAGTTAATAATATATACAAAATTATAAAACATTTATTAAAAATATGAATAATTTCTGTTATATTAATTTTTACTTTTAGATCTATGATAGCTACTATGTTATTAAATTTAGAGAATAAAAGTTTATCAATAATATTAACACTTGTTCTTCCTTTACCTATGATTTTATATTTGCTAAATTTTTTTATTAAATACTTAAAGAAAGAACCTATAAAGGATAAAGATTATTATTTGTATAATGATTATGTAGTAGAAAGAGTAAATTTGTATAGAATAACTTATATTACATTTATAAACTACTTAATTAGAAACTTTTATAGTACAATAAGTATAGTAATAATGACAATAGTGCTTATTGTTCTATTTATAGCATTATTAATAATTTGTAAAATATGCGTACATAATTGGCAAACATATAAGGGAGCAGGTAGTAGACAAAGTACAATCTCCAGTATTAGCAGGTGCAAAGTAATAAATAAGAATGAACCATTAGCACTAAAATCTGCATTTCAAACAACGGCTGGCTATATATCAGCTTTTATAGCAATAACTCCTTTTTTTCAGGAAGGATGTAATAAGGGGTTTATGGACTATTATACGAATACAGGTAAGAGTAAATATTATGAATGAAAAAAAATATCTTATCCTCAGCCTCGTGTAATAAAGAAAGGTTCAACTGTGAATATAACGGAAAATATCCAGGATAAGAATAAAAAGGACAGGGAAAATATGTTATACATCCAAGATGAATCTACACAGAAAAATCTGATAGCGAATTATAAATCTCAAATAGAAAAATCCCCTATTCTTAATATGACTTGAAAACTTAAATATAATGAAGGTATCCAAAGATCAATAGAGAAATTCACAGTAAAACCGGTAAATTATTTCACTAATCCTGAATATTATGGGTCGGTTAATCTTGTTTTAAAAGGGAGATTTTTAATAGTTCTTCTAATTAGACGTGACTCGCCAGGTTGTGTCTTTATGCCTACTTATTGTTTACCTGCAGATACAAACGATTCTAAAAGTTTTACTAAAATTAGAGATACAGTTAATTTATTAGAGCATAAATACGGAATAGTTATGCCAAGAATAGGCTGGGAGAAGGCAAATAATAGAAGCAATGGTTTAGTAATTTATACTCAAGGGGAATCTATTGATAATAAAAGTTTATTTAAAGTATGAAGGCCCACATTAAATTATACTGAACCGGAATTAAAAACAGTTGAAAATTATTATTATTGAGAAGAACCTAGATTAAGATGTAAAGAATTTATTACGAAGGACTTTATTAAACTTAAAGAAAAGATCAATGCAACAGTAAAAGTTCAGCAAAATTATTTGGATAGACTACTTAGAGATGACGTAGAATTATCAAAAAAAATACAAAAGTCTTATATGGAAAAGTTGGCTCATACCGAATATATAGTAGACCAGTATTATCAAGAATTGGTGAGATTTTACATAGTTAAAGGTGTAAAAGCTAACCCTGAGAATTTTACTGTGAATTATGAGGATAATAGTATAACTAGAGGTAGACGGTCACTTGGTTATGAAAATTTAAAGATACGAGCACGCCGTGATACAGAAAAGAGTATTATTAGAGAGAAATCTCTAAATCCGGAGAAGAAGGAGCGAGAGCAAACTACCGGAGAATTATTAAAATTAGTGAAAGCTAAATTTGATAGATTTAATAGTAACAATGAATATATGGATAATACATTATATTATTTTAAAACTCGTCGTCATTATTCTATACATTCTGTATTATTCTCGCATAATAAAAGACATTTAACTTTATTTAGTATATATAAGAACGGAGTTATTGAAGGGTACAAAGAAAAATCCCAAACGCTAGGTAGATTATCTTCTAGCTTAAATTTACCATTAGTTGAATCTAGACTCCAGTTGATAAAAGATATGGCTAATCATTCGGGAGAATTTGAAGATTTTAATAATTTTTATGCTGTTTCTATTAATAGACTTACATTTGAATTTTTTGAACTTATACCAACTAAGAGTATATATTTCGGAATCTCTGAGAGAGATGGAACTTCTCAGCAATTGCTAGACGAAAATACGGATTGTGAAGTTTATAGCATTATAGACATAAAAAATAATAGTCTACAATTACCTGTTGTTTTTAATGAAAATGAGTCCTATAAACTTACTATACCTAAATATGATTATAATTTGTTAGACAATACAGATGAGCATACTATTCGTAGATTTATGGATTTTGTCTATCATGAAAATTCGGATGGATATTTAACTTATGATTCAAATGAGGTTAATAGTATAGCTACGGGAAAATGGGATTCAAGTGAGGTTAATAGTATAGCAAGGGGAAAAAAGGATTCAAGTGAGGTTAATAATGCAGCAAAGGGAAAAAGGGTACATTTTACTAAAGAAGATATAGACCATAAAAAAGGTAAAATACCTGGGAAGTATTATAGAAAGGTACGTTTTACTAAAGAAGACATAGACTATAAAAAAGGTAAAAAACCCGGTAAGTATCATGACAAGATGTATCAGGCGATAGAGGAAAGAGTAGGAAAAGCAAAAGAAATTAGAGTGAAAGATCGTCAGCTAGCTTTACAAAAAGGTTTGCAAGAAAAAAGAGTTAAAATTAATGATGAATCTATTCTTAAGAAGTCTAGGGATCATTATCCTAAACGAAGAGTAAGAGCCATGCCGGCCCCTCAAGAGCCAATTAATAGTCCTGCCCCTCAAGAGCCAATTAATAGTCCTGGCCAGCATACGGGTGAAAAAAACATACCTAAATCTATTCTTAAGAAGCCTACAGATCATTTTCCTAAACATATTCTTAATAAGTGTATGGATCATCCTAAATATATTCTTGATAAAAAAAAATCTATTCTTGATAAGTCTACAGATCATTATCCTAAATCTCTTATTAAGAAGTCTGCGGATCATTATCCTAAACCTAATCTTAAGAAGTCTGCGGATCATTATCCTAAACGAAAACCAAGAATGATGCTGCCCACTGAAAAGCCAATCCCTCCCCTACCTAAAAAACGAAAAGCAATAGCCTTGTTGCCTCCTGAAGAGCCAATTAATACCTCTAACCCTCCTAAGCGGCGTAGAGTAATAGCCTCGCTGCCTCCTGAAGAGCCAATTAATACCCCTAGCCAGTCTAAAGGATGAGTGAGTGCCATGCCGGCCCCTCAAGAGCCAATTAATAATCCTGAACTAGCTATAAAACCACCTATTGATACTTCAGCATGGTTAGTACCAGATGATGAGGATATATATGGTTATAGCGGAGATGAAGATAATACTAAAAATAATAATGGAGGAACTGTTAAGGTTTCAGCTGCTCAAAATAATAGTGGAGCAGCTGTTGAGGTTTCAGCTGTGCAAGAAGTAGACTACGCCCCTCCTTTAGTACAACTTATGCAAGACAGCCCTGGTTATATGGCTTATTCAGAGGAGGCAGAAAGTCTCCCTAATAATGATAACAATATGGATTTACATAGTACAGGAGAGGCTTTGGTAGCTGGCCAAGTGAATGAGTCAGAGGTTACTTTAATATCTGCAGATGATATTTCTAGAGATTATATACCTAGAGATGGGGCTCCTTCACCTCAATTTTTTATACCTGAACCCTCGGAAGATAATAACTCTAGTATGAGCTATAGTCCTAAATATACGGGAGCTAACCAGGAGCAGGCTGGTCAGATTTTAGAGTCAAATCTTCTTAACCGTGAGGAGGAGGCTTTGCCCGCGCCGGAAATAGATGCAAATTTGGCTAGAGAAGTTTTGATGAATGCGAGTTTAGGTAACCAAACAGTAGTAGAAACTATAGATCCTAGCGAACTTATCCCTACTCTGCCTATCAATCCGATCCCAGTAGAAGCTGAAGATAGTCCACTCTCCAGTATAGGAGATGAAGAACTGTGAAAACTAGAGCAAGAAGTATATAACCGGGAAGAGCAGGTGGCTATAAAGGAGGAAGAGGCTTCCGTGAAAACTCTTGATCCCTTTATTCCTCCGGCCGTGGTAGAAGTGAGAGACCCTGAGGTTATTATTATATCATCAGATGATAGTTCTAGTGAGGATAGTTCTAGTGAGGATACTTCTTCTCCTGCACCAGTAGAAGTGGGGGATCCAGCACCAGTAGAAGTGGGGAACCCTGTACCAGTAGAAGCGGGGGATCCCGAGGCTATTATTATATCATCAGATGATAGTTCTAGTGAGGCTCCTTCTCCGGAGGCGTATGACGATAATTTACGATATGTAGCGGAAGCTATTCAGCGTGAAAGGGGATATAAGTACTTGACTGTAGCTATTGATAGAATGTTAGCAGTTATGACCCCGATTGGGGGTGGAATAGAGCCGCGTTTGGTAGGTGTAGAAAATAATAGGTGTTATTGTGTCGAGATGACTATTGATACTAAATACCGAGTTTTCCACAGAGATATACCAGAAGTGCCGGATTTGCACGTTAATCATCATGAGGTTACTCTTTACCTACCTCCGGGTGTGGATAGTGTGAATCTATCCGATGCTGCCCAGGGATATCCTGATGATATAGAGAATTTGCCAGAAGAGGATCCAGAAAATCCTGTGTATTATTTTAATTTCTTTGAATTGGTGTCTTTAGAAAAATATATTTACCCGAATAATCTAGAAGGGTCAAATAACCTAGAACGGTCAAATAATATAGAACGGTCGTCTTTCTCATTTTCAGAACCAATAGAAGATAAAGAGGTAATAAATAGCCCGAATATTTCTCTCAATAATTCTAATAATGAGAGATCCCCCTTTAATTCGGTAGAGATAGAAAGCCGAATCTCTTCTTCAGCCTCCCAAGCTAGAGAAGCTAATATGTCTGAAGGTTCAAATAGCGGCGAAGCCGTAGACTCTTCATATTCAGATAAAAGAGGAAGCTTCGGCCCACCAGGTAGAGCTGATAATTTTTCATCCGGTGAGTCAGAGGTTACTTTAATATCTGCAGATGATATTTCTAGAGATTATATACCTAGAGATGGGGCTCCTTCACCTCAATTTTATATACCTGAATCTTCTCCCCCCAGTATCCCTATTGACAGCTATAGTCCTAGGGATAGCCAAGAGGTTGGGGATACATTAGAACCAAATCTTCTTAACCGTGAGGAGGAGGCTTTGCCCGCGCCGGAAATAGATGCAAATTTGGCTAGAGAAGTTTTGATGAATGCGAGTTTAGGTAACCAAACAGTAGTAGAAACTATAGATCCTAGCGAACTTATCCCTACTCTGCCTATCAGCCCGATCCCGGTAGAAGCTGAAGATAGTCCACTCTCCAGTATAGGAGATGAAGAACTGTGAAAACTAGAGCAAGAAGTATATAACCGGGAAGAGCAGGCGCCTTCAATAGAGGAAGAGGCTTCAGGAGAAGTGGTTACCCCTAAGACTATATTATCTTCAGAAAGTAGCTATAGTGAAAGGGTTCCTTCCCCAGATGGTATGGAGATAGATAGAGATAATCCTAGTATTCCTTCTCCTAATATAGAAGGAAGACAAGATAAAAGTATGGATATAGACGATAACAGTTCGCATCCAGAAAACCCTGAAGGTAATGCGCAATATGATACTCGTATGGGGGATATTGACGAAGTTAATCAAGAAGGACTGGTAGATACCTATCCAAGTTTAGATTTTGATCCTTGTGGTATTAGTACTGATTTTTTTGGTTATAGTTATGACGTGGATATGATAATACGTTCTACTCAGGAAATTTTAAACATGCAGGCTAGATATGAAGACAGAGTAAATAATAGTCAGGTTTCTTCACCACTCTCCAGTATAGGAGATGAAGA
>JAAOAN010000076.1:0-197190 GCA_013396205.1 Fusarium mundagurra
GCCCCCCCCCTCCTCCACACCACCTTGGATGAGATCCTGGCTGTCTGGCTGCCAACCAGGCAGGGGCATCGCAAGCAGAAACTGGGACCTCGACACCAACACCACGAGTTTGGTGTTTGGCAAAAATACCACTGCCCTGTTGGTGTCTCGAGACTGCTTTCGACTGGTTTAATATCCCCGCTGATCGACCCTTGTCGCGTCCCCCTTGTGCAGTCGGTCAGATAAGGCCGGTGAATCGTGCTCTTCTGCGTGTCTTGTATTGATGCCAAGCAGGTGCCGGGTTTCAAAGATGCCTTGAAAGATGGCTTGTCTTTCGCACGAGTCGTTGAAGCTCGATCCTTGATATAACGGGGCATGTCACATTGAGAATCCACAGTATATTCCACTGAGGCGCCGTCCGATATTACGGGCACTTTTGAACGCCCCGATGGATATGTTTGCTGAATTCGAACAGCTTCAAGGCAGCCACCAAGTCTCGAGATGGTTGCCCACCACTTGAGGCTCGGCCCTCTGATCATCCAAACTTGTTCAGTTATGGATAGTTTACCTCTCTTCTTGTCCAGGCACAGGGACTTGGTCCCGACTTTGGTGTTTTATTCCTGGTATTTCCCCCGGCCACCAACTCAACAGAATTTTATGTTCTCCTCGCCTGATCCTTTCCCCAGACCTGGTCCCCCCGTGCTCCCACGGGGTAAGAGGAAAACTCAGACTCTATTGTCGTCTTATACAGAGGTGACTGCTTTATGACGTATTCTGCACAGATGCTGTGATCACCACCATCGAGGTCTAGTATGCAAATCGTTCAAATAGTCGGATCAAGTGGAGTTTGTTGGACTGGGTGTGCACGGTTCTCTGCTTCCAAGCAATTTCAACGCCAAGCATTTATTTTAGCAATCGACGAGGAGAAGCAACGAGCAAGTCGGAAAAGGCTGACTGATCCTAGAGGCTGGAACTACCTAGCTAAGTTAGCTAGGCTAGCAGAGTGCAAGGGAGCCTGGTTGGTGCCGGAGGATCGTACAAAGAGCCTCTCTCGACGTTCCATTTATCTCGCTACGATACGATGGAGACATAGAGTAGAATCCACTTTCCGCCCCCTGTGAATGAGCCGCAGCTTTACTATCACATCAATGGTATGAGAGAATAGGAGTCAGAGTCAGGGTCAAATAACTAGCTAAACTAACCGCCATGACATACATACATGTCTCCGCTATGGAAGACCTCCTCTCATCTCCCTTGATGAGGTTCAAAACGGCTTAACACACACAAGAAGTGGACTCTTGGTGAGTAGCAATATCCCTCATCCTTATCCCTTTTCGCTCAAGGACTGCTACGTAATTGTTGCTATTCGTAAAAAACGAACGTTGAGATATGTCACGCACTGTCACTGAGATGTGATTGAGATTCCACTTTATTTCTGTTGGCAAAGGCGCCTCACTCTCGCACCCCGCGCGTTAGTAACCCTACCCCTCAATATCCAACGCGTGGACGCGGAGTTGAAGGTCCAAAGTTTGAAGTGGTGGCATACAGCATCACATCGTGCCAAAAAAGCCACCACACGAAATCTGATCGCTTCGCCGCCACACACCAATAACACACAACGGCGGTAGTAGTCTGTCTGCGCTATTCCAAAGTCAACGGCCGCCTCACAAACTGTTTCACTGCTACTGTAACCTCTTCACCGCCTCAGCCATGCATCTCTGTTCTGCGTCCTAATGAGTCGCCCGCATTGCATTTTCTTACTGTAGGTACAGAGTGGCCTACAGTACACACTACCGTACACTGCGCTTCTGTACATGCTCACACATGCAGGGAGGAACTGCCCCCCCGAGACAGGCGTGTCCCGCATTGTCTTGCAATATCGTGCATCTACCGTTTGTCAAATGACTGGTCGTGCTGACCTGACTTGCTGTGTCGTAAAGGGTCCCCTGCACGGAGGTGTTGCCCTCAGCTGCGGAGCTTATCTATCCCTTTGAACTCTACGTGCTGCTGTAGGGTAGTACTGTCACGAAAGTGTGCACCGTAGACAATAGGGTAACCACCACCAGCAAGCAAGCAATATTGAATATTGAGATCTCACATACATATACGACTTTCTGTACTGTAACAACAGCTCGTGTCATGTGCCAGAGTATATGACAAGCCTTCCCTTCCCCGGATACCCCAGACTCCGTGACTTCCCCATCCGAGCGCTCAATGCACACTCGGACTGACGCTCGGTCAAGAAGTGAGGCGCTAGGATGTATTGAAACTGTAAGGGAGGTAATATCTTACCAAGTTCTAGATCTGCCCTCATCACACTCACTGACAACGGCCCGGGCCATTCTGTGACTCCTCACAGAGGCCGCTGCGAGTATCAGTTCAATGGCGACTGTTGTGCCACTCTGATAGCTAACCGTGAGGCGATGCTGGGGCTCGACTGGACGAGAGTTTTGGTGGCGGCTGCACATTTCTCGTGTTTTCTTTTGTGTTTTCTGTACGTAGAGATAAGGGCTCTGCTTAGTCTACCTTCCTATCGGAATGTGCATTTTGTGTGCCCGAAATCCTGATTTTGTCATGTTGGTGTTCAGCTGTGCAGTTCGTTTATGTTCCCCAGATTTCGGTAGTATCGGCTCGTTGCCACCTACAGTACAAGGACACTTTTGCCATATCCTCTTCCCCGATTCGGCCGACGAACTGGGAAGCCATCCATCTCGAAGAAACCAGGTGTAGCGTTCTAGTATCTGTAAGCATGGCATGGGTTGCACCGACAAGAGGGGCTAGAAACGGCTTTTCTTCTGTCTCAGGTAACCCAATCTGCATAAGAACACTTCATCAGCGCTTTTCGAAAAGGGGCGTCAGGAACGTATATAACTTTGGGTGGCACGGCATATGCACGGCAGCAGCCCCCTTCAGTTTTTGACCGGTTGAGTTCCACGGCTTCTGGGATGATAATGGTGATTTGCTGGAGGGGAGAGCTGACGCTGATTTCAAAGGATATCACCTGTTCTTTTTTGGAGAGGAGCGACACATCCTACAGACTACTACCGAGAGGCGAGGGAGACCGACTTAATTCCGCTTGAGGATGATATCATTGCTGGGGAAGTAACATGATCTTGCCACGCCGCTGTACATATCTCGGGAGTGCACGGCAGTGGCTAAGGACAACAATCAAGAGGCTCGTAAATGACTACCGTGTAACAATGACTGAGAGACACCTATACTGACTGACTAATTCTAGAACGTAGTAACGTTGTCCTGTCACATGAGAGATTTGTTCTTTGAAAACCCGGCAACAGTACCCTGAGAGTTGCCAGTTCAAGTGACACATGGCAATACAAGCAAAAGGGCTCATTTGTACGATCGGCAATAGTGTTGGTAGACTCCTAATGGGCCTGAGACGGAGACATTCATTGCTATGGACTCATGATCGGCATGTGACGGATGAGAAGCTCCGGAGAACTTCTAGCCGTGAGTCCCGATCAGTCACGCCGGAATGAACTGGACAAGGATCCTGAGAACGCTCCGAGAAGTAGCAAGGATAGAGCTAGTAGATCAAATATCGGGTTTCACGATACCGCAGGACATAGGAGTGTTAAATCCATAATACATGGAGTACTTGTTGAGTGCCTGAGGCTGTTTGATATTGGCTTGGGTCGTCACGACAAAGCAGATGTTTAATGGAATAGACCTCGAATCTGGAACAATAGTGATAGTGAACATATGGCAGGGACCGCGAGTTTAGGGTAATACTTGAGGCTGAAAAACCATATAGACTTTGACTCTTTCTCCTGTAAAGCCCTAAGGGCATGACTGCATTACAAGATTTATTGGTTACTTTGGAAGCTTTTCGGTAGAAGCTGATATTGTGAATGGAAGTATTATACTCCTGCTATATGTGTTGGAAGCTTAAAGTTAAACCTTAGGGCCAGAAAAGACTTCAATCGCTGAAAGCATGTTGACGATGTCTGTAGAGGGGGTAGACCGGCTGTTCGTGATTCTATATCATGGAAGCTATATATTCGAGACCCTAGGAATGTCCAGAGACCACTCATATCGCTGAACAGAATTACAAGAAGGGGTTGACTGCGTTATGGTTCGTATCAATACAGAGAATTCGTTTCTTGGACCGGTTACTTGATTCTAGTTCGGCATCCTCTTAGACAGATATACAGCCAACACGCACGAGTTAGGACAACTAGCGATTCTACGATAAAAGCTGGCCTGGAATATAACATAAGAAGACTCGATACTGTCTAGAAATTCGAAAGTTGAGCCTATTCGCGCTTGTAGTTGGTGGATGAAACTCAACAGCCGCTACATGAAGGGCATCAATCACTCTGCTGTTTAGTCACTTCGCAAGCTGGGAAGAGGCATAAGCAATCTGGAACAGCACAGAGAAGAAAAGAGGGAGTTTAATGATCGGAATAACCATTGAGATACCCAAGGATGTCTTTGAGACACTATAGTTCTGAGAGTGAGTGCTAGCAGGATAGAAGATGTACCCTCTTGATTCTATGCAGAATGGGATGCAAGACCAGCAATTAACAGTATTCTGCTGAGAATTGAGACAACAAGAAGCTCTTTATGGTATATGAAATAATGTTCTGGCTCTATGAATTGCATCTGTATCGGACTCAGACGCCGCCGATGTTAAGTATGTACCATTGCCCCAGCATGACAGGAATAGTCGAGCATTCTTAGCATCAGTAACTTCAGATTACATCTAGATATAGTTTAAGAATAATAGATATATACGAAAGCTATAATGAGAGAATTGGGACATCGTTTTCCTCTAGATTCTGCACATCTCTGGTGCTTGAAGTCGATGTTGACGCGACGATGGCCTCATCTTTGAGCCCACCACTCCCAACAATATCCTCAGATAGCCTCAAGAGTCTCAAAAGACAGAGCGAGAATGATCAAAGTGAAGTAGGCGAGTTTAAGTATTAGACTGAGAATGAAGATACAGCTTGTAGACATCCTGGGAGCAGTCGACCAGCGCGTATGACTCAAATGAAGGGTCTGGCTCAGGAGAAACACATGAAGCATCGACTAAACATTACATCAAGACCGTCAATGCCAGTCGTAAGGAGATACCCACGCCGGATCTACTCAGCCTCCAGGTCTATAACACGACAGCTCGACTGTCAAGAATGGAGCGGGCGGCGCATAAGACTACGAGCTACAAGATCTACTACAATTGAACAGTGTAATGAGACAATCATGTAGAAGCTTAACAATATTGAATTATGGATATCTTCTAGCTAATACCAAGAGCATCACAGACCCTGAGTACAGGCCGGGCCGGGGTATCAAGCACACGCGCTGGCAAACATAGGCACGAATTAAACTGTCGCACATATATACTGACTGATATTGATATGAAATGTCAAACGAAGCGAAGCGCACTGCACTGTCAAGCATCTAGATCCTGCTTGCTTCAACAGCTTAGTCCTCGTGGGTGGGAGGACCAGCGTAGTTCTTGTGACCCCAGACCCAGTACCAGATACCAGAAACCATGCACGCAAAGACGAAGACGACGGGGGCGTAGTTGACGGATTCGGGGGTAACGGGGATGGCGGAGGGCATGCAGAAGAGAGGCATAGCCAACAGGGACCAGGCTAATAACGAGTAAGCAAGACATATCACAATAGAGAGGAGAAGAGCACATACCAAGAGCGATCCAGTTGGCGGCAGCACCCCACTTTCCGAGGTAGAACTGTCCAGTCTTGACCTGCTTGCGACCAGTAGCAAGACTGATAGCAATGGGAGTGGCGTACGAAGCAGTCAAGCAGATGACACCGACACCAGAGAAAGCGTTGAAGGCAGCGTAAGAACCGAAGTAGATGACACCGAAGACGATCTCAACAACCATGCATAGCATCATAGCATTCAGTGGAACATCGAGAGAAGTGTTGACCTTGGACCATATCCTGGCACCGGGAATGGCACCATCACGAGCGAAAGCCCAAGCACATCGAGAACTGGCAGTTGTGCAGCCGATACCGCAGATAATGGCGAGGACGATGAGAGGAATGAGAAGAGCGAAGGCACCACCGGAGCTACCAACAGCGCTCTTGATGATGACAGGCACGGGCTGGGCGGAGACGATGACATCCTGGATCTCGGGCATGACGAACATGAGAGGGATGAGGAAGAGAAGACCGGCGAAGGTGTTGATGAAGATGGTGGCGACCATGGCCTTGGGGACCTGGACCTGGGGGTTCTGAACCTCCTCGCACATGCTATACCATGTTAGTATAGCTGCTTTGGGCCGAGTTAGTGGGTAGATTGAGAACTCACGAGATAATCATTCCAGTAGAAGAAGTAGCATAAGCGGCGTGGAGGAGACCAACACAGAAAGACCATCCCTTGGGCCAGCCAGAGTTGTCCTCGAAGTGAGTGAAGACCCAGTTAGCATCACGACGTCCGTTCTTAGCGATGGCAAGGATAGTAGCGATGATAGCGATGAGACCAGCGAAGGTCCAGAAGATGGCGGCGGTCTTTAAACAGAGCATCAGCAATCATTACATTCACACGAGAAGGGGACAAGCATACATCGATCCAGGGAAGCCACTTGTTACCCAGTGCAGAGACGGCATTGCAAATGATGGTCAGGCCAAGGAAGATCAGGAAGACCTGGTAAGCCTCTCCCGACAAGACACCGACGCCAGGGCTCTTCTCGAAGACATTGACACAGCCGACGATGAAGAGGGCGGTACCAAAGTTGACGGCGAGAGTGATGGTGATGTTTCCAACTAGATATAGCCAGCCACAGATCCAGCTAGCAATGCGACGCCATCGAGGAGGAGAGAGTATAAAGGCCTGGTAGTAAACACCTGTAGTATCACGCGATCAGTTACAAGTTCACATTGGGACGCAAGCAAGATGGGAGGAATATGTTTTCTTCTGTTTACCTCCAGCAGTAGGATAGACACTGGTGATTTCACCGAGAGAGCAAGCAACACAGACAATGATGAGGGAGACGGCGAGCCAGCCCCAGATGACGTTGACGGGACCGCCTCCGATCAGAGGGTAAACCAGGGTGGTAGCGAGACCGTATGGGATGGAAGCGAGGACGAAGGACATGAAGGCGACCTGGAAGGTAGAGCGGTTACGCGACAGCTCAGCCTTGTAGCCGAGGTTCTCGAGGAGCTGATCAGCGCCATCAGTGTTTCCGAGCGAGGCCTTTGAGCCTCGACGAGGCTTCTGCTCTGCGACGGGGTCCATGACTCCGGTGCTTGTGCTGGCCGAGTCGTGTTTAGACATAATCGGGAGGGAGGATGAAGAACAACTACAACAAGGGTGTTGTAGAGGGAGAGGGAGAGAGAGGTGAGAGGTGAGAAAGAGAGTGACACGCGATGCGAGAAGGCGTGGGAATGTGAGGGGATTTAAAAAGAAAGGAATTGAATCTGGGGAAGAGTGACCATTGAAGAGATTTGGAGTACTCCAAGTATGTTAGACCGAACGAACCTAGACAAGCAAGGCATGGGAGGCCGAGGGAGAGGGATAAGAGTGGGCAAACGCTAAATTATCTACTGCAGTGTCGCTGCGGGAGTGGAGTTCTCCATGTGCGTGGGTGCGTGGTGGCAATCAAGCCAACGTCTGAAAGAGGAAAAGAACCCACGCACGATGGAAAGCCAAGGGTCAGGCTTGTCAGGTTCTAGATACGGGCCAGGGAACAGGGGGGGTCGTCGAGTGAGACTGATTGCAGTGACTGACAGCCAGACAGACAGTGAGTGAGTGTTAGTGAGTACAATGCTTACTCTCACTTTGACTCAACTGTATTAGCAGTACCTACCGAGGTAAAGTGACAGCTCTGCTTAACAGTGGCTACAACGCCATCACCAAACTCTCCCACCGAGCAACACTCACTCTTCCCCGTCTGATAGGCCAACCGCGGGGCTGGGAGCCAAAAAAGCGATTCATTCAACGACCCGACCGGGGAAACACGATGCGATAGGCCCCCTACGTCATGCTTAAAGTGGGTTGCACACCAAGACGGCCAAGCCGATACAAGGTTTCGGCGTCGACAGCTCAAACTGGAAGGAGATTAGTTTTGGCCAGAGCAAAATACCGCGTTTCATAGGTCGAATCTAGAGAGTGCCAATTAACTGAGCCAAGCTTTCAGCCGTGGGTTCATTTGCTGACTGTTAGCTACTGGTTAGGCTTGTTAGGTGGTAGGTGGTGGTTGGCTGGTAGGTTTCACCCGAAGACTGATACAGATATTGGCAGACATGTGGTGCGAGCTTTGACGGTCGAAGAGGTTGCTTTGAAACAGGCAGATCATGCACATTCACCTTAAAATTCACCCATCATATCTATCAAACCCCGAATGCCGGGATCAAACACTGGGTTTGTATGTAGACCACCATCGATGCATCCATCCCAATCTCCAACTTTACCTAATCTGGTGAATATCCAGTATGTGATCGTCAGGGTATTAGCACCCGCGCCCCGGCAATCCTGGCATCTATGTAAACGTGGTTGAGGGATTGATAGCCTTGGCCTAGTTATCACAAAGTTTGGGGTAGGTATTCAAGCTTCAGAATCGTAAAACATCGTTACCCCTCGTTTCCTTGGTTCCTCGCCTTATTCCTATCTAAGAAGTCCGGCGACATTTCCGTGATAGATAATCAACTACCGTCTATCTCCAGCACGCACGTGACCGGTTCGTCAAAGATAACGAGCCGCAAAAGCGCTGTATATCATGATATGTACGGGCAAGATATGTAATGTTGAAGCTATCATCGCGTATCTTCAACCCCGACCGCCGTTGTAATCAGCGCCGCCAGCCTTCCTCAACCTCACGACGATGTCCCCCTCATCCAGCTCGGACCGATCCCCCGTGGTGACCGCGATGCTGTGATGCGAGAGCACCCGCTTCACATCGCCGCTCTCGATGCTAACGCGGGCTTTGCGCATGACCTTTGTGTTCTCGCCGATCCAGACGACGAGCGCAAACTTGACGCGCTTGCTCTCCTTGTCGTTGGCGTACTCGACGCGCACGTAGCCGTACTGCACCTGCCCGTCGTCCAGCTCCTTGACCATCTCGGCCAGACCGCCTGTTCCCGTCTTGGTGAGGCTCAGCTTGTTCCCCACGGCGGACGCGTACGAGATGAGCAGCCAGTTTGTCTCGTCTTTGTCTGAGCGCACGGCGTCGTAGGCTGCGCTGACCTCTGGTGCGTCGAGGCCTGACATTGTAACGTGTATCAATTCGTTGCAGATATTGGGATCGGTGTCGGTGCGCAGCTTCGGATCAATCAGATTGTAGAAGGGTAGGCTCGGCGCGATGGAAAGGGAATAAACTGGGCCTGGGGTACGTAGTGTGAGTGAGATCAACCAACAAAAGCTCTGTATCGGAAGACGGCAGAGAATTACCTAGAGAAAGGGTTCAACAAGCTTGGATCAGGCCTCAAAAGACAAGACAAACTCAGGAGTTCAGGGGCCCTCTCTCTGTGCTCTGCCTCTGCGGTTTCTACAGCCCCCTGCACTGAAAAAAAAGCCACGGCTCTACTGGGAAAAGCTCGGCTATGTACGGAACGCACTCTAGAAGCCCGCTGATCCATATTTTGTGCATTTGACGCTAGAAGAGAAACGGAACAACTCCGTTCTGTTGGCCTCACGCCAAGAGCCAGCCAGGATTCTGACACGGTCACTCGTGAAAAAAGGAGCCCGTGAAGAAATATCGTGAGGGAAACGTTGCAGCTTCAGCTCAGGGGGGCTGATCCGGCTCCGCTTACCGGAGACCCGTTCTTCCTCGTCTACACTCTACAGTAACACTCCACGATTATAATCGGTCGGAATATTTAATGTTTGCTTTTGTTGTACGTAAGAAGCGCGGGTTGACGACATATTCCCTTTCCCCTCCCCCGTGGGACACTAGGAAGATTCATCTAGGCGACGATGGTAGGGCTTGGTGTGTTTTTGAAGGGGGTTCAAGATGATACCAGACACTTGCAACACGATATTTTGCTTGGATATCATTTACTCGCCTGTTTTTTTGCTGCCTGCATAACTACTGATGTCTCAAGCTAACACTGCGATAATCACCCAGGGAACCAATAATATACCCCCAATCAATTCTTTTCAACGACGATCTAAACTGCACTGGCTGCTCAAAAGAGACGGCAATAATCACTGACAGGACACAGCACAATCGGGCCGAGACGGTAACATTTGCGGGGGCTGCTTACGGTGCTCGAGCGCTGTAAAGAAACCAACCGTCGCCCGCCGTTTCACTCGGAAAACTGAAGAGTGCCCTGTAGCGAGGCGGAGGAGGGCCCTGTAAGTGGATAACCAGCATGGAGACCAGGATATCCCATGGTCCAGTGAAATTGTTGTATAGAATCTGGACTTTTGATAACTTTTCGTAATGAGAAAGAGGGGAAAATGTCTCAATTAATGGGACTCGATGGACAAAGGTCAAAACGTCAGACATACGGCGCCCATCGAGATTGTACTGTAATATAATATCCGTAGTCCGTAAAAAATTGAAGATCTCGGGTTTATCTCTGTAATACAGAGTAAACTCAATCAGGTGCTGATCAGCTTCTGCAAGTGATTTTTTTTTACTTTTTATTGTTGAAGAAGAATTCTAGACTTTTTCTTTTTTAACAAGGGTCTTTTTAATATTACCTGTCATATCGAGCTTGATCCCCCGAACTCAATAATTTACGGAAATTGAGCGACCATTAAATCCCGACAGTCCAATAGTTACCTTGATATCCCATCCCGTCTCTCTCGGTAGCCAGAAGAACAATAGTGTGCTTGTACTAGCAGGCTCTGGGGTGGCAATGCATCGTATGATGTGCTTGTGAACCAACTGAGCGATGGCCTTGCCCATGTTGGTTCGGACGCATGAAATGAACATACGACTACGGTGAGCTTGCGACGGTCTCGGGATCGGGAGGTTGCTTCCGCGTGAAAGCTTGTTCGTATATTTGTTGCCACTGGTCGTGCGTTGGTTGATGTGTTGAAACATTCTGATGTTAATGACTGGCCTTTGACGACTTGAAGTCTCTGATTGAACCAACCATCATATGCTTTCAAACTTCTGCGAGTACGCGGCGATAAGCACTAGAGCTGTACGGCGCTTCAATGACCCCTGAGGGCTCATGCTTGGACAATCACATGCTGGGTATTTAAGCTTAAACACATGTGCAAGGTTGACTCGCATTGCTTCATCCTCGGCCCCCAAAGCCTTTAATATGCGAACACTGAGACCCAAGTTAAATGTACTCGTGTAATCTTGGCGTTGTGATGCATCATGAACAGATCTTGGCATTGGAAGACCACGAAAGATGAGATAAGTTACTTTAGTAACTACTTCTCGGGGAAAAAGAAAATATCAGACTTTAATATAGGATATAATAATATACTTATTAATATACATCCTAAATTTAGGAAAGATAATCCTAAACTTATGCAAATTTACCCAAGTCTTTTTGCCATTTAGGATCAGCTCCTGATTCTTCTTTCCTCCCCTAGCTACTCACTCCTTAGCCCCTGGGGTAAAGAAAGCTCTGCCAAAGTCTTCCAGAAGTAAGACAGGGGGACCCTTCTATTTTTAAAATGGAAGCATGATCTTCCGTAGGGCGTTGAAACAAAGTGTCATGGTCGAAGCGTGTGTTTAGCCCCTAATGTCTTAAGTAGAGCCTTGGGCGTTTCAGGGCACTCGTTGAAGCATTGGGCAACCTGGACAGGAATGAACTGTTGCAAATGTTATGGATTGCTTGGATGAGCATGTGTCTTTGAGGGAATGAGTATTGCGATGTATCAAGTTGTTCTGTACCAAGCTGCTTGTCATGGACGCATATCGACCTAGCTGAGTATTGACGTCTTTCGAACAGACAGAATTTGGATCACAAGATCTAGAGTGAGCAAATTGAGAGATGACTCTAGAAGCATGTCATGAATGAATTAGACGTGCAGGATAATTGTCACAAAAGTAGCAGGATAGTGTATCTTAACGTGTACTGAAAGTTGTCATCCAACCAGGTAGTTAAACCATATGCCAGAGAGGCGTTATATTGAGATAAGTCCACGACAAGATCCATGACAAGACTTACTTCCCACTATTACAGAGGCTAAGAGCCGAGCAAGATATGTGAGAGTCATGGCTTTGTGTATTTGGCACTTGCTGAAGAGCTTCCAAGCAGCCCTCAACATCTCTCATTAGAGACTCAAGATAATGACTAGGTATGATACGATCCTTTATGGCATCTGCGTGATGGAATAAGCTAAATAATAAGATCTTTCTAAAGAGTTAGCTCTTAGCAACCATTTCTTGCATGTTGAGAGTGTCGGAGAGAGGACTCTTACCATCATACAACACAACGATTAAAGATGTAGACTATCCTTTCAATGCTGGATCGCGGAAAACATGCGGCTTTTATAAGTCTTCAGAGACGTTCTGTTTTTGGTAATGATCTTTTGAAGCCAGCCTGGAGATCTTTCAATTGCTGGGCCTCGAATTCGACCGAAGTGACTGCTTCTGCTGAAGTTGATGTCGTGTCGATTCCACAGAACACTGATTTGAGTTATAGTGAGTAGGCTACATGTATAGCATGACTGCGGTGCGCTAAAAGCTAATATCCTATGATCTAGTCGCTGTAGAGAAGCTGTATCCTTTCGATATCGATGCGTAAACCCAAGCAGCTCTTGCTCCCGCAATGTCCAAAACATCCAATACTTTGAAACCTACTAGCATTCTTATGTATGCGGATCTTCCGTGAAATTCGCTTTTTCTGTTTCGATGATCTTACATCAAGTATACAGGATCACTGTGATTAACGTGACTTAGCCGACATGCCTGCGGGCGTCATGTAACACTTGGACCTGGTCGAATTAAGCTTATTTCTTAGCCGACCAGTCTCACAGATTTCATCTAATAAAGTTCATGTAGCTAATTACTTCTTTGGGAAGGGGCATAAACGTTAGCTTTCTTTGTAGACATGCGTCATTGTGTTCACTATGGCTTCTATCTGATGATGTTCGTACTGGAACGAGATATTGGAAATTTGCTATGCCTAAACATGTCCAGGGTATATCTTAAACTGAGTTATCTACAAAGAACATCAAGAGACAATTACTGGTTGACCTTTGAAACTACTGGGTTAGCTGTTTTCTCTTCACGCTCCCTCTCTCGCTCACTTGCTCCATCGCCGAAACTTCCGGAGCTTTCCTCATCAGACACTCTCGAGTCAATCGTAGTACCCTCATAACCACCCTTGACAAGCTGGGGGTTTCTACGAGCCCACCATAGGAGACCAAGCTGGACAAAAACCGATGCAAAAGACATCGCTGTAGCCAGTGGAAATCCGATAGGATATTGTGGCGCGTCCGCAACTCTGAAGGCACGAAGTGGTATCGTTGCGTGACCGATATACACGATCATAACCGTGAGAGCAACAACAATCGCTCTCGCTTCTGGCTCCTTTCGCATAATTTCCGCAAACCACGCCATCAGCGATGGAGCTCCAGCGTTGGCAGCGTAGGTCATGAAGTAGAATGCCATAACAACCTTCTGATCTGAAGGCCAGGCACAAAGAACGCAAAGCAGGACACCAAAGGAGAACGTAGATCCAGTACTGATCTGCCATCTCCAGTGTTTCCAGTCTGACAAGCCGTTCAAAATAAGGTTGGAAACAATCTGCAGAGCATAACCGCCCAGGGGAAGGACGTTGACCTGGTATGTGCTATACATACGATTCCCAGCTTCATCTTTGAGACTCTCGATGTAAAGGACAAAGTAAGAAGTCGCGCGGTGAGCCCAAGCACTCAAAGCAAAAGCAACGAGGAAGAAGTACGTCACAGGATGAACGATCAACCTGCGTAGCTTCTGCTTCAAGACAGCCGGAGGGATAAGTTTCGACGTATTTGCACCAAAGCCCTCCATACGCTCACGAGACAACTTCTTCTCATCCTCCGTTAACCACTTGGCACGCGTGTACGCAGGCGTATCAGGAATAATGAAGAAGCCAACGATTCCCTGAGCGATGGTGATGACGCCCGAAACGATAAACAGCCACTGCCAGCCGGCGATTCCATGGGCGCCGTTTAAGTTACGGTACAGAGCGGCTTGGAGGGCACCGAGGAACATGGCTCCCGCGACGTCGGAGACGTTGAAGCAGGCGATTCGGAAGGCGAGTTCTTTGGGGGTGTACCAGTTGAAGATGAGGGAGACGACGCTGGGCCAGAAGACGGCTGAGAAGAGGCCGAGGAAGAAACGGAGGGCGTAGACGGTTGTTGCGTTTTGGGCTTTGCAGGTGCTGTTGTCTGTGTAAGTGGGCCATAATCACATAGGCTTATGATTAGAGACTTACACGATAACGAATAGACCCCAGATGATCTCGCAAGTTGGTAGAAACAGAGATGGGCGGACCTGGAACTGATTAGCATGGCGCAAAGCACAAAAGTTGTTCAACTCACCCTCGTCTGAGCCAACTGTCCAGGAACAAGTCCAATGGCGTATCCGATAGAGAAGTAGGTGTTGAAAAAGACCAATTCATTGCCGTACAGACCCAAAGCTTCTCGCATTCCAGAAACATATGCCTGTGTCGTTGCAGACTGATCCATCTCCTTCATGATTCCAGCAATAAAAGTCCACGTCAGAAGAAGACAATCAAGCTTGAGAATCAAGACATGTCTAGGATTGCGAAAATAAGGTATCGCTTTAGAGATATGCTTAAAGATGCCCGTTTGAGGAGGATATGTTACAGTCTCAGGTGGATCTGTCCGTTCAGTCGTCATGATCACAGCTTTGTCCAAATATGGAAATATCGACAACTCAAAGATGAATGAAACACATCTGATAGATTGAGAAGAAACGGCTCAGGGTTATATACCATCACGACCCTGTCTTCACCTCATCCCCATCCCGAAAAACCATGACAGATGTGAAACTCGAGATAGGAATTTAGCGGGTCACTCCCGCGTCTGCAGTTCTCGCGTCATTCGCCGCCCAAAGAACGACATTCTCCCAAACGGGCGATATCCGTCGGCCAAGACCCGACGCTTGCATGTTAAGCTTATATCTTTATCACCGCCGATTATGTGCTTTATTTATCATGCGACTGTCGCTCAGATCTATACCTTTTCCAACAGGGATGTGCTGGTGGAGGCGGTAAGATCGCGAATGTATCAGGCTTGACTGGGAAAATTAACGGATCTGGTAATTCTGCCGTGTCGTGTGTTTATCTCTCACAAGTGGGGGAAGCATGGTGTAAGCGAAAATTATTGCCAAGAACAGGCATGTCGCTTAATATCGTGTGATTGTTCATGGGTTGTGTAGATAGACTTGCGTCTGAATACAAGATGATAAAAGCTGTCTGGATCCGAAGCACTTTAAACCATTTGAGCATCGCAATACTATGCCATTGGCATAATCGATATGATGACGGGCATCGCTGCTTTAATCAGACTATCATGATATCAAAGTCTGTTATATTCGAGGACGTAGAGCCCTTGTCAGTGGTTCAACAATAAAATGAAGGTGTAAGTTCTCATTATTAGCTTGAATCTTCATTCTGCGTGGTCATCGCTTTGAAATGGAGAAATTACTTACCAGCAGATACAAGAACCATATTTTGAGGCCACCCAGGATGTGCACCACTCACATCTCATAGGTAGCCTACTTGCACTTTGCAACACCACTACAAAAAATTAGGCCTCTAAAACCTCTGCTATTAGAAGGTGCAAATGCAATGGTTGCGCCACAACGTAGGCTATCACGTCTGAAAGCCGTGCCTAGCTTTGGGCATCTGTGGTTGCAAGGCCGTCATGCCTCTGGTGCCAGCGTCTATAAAGAGCAGCTCTTCCTCCCAGCATATCTGAAATACGATCCAATATCGACCAGCTCTCCTGTAGGTTTGTCACTTTCAAAGATTAAAGCGAATCCAATCTGTCAAGGTACTAGTCTATCTCTGGAAAATCTCCATGTATGTCTCCTCGTCATCTTCCTTGAGAAATATGACTAACTGAGAGTAGCCACTTCAAAATGTCTTCAGAGTGGAAGTCTGATTACCACAAGGAGGATCTACCAAAAAGATGAACAGCCTGGCCTAGTGTAAGAGGGCAACTCCGCTGAGGTTATGTTCGAGGGAGGTAACGATTCTGGAAGTGGTTGGAACACTGATGAACCAAATGAGAGCTTGTCTGACAGCTGATCCTCTAGTGGATATTCGTCTTCGTTGAGGAGCTTGGAAGTCTGATGACCAACATGTTGACATTCTTGTACATCGAGTAAAGGGTGAGAAGAAACAACTGTTACGTATGCATCAGGAGTGAGTGTAGTGCAGTGATAAATGGACTCCATGGTAACAAGGTCACATCAACACAAGCTGCATTTTTGTCTTTCTAGGCTTCCCTTAGGGGGACCTAGGCAGGGAGAGGCAAGAAAACTTAGGACCTTTATCCCAAGTGATGGAAAGACTTGGGCAATTTAGCCCAACTTTTGGGGAGTCCTTACTGAGTTTAATTTAGTATCCCCTCCAAGAGTCTCATATTGTCCTGCCCACTGGGACTAGGTAATTAACATGGCTGGGAATCTCACGCGACTTCCATCCACAAGGAGAGTCACATTCTTTTCGTGTTTCAAGGTTCGTCATCCGCATTGCGTTGACTGAGACATAAACAACGCAAGAGTCAAATGAAACAGAGCATACCAAGCATCATCCAAAGCAACCAAGTGTCAAAGAAGCAACTAAGCGATACGATTGTCAAAAGGTTGGCAATCACGTTCCCAGTAATGATAATTGAAAGCAAAAAGAGCGTCATTATTAGTTGACTACAGATAGGCTAATCCCCTAAACCCCAGTAGAATTGAAACTGCATTAAGT
The DNA here is from genome assembly GCA_013396205.1 of Fusarium mundagurra. Lineage (NCBI taxonomy): Eukaryota > Fungi > Ascomycota > Sordariomycetes > Hypocreales > Nectriaceae > Fusarium > Fusarium mundagurra. The sequence continues at coordinate 16,821 of JAAOAN010000076.1, forward strand.
CTAACTACAAAGTCAGTGGCACAAGACAATGCCACCATTTGTATTTGGATCTTCCCAAAGAGAAAACCAGAAAGGAAGGCAAACGTTCATGAAGAAACTCAACTCCTCAAAGCTGTGTGTGTGAAAGCCGCTTAGAGAAGAGCGGCAACAGCAGCGAGGAGAGCAAGGGCGCTGACGGCCTGCTTGCCAGCGCTGCTGACAGTGACGGGGACACAGTGGTCACCCTCGCAGCTGGAGCCGGAGCCTCCCTTGGAGCCGGAACCCTCGGAACCGGAGCTGCCCTTGGAGCCAGAGCCCTCAGAGCCAGAGCCGCCGTTGGAACCAGAGCCACCGTTGGAGCCGGAGCCACCGTTGGAGCCGGAGCCGCCGGAGCCGCCGTTACCTCCGCTTCCGCCGTTGCCGCCGTTACCTCCGCTTCCGCCGTTGCCTCCATTGCCTCCATTGCCGCCGTTTCCACCGCTGCCTCCGTTACCTCCCTTTCCGCCGTTACCACCCATGCCACCGTTACCGCCGTTACCGCCGTTGCCTCCCTTGGAGCCACCGCCGTTGGTAGGGCAGGTATCCTTGGTGCAGCTGGGGACCTCAGCCTCGTGGCACTCAGCGGGGGTACCCCAGGAGTTCTCCCAAGGCTTGTAGACGATGTCACCGTGCTCGCAGACGTCGCAGTCAGCGGGGACGAAGAAGTTGTCATGGTTGTACCAGTCCTTGCACTCCTCAGGCTTGTAGACAGTGAGACCGTGGCAGCTGCCGTTAGAGCAGTACTTGGGGACGTATTGAGATCCACCCTGGCAAGAGCAGGCCTCAGAGATGTAGACGAGCTCGCCGTCGCAGTCCTCACCGGGGTAACCAACGAAGATGAAGACAACCTTGGAGCCGTTGTCGTTCTCGGGGTAGCACTTGCCGTTGGAGCAGACGTAAATGGCAGTGACGGTCTGGGTCTCGGTGGCAGTGGCATCGGAGATGGTGGTGGTGAAGGTGGTGGTCAGGGTAGACTGGTCAGTGACGGTAGCAGTGAGGACATCGGTGAGGGTGACATCAGCGCCGTTGACAGCGACGTAGACAGTGAGGCGGATGGTGTTGGAGATAGCCTGGCGGGCCTGGATGCGGCTGCGGCGAGTAAGAGGAGCATCGCCACCACAGAACTCAGAGTCGTCACCGGGGCACTCGATGTCACACTGGTCGGAGTCGACACGGCTGGTGTTCTCACCGTCGATCTCGTCACCGGCATAGCAGTCCTCATCGTGGACACCAAAGTAAGCACGGCCCTCGGCGAGGCTGGCGCAGAGGTTGAGATCCATGGAGCCAGAAGATTGGAGAAGCTCGAAGGTAGGGAAGCCCTCAGTGGAACCGACACAACCGAAGAAAGCAAAGTCAAGGATGGAGCCGGGGAAGCCAGCAGCAGATGTAGCAGAAGAGGTGGGCTCAGTGGTCTCAGTACCAGTCTCGGTGCCAGTGGGCTGGATGGTCTCGCCCTCAGAGTTGGTGGTAGCACCCTCGGAGTTGGTAGCAGCAGTCTCGGTCTCAGTGCCAGTCTGGGTGCCGGTAGGGAAGACGGTCTCACCCTCGCTGTTGGTGGTGGCACCCTCAGAGTTGGTAGCAACGCCAGTCTCGGTGCCGGTAGGCTCGATGGTCTGGCCCTCGGAGTTGGTAGTAGCGCCCTCAGAGTTGGTGTTGGTAGGCTCAGCGGTGTCAGTGGTGTCAGTAGAACCGCCGTTGCCGCCACCGTTGCCGCCGCCAGGGTTGCTGGATCCAGGGGGACCGGCAGCAAGGTTGGAGACTTCGAGCTTGGAGGAGGAAGCACCGCAAGACTGAACAAACTCGAGGTTGGGGGGGCTGCCAGTGGAAGGTGTGTTATCAGAAGACTTGGAGCCAGATCCGGTAGAGAGACCCTCGGAGAAGATGCTCACACCGTCGGCAGTGACATCAAGAGTGCAGTCGGTCTCAGCACGCTTCTGGGTCTCAATGAGTTCGACGAAGATCTCGAAGAGGATGATGAACAAGTTTCCAGCAGGGAAGCTGGAGAAGACGTCGTTGGGGATGCCAATGGAGAACGAAGCAATGCCATTGGGGCCGGCGATGAGGGAGCTATGGGCTGGTTAGAGTTTGAAACTAGGGAACGGGCCGTTGCAGAGTAGAAACTTACATGGCGATGCTTCCATCAGCGCGAGTGATGAACGAGGCACCGGGTCCCAGTTGGGCACCACCGAGATCGACGGGCTGAGCAGGCTCAACAGAGCCGGTGGGAGCAACCTCGGAGGTAGTGGTAGCGGACTCAGTAGCAGGGATACTGGAGTTGGTGAACCGCTGACCCATGACGCTCGAGGCCGCAGCCAGGAGCAGACCGGTAGAGAAACGCATGATTAGGCTTTGTTGATTGAGCGAATGTATTAAAGAATGAATGAATTTGGTTTTGTAAACGAATGGACCTGGTCCTCGATGGGAAGATTGAGAGTGAGGATGAGATGAGAATATTCTGGACAAGAACACCAGCCTCTATATATATACAAGATTTTCTGCACATCACATAGCAGTGCCCATTTGCACCATATTGATCAATGTGCTTTGCCCTGGGGAATATTGGTCTCCTGCATGCATACATTCCTCATACACGAGTTGCTAGATCCGAAAGCATGCAAGGGCGATACCATCACTCCACCCGATGTGGACCAAAAGAGAAAATGTCTCACCAGCAGAGGCACGATAAACCAGTCTAGACGATAGTATTCCATTCTTCAAGGTTTCTGTCTAGCTATTTGCAGACTACTTCTGGAGCTACGACTTTTTTTGCTTTCGTATTTTTGGAGTGTGTGTTTTTGGGTGTTGAAGATATGGAAGCGGCTCCCCCTATGTCTCCCTTGATAAGGCAATTTCACCAACGAATTCCAACAACAGTGCTTTTCTGGTAAATAATGCCAGTATAGAGAAATTCACAAGCTTAGAGTACTACTGCTTTTTGCGAGGCGTACCAAGCTTTTGTTGACCAGCCATGCCAAGGTTGTTATCAAACCACCATTGCAATAGAGTTATACCCGCACATAGCTCCCCCCAGATGCGTGATAACAGAGACAAGCCAAGATTTGCAAGAAATGCACAATACCTTAGTTTAAAGTCAAACAATCCTTTCCACTTATCAAATTTCCCCATTAATGCCCGTGACAACAGGCTATACTGGGTAAAACCCCCTCATCTGGTGGCTTCGGTGACAAAATTTCAAAAGGCATGTTTGGGCTCAGACACGGCGTAGGAGATTTGTCCAGTCGGGGGAAGAATGCGTGTCACAACCGCACCTGGACGAACACAGCCAGTGAGATCTCTGTGCCTTGCAGGAGGTTCGGACGCGTAAGTGGTAATTTACAGTGTTTCTCCCGCAATTGCTTAGCTAGGTATGTACATGGCTGGGAAATTCTTGTGTGTGGTTGAATGTTGCACTTGTGATCCTGCCGTAAACCGTTTTAGATTATTGTATTTGAATGGTTGCGGAGATATGGTGTGATTCAGATTACCGGAATCAAGGAACCGGCGATGGAGTCATTTGATCATGTCTTGATCTAACATAGTGTGTTGTCTCCAACGATCGCGCAGTGGATTCAAAGCCCGATATTGATCGGATTGATAGCAAGATACAATCTTACAACGGCTCTACGACGGTTCATCATGCTAATCAAAACAACAGACCCAGGCTTCATTATTTACTCCGACTGGTGATATGCATACAATGAATGCTATGTCTGTACATTGAGATCTGGATGTCACTGATGCAAGGGCAAAGAGAACTCCGTGATTATTGACGGGAATCTACCCTACCCTACGCTATTTCGAGAAAAAACCACAAGAGTGACAGCATTTATTCTTTAGCGTTTTTGGACTAAACGGCAGCCCAGTTGAGCGCCGTTTGCGGTTCGACGTTTGGTGGAGCGTTGGAAAGCGTTGGGACTCGTTGGTGTTAGCGCGCCTGATCACGTCAATCACTTGAAGCAAGGTTTCTGTTATCACGGTAATTTTCGGATCCGGAAGTCAATTGCAGTGCGGAATAGAAGCTAGTGATGGGTTTTGCACTTGATGATTACTCAAGTCGTGATGGTTAGCTTCGATATCGCTCATGAGCTACCACTCGGCAACCTGTTGTTCCGTCGTATAGCAAGCATGAGGAATGGGACGAAAGCATGCAGTGAATTGCCCGACCTAGGTAGACTACACAGCCCTGTAACCCGCCTATCACAGAAGCATCGAAGTGAACTGCCCGCCGCCTGCAGGATCTCCCTCCCTCCCTTTGTAACCCCAGTCCCCTCCAGCCTTGTAAGGTGACCTAGCGCCGAAACTCGCACGGAGATCAAACAAACACAAACCCGCAGTAAATAAATTCCCCTGCATCGGCCAGCCCTTCATTTCTTGCACAAGGCGCGAATGCAGGATTTGTGTCTCAGGAAAACAAGCTTTGGCTCCCGAGTCCGAGGCTAATTGGCGAAGAAGAGAGGTGTGAGACACTGCAAGGGTGCCCCCCTATGTCGACATGTTGCGATGGAATGTGAAGTTGTGGGAGAAAGAGGGGGGGCAAGCCGCGGTGGTGATCGTTGGAATGGGGCTATGAGATGTCTATGACGATGGGAATAATTGGGGGTGATTTAGGGGGAAGACTGTGAGAATGCGGAGATAGGAGAAGGAGGCTCTAACAATTATTGAGACATTCTCATCTTGCCCGCGTTTTCCGTGTTGACAGTACTAACTTGGAGGAGAGGTCACTGTTGCTAGTCGCAACGAAATGAAGATTGAACAATTGTTTTGTCGGACATTTTTGCAGTCCAAAAAAAGAAGGCTACAATCAACTGTGCTATCACAATTAATATGACACCCTCTACTCACCGGGAAAATAACTCGAAGTATCTATTGAGCTGCTCGATCGAGATTGCTTCAAAAATGTCCAGCTTACCCTGTACTCCAACATGGTGTGACGTTGTCTTGGAATCGCGGATATCCGGCAAAAGACTCGTGTGGATGACGAAAGTTAATCGCACTTCATTCTTCCAAAGGATTCTTCAAATGAAGCAAGATTACATCCAAATGCGGCGGTATGTTGTGAGCACGAATCCCTCGTATCTTTGCTTTACCGACCCGTCTTCCCGGATCACATCGCAAACGGCCTCGTGGAATTGACTTTTGGACCGTTTTCCTTGGCAAGCCATTTCCAGTTCGACACATGGTCTACACATGGATTCAATGACGTCGCACGACGTTACACTGCTAATTACGTTCCATTCATCGATCATGATTAATTTAGTCCGTCCATCGCTTACAAGTGGAGGCAACGCACGAGTCACGGCAATGGGGTAAACAAACTGGGGGAGAGCAATTTGTATATCAAGCGATAGACTGCCAATTAAAGTATACATTTCCGTTTTCCAAAGCACATGAATCCAATTATGATATCCATTAATATTTTACGCACCGCCCAAATGCTAGATGCACGCAAACATTATTTGATCCGTTTCCAAATTATCGACATAGAATGACCGAAGCAAAGACACCCAATGGTAGGTAGCTGCTTACAGCTGGAAAGCACCAGCAGCCATGGATGAGAAGAGCAGAGCACCAATGGCAAGGCCAAGGGTGTTGATGCTAGACTTGGGAGCGAAGCCAGCAGCGGCGTTTCCACTCTCAGTAGAAGTCTCAGAGCTAGAGGAGCTGGTACCGGTGCTGGTAGAGGTACCAGAAGCAGTGCCAGTAGAGCTCTTGTCATCATCGTCCTTGTCATCGTCGTCGCCGTTGATGACGCTAGCCTGGGCGGTAGCGGGGACGTCGGCGTCCTTTGTCTTTGTGGTCTTCTTGCTGCCGCTGCAGAAGACGTCTGCGTCGGGGGCGCCGTTGGCGAAGAGGCACTTTGCGAGCTCGCCGATGGTCTGGTCGAGGGCGACGCAGTAGAGGCCGCAGCCGTTGTAGTAGCTCACGATCTTGGCGTCACCGCAGCACTTCTGCATGATCTCGGTGTGGTTGTCCTTGAAGGGCATGGCGCAGGTGTTGTCCTGGTTGGGGGTGTCATAGAGGTTTGTGCAGGCCGTGGGGACGGCGCTGGCGGTGCTGAGGGTTGTGGAAGACATGATGACGGTGTTTGTGTTTGTGTGTAGAGAATAGTATTAAAACTTGAGAATAACGATTGTAGGTGAAAAGGTCAAAAGGAATTAACGAATGTTTGGTGGTGATGGAGGAGGAACAGAAAAGTTACGCGTCGGCTGAGGGATGGGCTTAGCTTGGGACGGGCCAGTTTTTGTCTCTGGCTAGAGGCCGCTAGGACTCGCATTAAGGGGTTAATCCGGGGGTCTTGGCCTATCAGCAGCGCCACTCCAAATTTAGCAGCATGGGCTAAGGCCGAGCTCGTATCAAGTGCAAGGATCCATTGTGAGGGAGGATCCAGTTGCTAGGCAACTTGGGTAAGGATCAGAGGCAGGTTTTCTCACAATGGGCACTACGTAAGCGGAGGATATCGGTTGTGAATGTCTTCGGATGCAGACTTATAGATGGAGTTGATGTTGAAATAGTGGTAAAGCTGGTGACTTTGGTGATGGGACATAGACGGTTGATGCTGCTGGAAAGGCAAATTGGTATGATGTAAGGGGACCACTTCCCGCTCTTGGCGGACATGGAAGATCAGATCAGTTCGGAAATTGGCTGCATCATGCACAGACGTTGGAAAAAGTCAACTTGGAAGCCTGATGGAAGCCTGACAGCGTCCTTGACGTGCCGCCATATTGAGTACAGTGACATGTTTGGTGTAACCCTAACATATAGAAGCATCGCGAAAAGTTGAGTACAGAACAGAATAATTGATGGTGACCGACGAAGCTATTGGAAGCGTGGAGATTGCGATCGCCTTCAGACACGGTGAAACTGCTAGCCTTCTATAAGCGATGCTTATATCATGTGACAGTCACGAACTGTAGCATGGGCTTGAGATCGATATCATTTGGACCGTAAGCAAAGTTTGAAGAAATGTATCGGCAGCTGCGCGGTAGTGGCCGTGCGTTGTTCCAAATTCGACCAGTAGACTATAGTCAGGGATGCCTTATATTCGGCGAAAACTGATTCTATAAATAATCAACCACGAGTATCATCTCGTTATTATGTCGATCCAACCACTGCCACTGCCAATTCATCAGCTAGCAACTTCTCCTTCTCATCCGCCAACCAAGCAGGATTCGTCTCAAATCTAGGATCTAGCCAGAAACAAGCTTCATCTCCATCCTTGAGCATCTTCCGAATAGGTTTCGCTCTAACATGCCCCCCAATATAAAACAGTGCCCATCGAACAGCCCCAAAGACCGACACGAAACTGTACAGCTGCTTGTAAATAGGATAAGTGGCGATGGTGACAAGTCCAATGCGCATATCAGGACGGTGCCAGCAACTAAGATAGTTGTAGAGAAGGGGAGGGAGACAGGCCACAAAGGCGAGACTGAAGAAGAAGATCCAGTATTCCTTATGTGCGCCGAGAGCGACTAGGACGGGAATGCGGACCCAGTCGATGACTAGACAGGCCAATATGTAAAGAAAGAGACCCTTTTGCATGAGAACTCCTTGAATCGTTCTTTGCCCGTTCATGCGGAATAGGTGACGCATTATCTTCCAGATAAGACTATGCCTTCCCATCTCCCATGACTTGATCCTCTGTTTGCACCAGTTCAACCCCGAACCAAGCACAGTCGCCGGAACTTCAGTCGCAAGAGTAACCTGCGCATCAAAAGCAATGCCCTTCCCGAGACGCATGATAGAGAACCCAGCATTAGCATCTTCCGCAATAAAATCCATAGGATGATATTTCGAAAGAAGCTCAACGAATACATCGCGATCAACAAACCACCCAGCGCCGTGGGGAAAGTTAACACCGCATGTACGATCCTCAGCGAGTTTGACAAGGCCAGCCATGCGGTACTCGCAGTCTTGCCAAGAGACCATGCCTAGGGGAGTGTTTCCCTCTGCATCAGTGCCTGCTAGTGGAAAAGCAACGGCGCGTAGGTGGTCGTTCATGAGATGAATGGGATGGCGGTAGTTTTCGGGGAGAGAGACGTCATCGTCTGTTGTTAGAATGTACTTGTAGTTCTTGGCTGCTAGGGAGCCGACGAGTTGAGCTGCGTTCTTTGAACCAATGGGGGACCAGATGTAGACGAGGTCGGGATGCAGATTCTTGAGCCAGTGGCGGAAGGAGAGATCTTGTGGATGGCGAGATCGACCGTTATCGATGATGAAGATGTCTTGGGGTCTGAAATGGGGATATGCTGACTCGATCACCTTTCTTAAAGCTTCGCGATCTGAGTTGTGACAGGGAATCACAAAGGCAGTCTCCCAGGCCTCTGTGACGGCCGGCACCACGCCACGCTCCAGATCGTCCGGACTCTTCTCACTGAGAACCCCCTCAGTAACTGGTAAGGGAGTTGCCTTGGGAGGGTTATATGGCGGGACTCTCGCAATAGACAAGATTATAAGAAACATAAGAGGTTCAAGAGTAAGAACAATAACGAGAACAGGCAGCATGTAACTCCGAGTCTGAGCAATAGCCTTTCCCATCCAACCAGTAAACCAATTCGATATGACCAGTGCAGCAATGCAAGACATGACGAATGCAAGCGCAGCGCCTTTTTTGAGCGTCATGGGGTAGATGTACTCTTTCGGGTAGATAAGTTCCCAGAAGGCCTTTGGGGAGAACTGATTGTTCAGTGAGCGCCAGAATCTTTTCCATAATAATGACTTTTGGGTAGATGATTTGGGGTGGAGAAGATTGCTGGTGAGCCTTTCGGCGGATAAACTGCTTAGGGAGGAAGAGGAGGAGGAAGAACCATAGATACCAACTTTGCGAGCGCTTCGGTCTGAGGATATGGCTGGTGGTGGGTTTGATATTGGAGTGATGGAGGGGCTTGGTGGGGGAGTTGCAAAAGGGTTGTTCAGAGAGTGTGTAGAAGGGCTGATGGGGAGAGTTGGATGAGGTTGATTTGGGTGAAGGTCTGGGACTGAAGGGTCTAGTCTGGCATTGCAGGGGAGAGTTAGATCCTCATATGAAGGATCTTCGTTGCTCCAAAAGGGACTGTTTTTAATAGCCATCTAAACGAATGGACTTCCTGAGTGTGACTGTAGAGAAGGTAGGTAAAGAGAGGATAAGACTGGACAGAGAAAAGAAATAACCAGCGGAAAGAGAGTGATATTATCCAAGAACTTGAAGAACTTGTAAATCATTCCTACACCAAGATTACCTAATAACTACCTAGATAAAAGAAATAAGAAAATATCCACATCGGCGAACTTGCCAACAGCCTCATCTTCCTAGCAAAATCGGATGACGAGAAACATCAAGAGCTGCACTTGCGGATGAGCCGAGGGTATTACAGCTGAACCGCAAGCTCTCCAGATCGGTCAGCATTGCCAAAAGGAGCAAATACAGACTAGATCGCGATGGATATGAATTTGTCAAAACCTTCCGTTCGGGAAAGTGGACAAAAGATAAAGTTTCAACGGTCTGCCACATGGCGAATCCACCTCGCTTATAACTTAGCCTTGTTCCCCGGGATGCCCGGCCGTTGCGTTGGATTCGATTATCCACCTTCCGAAAGTACCGAGGGAAATGCAAGGAACGGCGGAATCATAGAACGGATCGGTAACGGTTTTTTCTCTTTCTCTTCTTTAGGTTTGGTGAGGATCTAATATAGAGAGTACATACGTCATCGTTTGCTCGAACAATATCTGCTCTTTCGTTGGTATAACGATTCTTCTTAGTCGATTCCTCAATCAATTTTCCTCTAAAAGAGAATAACTAGCTTAATAATGTCTTGATTTTTGCAGTTTACAATGACGCAGACCCCGTTCTTGATCATGATAATCGTTGTGTCCTATTCCCAGACAGGGCATTAACAAAGTGACTAAGTGGATATATAGCCCGTCAACATCACGAGATGAACGTGCACGCTGTTAGTGCAAACGGAACAATACCGCAAAGCATCTAGAACACAGGAGCATTAGGTCTCTGACGTCTGTATCACCTGTTTCATCCATCAGATTCCCCGTTCTGTTCGAGGCCGCTATCCCAGTTTCGAGTTACGAACTTCGATTTGCGCTGAAGCTAAGATGGGGTTCTCAGTCAGGCTGTGGAATCATTCATTGAAAAAATTTCTCATTGCGAGAACTTTTGGTTGGAAGTGTTGGGTAGATTGTTGCTGTTCGGCGTTGTTCTTTGAGGGTTGCTGTTCGAGATGGAGGTATATGAACCCACTCCCGAGCCGCTTGATTTCAGTTTTGACATAAGGAGCACCGCTTGCTACAGGAATGATTCTTGCATTGCCTATCTGCTTAGTTGTACAGTATACCCAATCTGTGTCTCTCTTTGTTATCCCCAAGTCTTCACCATGGATTCCCTTGTATTGTCCTCAGGCACTACAACCCCCTTCACAAGCACTGCCCAGTCATTGAAGTCATCTTCTCGACCAAGCACTCCTGCGACTGAACAAGACATTCTATTCAGTCGTCCTCCCTCTCCCACCCATACAACTCCAGATGAGTACGTCCTCGTCGTTGGTGGCCTTGGCTACATCGGCAGCCACACAACATGGGAGCTCCTCAAAGACGGAAGCAATGTAGTTGTCATTGATAACCTCAGCAATGCTTTTATCAACGTTCTTGACACACTCAACGACATGACAGACCAATGCTTCAACATGAGTCGTCGTAGTCGTCCAGAGCTTCACTTCTACGAGGCGGATTTTCGAGATGATACTAAGATCGAGGAGATTCTGTCTCGTTACTCCTCACCTTCTGGGTCACAAATCAAACGAGTTATTCACTTTGCTGCATACAAGTCTGTCTCAGAAAGTATTGAGCAACCACTCAAATACTACGACAACAACGTTGGCGGACTCATCAGATTCTGCAACACATTATCAAACTTCAACATCAAGAACCTCATCTTCTCATCGTCAGCTACCGTGTATGGTTCACTCGCAGATGCAGGTGGACGCTTGGTCGAAGAGTCTTGTGCTCATACTACAACGGAGTGGCGCGATGCCAACGGCAAGGATCAAACAACTCTTCAGGGGTGCACGGGTCTCACAAATCCATATGGGCGAACAAAATGGATCTGTGAAGCTATCCTATCTGACTTGGCTGTGGCGGATCCAGAGTGGACCATCACAGCCCTGCGGTATTTTAACCCCATTGGCTGTGACGAGTCTGGACTCTTGGGAGAAGATCCCCGTGTTGCACCGACCAACTTGATGCCAGTCCTCCTCAAGGTCATGCTTGGCGAGATCGACCACCTCCAAGTGTTTGGCACAGATTGGGACACCCGAGACGGAACAGCTATCCGAGATTTCATCCACGTCTCGGATCTTGCCAGGGGTCATCTTGCCGCCCTCGCGGTGAAAGAAGGCCAAGGCTTCCAGACCTTCAACATTGGTACTGGAACTGGCCAGACCATTTACGAAGTTGTCGATGCTATGGAGACTGCTTCAGGGAGAGACATTCCCGTGGTGAAAGTGGGACGCCGCCAGGGTGACGTGGGAGTCTGTGTCGCTGATCCCGGAAGGGCCATGACTCAACTGGGATGGAAGCCACAGAAGACTTTGCTTGACAGCTGCCAGGACCTATGCAGATTTCTGGAGGCGAATGGGACTAAGATACAGCCGCAGTAAAACAGGCTAACGTTATAAGGATCTGGTTTGGGGCAGGGTACTTTTGTTGGTTGGGTCTTATAGATCGGGGACTTTTTTTTTGTCTTTCATTGTTTTATTCTTCCTTGTATGATTATGTTTCAGCTGGTCTGAGGAAAATAGAGTTCACTAGAGACGCGGGTTCAGTAAAAATAGAAATGCCGAATCGGCGTTTTGAAACATTTTGCCGTTTCCAACTGTTTTTATGCAAGGGTTCCAGATCTAACTTCGGCGGTTTTGATCACGCCCTCCACTCTCCAGCTGAGCCCGCACACACGAGTGCCCTTCTCGGTATAGATTTGGATCGAGACTCTTGTCGTGGGTCCGTGATCTAGATACCCACGGGTTGGAGATCTGGCGCCGGACCACTTGTCGGTCCGCCAGCGTTCAGGGACCCCAATAAGGTTTTATCCTGCATATAAGGACCTTTGCAAAGCTCAGCTCAGCTCAGGGTCTCTTCGGTAATCTCCAGCCGTATCTCATCATGTGGAGCTCAGGGCGGGTTCAAGATCCATGAAAGCTGAGCTAGCTTGCGACGCGTATGCGGTTTTGCCAGATCGGTGTCATTTGACGGGGAGAAGAAAGATCTGGATGCAGGTCTCAGGGGGGTTTAGGCCGTGCATGGGTCGGATATCTGGGGAAGTGGCTTCGGCCTGTCCGGCTTGACTGACACTATATCGTTGACTCGAAAACGCTGAGTAGTGTTCAGCAAACTTTGCAAGGAACATTATTAACCCTTGGGCCCATCGAGTACGATATTATTCTCACAAGTAATCGGAAAGTCAATATTGTTAAACGTTTTATTAAGAGTCTTTATTGGTAGTCAGTTGAATGTCTAAATGGCGAACTTACGAGAACGTGCCCGCTATGCCACGGACGATAAGTCCCTGTCACGCTAACTGGCTATCCTTTATCACTGGATCTATATGAAAACCCTCCAAGCTCTACCAAAACCTTTGTCTTCACGTCTTGATCTGCCCAAGAAATTTCCACCGCATCTTGCATCATCTGTACAATATCCTCTTCAGTCAAGCCACACAACTGTCTCGCAAGTAGCATATTATGCATAACCCACGCGCCCTCCATGAAGGGAGGATCATCGCTAGAAATGCAAATCTTGATGCCTGAATTAATCAACGTCCGCAGACGACGCCCAATTTCCTCGAGATTGAAGCGCCGCAGATAAGCCCAGGGACAAATTGTCATGCCGATGCCTTGGCTCGTGATAAGCTCCACCAGCTCCGGCCTGTCTGCCGCGTTTAAGCCGTGGTCGATGCGATGTGTGAGAATTCCCTCAGAGGGTGAGATGAGCTGATAGATATTCTGATGAGTGTCCTCCTGACCGACATCGCAATGAGCCGTGATTTTGAAACCATCTTTCTTAGCCTGCTGAAAGACTTCCTTGAATAGAATAGGAGGCCGTTTGTGCTCATTTGAATCGAGGCCAATTCCAATAATCATGTCTCGATATGGAAGTGCTGCTTTGTAGTGTTCCATTGCAGAGTCTGGAGATTGATCGCGAAGGAAGCACATAATCCAAGCAGCTTTGACCTATCATAGCACTTTAGACTTGTACATCAAATTCAGGATATGAGCCTTACATTCAGGATCCTGGCTGCCTCATCTTGCGCATCACGAAGTCCGCCCATCATATCTTCCCAAGAAACACCACGGCTAGTATGGGCTTGCGGGTCAAAAAACACTTCACAATATCGCACGTTCATCTCCGAAGCACCTTGAAAATACGCCATCGCGACGTCGTAAAAGTCTTGCCGCGTTCGGAGGACATCGTGACTGGAGTAGTAGGCTTCGAAGAACGTAGGTGGAATCAGAGACGGATCGAGATGTTCGTATTGGTAGCGCTGGGAACTTGAGATGATGGATGCGTAGGCTTTCTTCAGGTCATTGAGAGATTTGATGACGGGCTTGTTTTTTCCCATGCGCACTTCTAATCCATTTCTTTGGGCTAGCTGCCATCGAAGTTCTGGTGTGACCATCCCATCGATGTGAATGTGCAGTTCGACCTTTGGGATCTGGCGTATGAAATCAACGTTCGTTGTTAGCAGCTCCTCCTTCAACCTCTGCCGTTCTTGCGATGTAAGGAGTCTATCAGTGATATCCATCTTTGCTTGACTTTTGCTCTAAGTCCAACCTGTAGGTTTCATGGTTAGAAAGACACTCATTGAATTGCTACGTGCGTGCTGAGAGGATGAGTCATCGCAGGCAGTGGGCGGAGAGCGGCGTCTGCCGCGGATAAGCTTAAACCTCTGGTCGAGTCTTGGCCAAGCAATGGGGATTGGTCGTGCTAGTCTAACCTATCTTTATCTTACTTCTAAAATAGCAAGGTGTGTATTTGACTTCCTTTGACATGCTCCTCGGATTCATGAATGCGGTTACAGTCGATAAGATCTCTAATCTTTGGCAGGGCATCAAGAGCGACTGAGTTAAGGTGGTCTTGGTAAACAATACCCGAGTAAATCTTCATCACCCAAGTTCCCTATACAAGCCTCTATCTGGCCTTGTTGCTAGCACTACGAATGTACGGTTCCAGGGGAAACACCTGGCCATCTGGAGTCACACCCTCATACAGTTCTGCCCACCTCTCACGTAGTGGCTCGGGAGTCTCCCAAGCATTCTCAGGGTCTCTTAACCAGAGACGAAGAAGATGGCGCCTTGTGTCATTAGCTCATATTCAACAACTGGAGCACTATACTTACTGCTGCGTTGGCGAGTCGGTGAAGGCATCTCGAGCGTGAAATACAGCGAGGTTGTTGATGAATTGCATATCGCCTTTTGCAAAGTTTGTCGAAACGCTTAGTTTATCTCCCAAGAAATGAAGAGCATCTAGTGCTTCGGCTTGAGCTTCGGTGATGGGTGGAATATCGTGGCTCCTTGGCAGTGCACCGAATCCGACAAAGTACCGACGAGCGTATTGCAAAGCAACTCTCTCGGGTAGTGTATCGGTTGCCTTTTGATGATAGAGAAGTGGCCGAGTCGTAAACTTCTTATTCGGGTTCGCGAAGCTGCAAGTGTCAGTCAAGCGACCGTTAAAGATCAGAGACTTCTTACTTCTCAACATCCCAATTTTGCGACAATGTACGAATCAAATCAGGCCTCGTCCTCGCCAACTCATTATAAACCCTCCACGTACTCGCGATCCTACTCGCACCGCCCTCCAGCGCCGTCTCCAGACAGAACAGCGACACGATATCACCAGAATCAGTATGAAAGACCTGTCTGTCAGTAGTATAAGCTGGACTTCCAATTGCGCTCTTATCTTGACCGGCGCTGAGATCCTTGACATGCGTGAGGACAACGTCGGCCGGTTTGCCGTCGAATTTGCTGTCTTGACGACCGCGCTGTGATGCGATGTGTGATGAGATGCCGACGTAGATTATGGCGTTTTCTTCGCGGGTGTAGTTATCTACGTTGACGCCGCGGATGACGAAGAAGCCGTGGCCTTTGTGTAGCTCATCGGATAGCTTTCGTAACTCTGAGTGTAGCTTTGGTAGAGGGAAAGTCTCTGTGGAGAGATGACCAAGTGAGAGGCCAAGACCTGGTTGTGTTAGATGAGGGGTGTATAGATGTCAACATCGCATGCCTTTGAAATGCCTCAAAGCTTGATCAATTTCGCCGAGCTGTTCTTCAGACAATTTATACGTCCATGCATAAGTTTGGCCAACTGAATCGCCTTCCCAGACAAGATCGCCTGTTAGTTGTTTCGGAAAGCCATCTGGGACCGAAGTCGGAAGGTTCCCCTCTTTGAGTCGCTTGGCTGTTCTGGCCTGGAAGTTTTCGTAGTTTGGAGCGTAAGCAATATTTGGCTGACCGGGCGGGGGTGCCGCGGTGACAGTTGTTGTAAAGGACATGATATTGATAGTCAATGGGAAGTGATGTAGAAAAAAAGGCGTGAAGCACTCGTTACCATCGCCGGTAATAAGCAAATGGGTTGGAGTCCATTATTAATACGAGGTACAGCAAGTTGTGGTGGGATCTGCATGATGAGGTGATGCGTAACACTGATTGCACCATAGCACATAATACTCTCCGAAATCCTACGAAAATCGAACAAAGGTCCGTATTTAAATAATTACAACGAGAGAACTTTGGACAGGGTCATCAAGAAGTCATTTAAAACCTAAATCTGCCTCCGGCCACAGGATCATTCACTCTCGGAACTCCTCCAACTCAGCCTTGCCATGATATAACGTCCAAGCCCATAGCGAATCCACAACCAAAATAGCTCCAAAACTGAAAACGAGACTACCCCCAAACACAAACTTGTAATACCACCATGCATTACTGTCATTCAAGTCACTCACCTGACATACGATCGCCCAAGGCAACACATACAGAAAATTGCTTGCGAGACTCTGATACAAATACCACCTCGGCCGGGTTGCGGCAAGGATCGTCGCAAGTTGAGTGGACATTGCATAGAAGATATAACACCAATCCAAGCTTCGCCACATATAAGCCGTAACCTCCGCTACTTCATCTGAACCACTGATGTATGAAGCAAAGGGCTTTGCTCCGAAGAGCGTGAGGAAGATGGCTATCGGGACTTCGAAGATGAGAGCGATGAACAATGATCTAAAAGCAGGGCGTACGATGCCACGAAGGTCCTTCAATGATGCTTGAGGTTTTCTTGTGCTGATGTCGACACGTTTTCTCCAATCGCCCCAGTTATGACCGATGAATTGTAACGCTGTTGCCTCCAGAGCCTGAACGGGGACCATTATCAGACCCCAGCGAATGGTATTAAAGACACCCCAAGCTGTAGCGTATATCGCACCAAGAGCAACGATGGTGCTGACCAGCCAGAGGTACAAGGCGTTTCGGACAGCTGACTCGGTGAAGAAGATCAATCCAGGCGGGAGAAGAACTTTGAGAGCGTGAAAGCTTGGACGCAGCTTCTCTTGAGGATCATGTGGCGTGTGTCTCTTGAATGACCAAGTATTCGACGAAAGAAAGTAAACAAGCCCTGCAAACGCTGCAACGAGGTTGCAAACAAGTTGGATCGTGCCTTGCATGTTGACAGTCGGCTTGAAGGAACCGACATGGAATTTTGAAATGAGCAGAAAGTCAAGGATGATGTTAACGGCAAACTTGACGGTGCTGATGGCAAGTGGAATATCAGGCTTGTCAAGCGCTCTTGTTGCTGTCGCCACTGCAGTCTCGAGAGTGCCGCTGAATACAGTGAAAGAAGTGATGCGCACATAAGTCAAACTCACATCGCGGACTTCCTCGGGAACAAAGCTATTCGCAAAAGAAGACGCAGCAGCAGCGAAAATGATACTCAGTATCAACCCGATGACAGACTGGAACGCGATAAGAGTATGCGTCAATTGAAGACGCTTCCCCAGCGACCGCGAAGACTTATCTCCAATAATAACCCACGCAGCTCTCGGCAATCCTTCATTCACTGCTTCAGACGCAGTGTTCATGTACGTATACGCATCGGTGAGCACCACCATTGATGAATCAATGTTTGCGACCCATAGTTTGGATAAAGTGCCGTATAGAGCGGGGAGGATGAATGATGCGAGGTTGAAGAGGAGCGAGCCGGTGTAGTGTGTGCGATGGAGGGATGAAGATGAGAATGCGGAGGGAAGACGGCGAATGCGGCGCGTGATGCTGTTGAGGATCTTCATCATTTCGCTGAGTCTCAGGTCATTTTGTAGAGGTAAACAGGAATATTTGTTGGTTGGGAAGAGCAGAAGGGTGAGTGAGAGGGGAAATGGTTGTGTAACCGAAAATGAGGGAGAAAATACGACGTAGCGAAGTGCGAGAACCCCTCTTCAGCTGGTCGGCCTCCTGCATGAAAAGCGCAATCGCTCCTAACTAGCATGAGAAAGCTATCTCCATTGACTGAAATGAAGATAAGGAAGTCCTTGACCGTTTTGGGGCACAAGGCCCATATGAATGAGCTGGCTTTCCTGCTGCACTGATATCGAATTCAGAAAGGTACATGATGACTGGCATCCTATTTTACCTAGTGTTCTGTTTTGCTATAGCGATAAAACAGCTATTCTGCTACCTGATAAACCGAAGGTAACCCCCCATGATTGGAAGTTAAAGAAAATAACTTGCGAGGTGAGAAACAAGGGAGAATGATAGGACTGACGATCTAAATAGAATACTGGAGCACCAACAAGAGCTCCTTGACATCTGCACCTCCTGACAGCTCAATCTACCTACTACATTCATGAAGTAATTCCTAGCTTCCCATCCTTCCCAAGTCCAAGCAGCCACTTTTCCAAGTCGTCTCTCACCCCTTGTACGAGATCCGTCTCGAGGATTCCATCTTGCCATACAAGTGACACCATCATATCTCCGCCCTCAACACTTGCCGCATTGACCGCAAGCGCAGAGCTAAAAACCGGCGCAAACTGGGCAAACAAGATACTCTCCAACCCCCAGGGGCCCTTGGACGCCGGGGCGGCGATAGAACCCAGGTTGCTCAACGTCCACAGCTCCCGCCTCGGCTTTCCGTATCTCGCCTGGAATATATCACGCCAATCGCCAACATAACGGAAAAGATACGAAAACTCGTTATGGGGTATTGTGTCTGTTCTTCTCTTCATGTCCCGTCGCAATTCGACCGCGAGCTTCCAGACGTTAGCATCATCCCCACCCTGTCGAATCTTAGCCAGGACGTCGGGCCTAATTTCCTGCGCGTGTGATGATGCGCACTTGGACATGTGAGTCTTGTTGAAGTGCACTTTTTCGGAAATCCACGGTCGTAGGCTGATAGCTGTGATATTGACAAAGCCCTGTTGCTCGGTCAGGGGCGCGCGTCTCGCCAATGAGGTAGCGCAAAGCGCATTGAGAAGGTTGGTCATTGTAGTATTTTCCTCGCGACACCTTGCAACTACAGCTTGAGTGAGTACGGTACTCAGCGAAAAGTAACGGATGTGGACGGCTTGAATGTCAGGGTTGCACGGCTCGCCCGCCCACTTCTGAAATGTATAAGGTTTGAGGTATGAAGGTGCAAACATATTCCAGAATTGGCATACTGTCCAGGAGATGTCTGCAGTGAAGTCGATGAGCTCTTCTTGTGGGTGAGGATAGTCGAGGAGATGGTCAGTCAAGTTTACGATGAGACCTTTGTCCATCATCAGCGCGACGGCGGGATCAGGATTGTTGAGAGCGTCAATCAAGGATATGTGAAACTTTGCAGTGCTTTCCCCGTCGTAGATGGCGTGGTGGACGGTCAAGCAAATTCGCAGTCGGCAGACGTCCTTATCTTCCAAGTTTGGTTCACGGAAGACCCGAACGTGCCAGCCTGGACACTTCGAAAGATCGGGCCATGGCTGCAACAACAGCTTTTCTAGGTTCCTAGCCACGGAATCGACAGATGGTGCTTCCGCCTCTTCAACCTGTTGAGAAAAGTCAACAGACGACAAGGCAACGAATTGTGGCTGTTTCGAGTCTTGTCCAATAATGCCAACGCGCATTGCCGGCTGCTTAAGCATGACCTGGGCTACGGCTGTGCGTATACGGTGTAACGCAGAGCCATTTTCGAATCTCGCTCTCGGAACGGTCAAGGTGGCAATGTTTGCGATGCGGAAGTAGATGCCGAGCGCATGACTGGCGGTATATATGGATTCTCTGTTTGCAGTCAGCTCACAGTAGCCCAGTATCGAATATGTGCCTACGATGCGCTGCAGCTTCTGATGATGTTGACATTAGTCCTATTAGTCATATCTGATCCTTGATGATGATACGGTTATGCTTGTTGGAAAGAAAAATCAGAACAAGAAAGGTGAGTGGAGCCAGAAGAAGTATCATATGATAGTACTGATATGCTCTATGATAAATTGTAAGTTAGCTTTCGTATCCGTATCTGTCCCGTGCGTTGTGTCGAGCCTGCCGGCCATTCCGAGTCTCTCACTCTCCCATTTATCAACAAACTGCCCCACAGCCCGCTGTTACTTTTCCAACACTCCCTGCCTGGTACGCCCTGCACATCAAGGTACGTATAGTTGGTAAACTAACCGTTACATTGTAGTAACGGCTTGATACGTGAACGAATCTGATACGCTACATCGTCGATGTCTCCAGGTGTTCGAATATACGGGAGCCTTTAGCTGGGCTTCTGGCCACTCAAACGAGGCTCTGATAACTACTAATAAATGCCTCATACGAATATGTTCGGCGGTCCAGAATGAATGTCTTGGGTAGGGATACTGATATGAGTCCAATGCGGATTCAAAACCGAATCAATCCCGTTCAGATGTTGCTCAGCGGTAGTTTCCGCAATGCTCGCAAGGACTTCCTCATTCGATCTTAAAGTTTCGGCAAGGTTTACCGAGTGCTTTCGTTTGTCTACTGCCTCTTCTCTTGCGCATCAGTGTTCCGCTGACAGCTCACCCCCCCCGTATGATGCCGTGGCCTGGCATGTGAGCAGCAGCTTGATTCTTTGTGCAGCCACTGCACAGGGAGGCAACCCTGAAGTATAGTAACGGCAATTTCAAGATAGAAGTCTGGTTCAATTCTCCATATCCAAGGATATAAGGGGGCGATGGGAAATGAATTCCTGAATCCAAATATACATAGTCCCTTCATCACATGTATCGGCGGAGGGCGTTCATGGCATCGGCAGTTATAATACGCGATGCTCAGATGCTACCACGCAGCACTTACTAGAATGATATGTGTTCCCCTCCATCGGACTCAACACTCCGAATTCTGCAGATCTTTACCTGCCACAGACTCCCTGCCACAAATTGGCTGCTACGGATAGCCTCCCGGTAATGGTAACGCACTAACCAATCGGTTTGCACATCTAATCTAATCCCCTGGGCTACTCGGACACGTCCCGAGCCGAAAGCACTAAGAAAGTTAGTTTGCAATGGTTCAATGCACCTGGAATCAAAGCTGAAATGACGACTCCTATTTACCATACCCTTGCAACCTAGCAGCTGACGCCCATCCTTGTTGAAGGGATTGAAAGCTCAAGAAACGATATTCGGTATTCCGCCGGTGGTCTAAATCCGGCGCTTTCGCCGACAACGTTTAGGCTTGATTCGTGTTATAGTGTACTGGCAGGCTTATTAGAGAGCTTCGTTCACCTATAAGTCCTGTCCTAGACAAATCCTCGAGTGAATACTGTGACGATCTAGCCTGGGGATGCGAAACGTGGAGTTATGTAGAGCCAACACGGGGCCTAGATAAGCGCTCGCTAATAGCCTGAAAGCTTACAGGAAACCGGCGGCATGGCATGTCAGTGGTGTGTCAAGTGCTGTGGTCATAGTCAGAGGCTGGGGCCATTGACGAAGTATACTTGCTACTACCTGCTGAGGCGGAAGAAACGTTACAGATAGGGGTGGGATCTGACGATAGGTGAGTGTGAAAGTAAGGGTGAAATAGCGAGGCTTGGAGACTGATGACTTTAATCGTGATCTATTTAACCCACATTGAAGGGTAGTTAACCAAAGCTAATGAAGCAGAAGTTGGTCGGGCCAAACTCAACGCCGGCAGGTACATAGTATAGGCCTATAGAATTGATTACCTTAGGAGTTGTGTAGAGTTCGAGGTGATGGTATAGACATAGAGTTTATGACGTGAGCCTCTTTTACGGTCAGATTTTAGCAAAAGTTCTATTGCTGATAATCAAACTCTTTCGTTTACCTTGATATTCAGTCTGTCACACAAAAGTCTGCCTCACTACCACCACCCTCGGCATTTGGCCTTGCCATTATCGGCCTGAATTGCTGCAGGCTTATGCGTGATGACAGGAATTCATCCGTACGCCTTGACTGTGTCTTGGGGCAGACAGGCTCGGACTTATGCCGCTCTACGCGTCAACGGCTCAGAACTCATGGCAGAGCAAGATATGTCCAGTGCGTACAGGTATAAATTTACCTATAATTCAGAGTGAAGCATCGTAGTCTCCTTCTATACGTAACGCTCTCATACACACAACAATACTTTCATTCGCACTACTAGCTTATCATCACAATACCACCAGAATGGAGTCCACCAACCGATTCATGATTGGTGTCTTTGGTCCTACAGGTGCTGGCAAGACTAAATTAGGAGTCTCTATAGCCAAGTCCATCTATGGCCAAGTCGTCTCAGTTGATAGTCTGCAGTGTTACTCCCCGGGGAGCATTATCACTGCTAAGCCTACTCCTGAGGAAATGGATGGAGTTGACCACCATATGATCGGATATTTGGAGGCTGATGAAGAGCCAACAAACTTTGTGGCAGAGGCAGTCGAAAGATTGGGCGAACTCTGTGACCATGGGGTTATACCTGTAGTCGTTGGAGGCTCAACATCGCTCGCTTTGCCTCTCCTGCGCGATGCTTTGAACCGTGGATGGCGTATGGCTGCTATCACTCTGCTGCCTCACCAGTCTACGTATCTTAGCAACATCGAATCCAGACTGGATGACATGGTGGAGGCAGGCCTTTTGGAAGAGCTTTCGGGTCTGAAACTCCTCGAAGACAAGTATCTGAACGGAAAGCCCGACTTTCACAAGGGCGTTTGGAAGGCAATTGGTTATCAGGAGTTATACCCATATCTTGAGGCTCGAAAAATGGACGGGCATACTGATGAGCTTCTCAAGACTGGGCTAGCCTCGATGAAAGCAAACACCTTTCAATATGGGATTGCGCAACTAGAATGGATTTGCCAAGAACTATGCCCGTTTCTTCACACTGAGAAAATTGCCAACACGAGCCTTACGGTTGTTGACAAGACATCTTGGATCTCGGACATTGAGAAGCCTGCAATTCGAATGGCGAGCGATTTCTGCCATGCTTCAGCCTCGATCAGTTTCCATTCTATCAACGGATCAAAGCCTCGGGTCCTATGCATCTTGTAAGAAAGTCTCATCCCCCATTGCTAGATACAGAAGAGCTGATTTTCTTAGTGGTGGTTCGTCATCCGGCAATGACCCGGCCCATATCGAAGCCGCCAAGTCACTTGGCAGAGTCTGTCACGAAAACAACATCAAGATTGTGTACGGAGGCGGCACAACCGGAGTGATGGGCGCAATCGCAAGCACTCTCGTTGACCTTTCTGGGCCTGATGCTGTGTATGGTATCATCCCAGAGGCACTGCTCAAATACGAAGCCAAAGAATCGGGCAGACATCCCAAGGATCCTGCTTACCGTAGATACGGTAGGCAGGCCGTTGTTAAGGATATGCATACTCGAAAGCGCTTGATGATACAAGAAGTAATCGATGGCGGCGAGGGAAGTGGTTTCGTTGGACTGAGCGGTGGCTATGGCACTCTAGAAGAGCTCTTTGAGGTGATAACCTGGCATCAGCTGGGCATCCATGACCGTGGTATCTGCCTACTCAATACGGGCGGATTCTTTGACGGCCTCGTTGATTGGCTAGGCAACGTGGTTCAGAAAGGGTTCATTAGCCTAGAAGATACTGCTATTCTTAGCATGGCCAGTACAGCCGAGGGGGTCGTCAAGTGCTTGGATCAAAAACCCGAGTTTTCTCGAAAGGGCGCACTAGATTGGGTCTAGCCTTAACATCATATGCTTTGGCCAGGTCATAGCGGGATTTCCAATTATTAGGGTACCACTCGGGGGGGAGATAACGTCACTACAGTCACGATGGGTGTCCCTCGAACAACCTTGTCACTTCAGTCACGGATGCTTGGTCGCAAACTTACGAGCCTGTACGACGACAGCCCAGAATTTATACTGTCATGATATATAGCTCATAAGAGAAGGTGCCGCGGGCAGAAGCCGCGGGCAGAAAAATAATTTCCTTTCCTTCGTTCACTCAACAACCCCATTTACTTTGATTTCGATGGCTGCCCTACACACTTACTCCCATCCGGCTTATTATTGCCTGTCTTTCGTACTTGGCGTTTTGACTCATCTGCTCGTTTTCCGTCGAGGCGAATGGAACCTCTACGTTTTCCACATCTTGCAAGCTTTTGCTGTCCTCGAAAGCATCTTGATATACATTGTTGGTCGAGTCGTCAATGGTGGAGATTCCACTGTATGGAAAGTCACTGCAATATCGTCTTGTCTCACACTATCGGCCTTGATGGGACTGTCAATTAGTATGCTCATCTACCGCGGCTGGTTCCACCGATTGTGTCGATTTCCAGGCCCCTTTTGTGCCAGGCTGTCTAACCTGTACATTACCTTTCACGCCTTCAAGAAATTTCGTCTTTTTGAAGAGGTGCAGCAGTTGCATAGAAAGTATGGGGATATTGTTCGGATTGGTGAGTAATTGTTTTACGCGAGTACCCCTGTCGCCTGCTCATCACAAAGAAACACCTAACAAAGGCGGTGGTACTCACATGTTACAGGACCTAGCGAACTATCCATCATAGATCCGCATGCTTTGCAAGCTCTCCATTCGAACAGCTCCCCTTGTACTAAAGGCCCTTGGTACAGCATCGAACACCCTATCAAAGCTCTACAGATGACGAGAGATAAGGAGGAGCACGCCTATCGGCGCAAGGCATGGGACATGGCTTTCAGCTCAAAAGGTCAGTGCAGTATCTATATCAGGCGAGGTGGGCTAACATATTGAGAAGCACTTCGAGAATATGAAGCACGAGTGGCTGGGTACACTATCCAACTGGCTGAACAGATAGAGGCATCCCAAGGCACCCCGATTGACGCATCTTTATGGTTTAATTTTTATAGCTTTGATGTTATGGGTGACTTGGCCTTTGGAAGAAGTTTCGATATGCTCAAGAACGGAACAGCACACCCATTTATGGAACTGGTCCATTCTAACATGCTGATGGCTGGTTCGTTGAGTCACTTGACCTGGATCTTTCCACTTCTTAAACGCATTCCGGTATTCAATCGGAAGAACCTCGAGTTTCAGGGATGGCTCAAGCAACAGGTCGACTGGAGACAGAAGGTATGCTAATGGTAGATCCTGGTGGGCACCCTGTGTGATGTACTAACGACTTGTATTACAGAACAAGCCAGATCTGCCGGACGTATTTTCTTGGATCCTCTCTGACTACGATGCGCTAAACAAGCCGACTGCTCAAGATACTATCAACTTACGCGGAGACGCTCAGCTTATCGCTGTAGCGGGCAGGTAAGGTGTCCTATACAGCAAGTGGATAATGTCTGAACTAATCGTTCTTTAGCGATACTACTGCGGCATCACTTGCCTGTCTTTTCTTCGAGCTGGCGGTTAACCCGGAAGCTTGCCTTCATCTCCAGAGAGAACTAGATCAATATTACGCCGAGCATGACAAACCAGACCATTCAAGCCTATCAAAGCTCAGATATCTGCAAGCTTGTATCAACGAATCTATGCGCCTCTATCCGGCTATCCCGTCGGGCTTGCAGCGAATGACTCCGCCTGAGGGTCTGGATATTGGCAACACGCATCTTCCAGGCGATACTACAGTAACAATTCCAACTTACACGTTTAATCGAGGCAAGTGTGTCCGATAATAATACTCTAAAGTCTAGAAAGGACTAACGGATGGTTTGTCTACTTAGATGAAAGACTCTTTACGCATGCCGACAAGTTTATCCCAGAACGTTGGATAACAAAGAAGGAGCTCACTAAAGACCCTTCTCTTTTTGTTCCATTCTCAATTGGTAATGGTATACCCGAGTCCGGAGTGTATTGGCGTAGCTAATGCCTGTGCTGCGCTGTAGGACAATACTCCTGTGTTGGAAAGCAGTTGGGCCTGATGGAAATTCGTTTTGTAGCTAGCCAGATCTTGCTGAAGTTCAATGTTGAACTGGCACACCAAGATGTTGCTAGAGACTTCGTTGCTGGTCTACGAGACGGCTTTACCCTGTCTATGTCGAGCCTCTATCTAGTTTTTAACCGAAGGACTACCTAGATGTCCTCGTCATCTTGCTGGCAAGAGGTAGGGTTGCTGTTCAATGGTGGATTGCTATTCTTTTGAGTCCGAGTACACGGTTCACCGGGGGTCAGGTCACTTCTGGTAGTGGAAGCCATTCTGGCCTTCCGGATTTAATGCTCTAGAGAGCGAGGCTGGCTTAAGGATTGGTATCGTTTGTCAGTATAAGACTGTATTTCCTGTAACTCTCTCAACTAAACTGGATCGCGTCTCGCCAAGCAGGCGTTCCTCCAATATGATCGGTAGGTGTTGTAACGAATCACTTACTACAGGAATCCGATGCTCTGTGCCTGCATATGGGGTAGACATTATTCCAACAATGGGCATAATTCGATCTTTTGTAATCTCAACTAACACCCCCTTGCGATTATGCTACGTGGCTATCGCGGAGTTAGGATAGCATGGAACGGGCCGTATACGAGGCCCAACAGCCCACGTAGAGTTTGAAAATGCCGGCCTGCATATACAATGACGATCACTGACTGAGAAGAAAGCTGTGAAGGATCTCCGCCCCGAGTGGTACCCTAATAACTGGGATTCTCGCTAAGTTTAAACCTATAGCAAGGCCGTTTGGATACGAGAAGAGAGAAGAGTGAAGAGTAAGCAGACCAGCAGATGCTTTCTCGGCTCGGCAGTTGGAAGATTGCGAACACAGACCCTATGGAAACATCTGTTGTATTGCATTGCCGGAAAGCCCGAGGGGCAAAAACTTATAAAGGAGTAATGCATACTTGTTAAGAAAGATCTTAGCCACCTCTCAAAGCTTCTTTGAAAAGAAGACTCATTATTTCTCGTTTCCCGGTTGCAAACTCGTGTCATGCATTTCGCTATACCTCCAGAGTATCAATCAGAACTAGAGGCAACTGAACCGGTTGACCTCAGAACCGATGAAGAGATTCTTTCCTCTATAGAGCAGTACAGGCCTGTAACTTCGGAGAAGAACATCTGGGCTTTTTGGGATTCAGGTATACGTACTATGCCCTCCTGGTGCCAGCGAAATGTCGTCGGTTGGGCGCGCATTTGCGGGCCGGAGTGGGCAATTCGAGTGCTCGATATGAAACCCAATTCTCCCAATCAGGTCCTGAAGTTTGTTGACAAGGAGATGCTGCCTGAGGCGTTCTTGAGCGGAACCATGGACGGCCAGCATGCTGGGCAACATTCTGCTGATTGCATCCGGGGTCCGCTTCTGTTCCGCTACGGGGGTGTGAGTATGGACGTTGGGTGTCTTCTGATTAGACACATCGATCGCATTTGCTGGGATTTGCTTGCAGATCCAGATTCGCCGTACGAGATCGCCGTACCGGTTCTGTATGGCCAGACGATCGCGAATCACTTCGTTGCCGCTCGAAAGAACAACGTCTTCATAGAGAAATGGTAAGCATTAATGAGAACGCGATAGCAAGGGGGCTAATGATCCATGGCTCAGGCACCAGCTCTTCATGCACTTGTGGAATGGCCGAACCCACCAGCAGGGTATCAGCGACAATCCCCTGCTGGGATTCATCAAAGATATACGCTATGATGACGCCACGGACTTTCACTGGGACTGGAAGGTGCCGGTGACTCAATTTCTAGAGTACATTGCCCAGGTTCTGTGCTGGCAACGCTTGTGCTTGATTCGTGACACGGGCGACGGCTTCAAAAGTTCTGAATACTGGCAGCGTAACATCCTCTGCATCGACGCCCTCAACGAGGTTTGGGGCGGCGAGAAGACATTGGGCTTCGATGGCATTGGTCCTCGAATGTACAACCTCTTGACTATTCGTCTTGATGCTGATCCGGATTCGGCAGACTACAAGGATGCGTACAAGCTCGTGTGGCGATTATTGAGCAAATCAAGCTTTCAGAAGGTGACACGGGCGAAGAATCTGACGCACACACCACATCTTGGAACGTTGTGGGATCAGAACGAGGGGCAGGATTGTGTGCCGGGAACATTTGGAGAGCTGCTACGGTACGGAGCGGTACACTTCCGCCAGAAGCGTCAGCACATTGAGCGCAAGGAGGCTTGTGAGCCGAGAACCCTCATAGAGAAAGGGCTCTTGGAGGCCTAGACAGTTTTCAATGTTGCATCCTCAGAATTGTATGCTGTCACGCTTAAGCGTTCATGCCACTCACGCCATGTGAAAACTCGTGTAAATGTGATAAGTAGATCTTCTAGCCTACCCGTTGCGGCCCGTCCGGCTGTAGTGCCGGACAGGCCCCCTGCGGGCGGAACACTGGCTAGCATGTTTGAATTGGTGTCAATTGACTTGCACTATCTTCTGTGTATGTTGCATCTAGGCCTTTCGCCACGTAATGCACCACCAAGTTATCTATCTCGGTAGTTCTGGCGGACCAATCAAGGAAGGGGAGGGGTTAGGGACGTTAGTTAAATCGTAAGACTCGACGGCTTCTCGGGAACTGACGGACCAAGACAGCTCAATATGGACGAATGGAGATATGCTGGGATGATATCGATGTCCTGTAGCAGCTATTATAATTTTCGGCATCTGCCGCAGACCCATTTGTTTCGCACGCTCAACATAGAGTTTGAATCGATTTGCTCTCATTATTCAGCTTCGTCATCCCTCCCTCAATTTATAACCATGGATCACGTTGTCTGCCCCTTAGCTAAGCTTGGTTCCTACGATCACGTCGTAGGTAGTCGACAGCGGCGATCACAGAGACCAACTCGCTGAATCTTTCTACATGAAAAGAAGAGCTATAAATGGTTAAGAGTAAAATAATAATAAGATGATTTACTAATGAAAATGCTTAGTAGTATTAATGCATCTAGGCAATGGTATGTTCTTTGACATATTGAAGCAGTGTCGCAGGGTAACTGGTTATGTTTGTATCACATGTCGAATGTTTGTATTTCAGCATCTGTCCTTATGAGTCAGATAAGGTCATTGGCCGGCGTCCAAATCGAAGCATAGTTCTATCAAAACGCTTGTGAGAAAGTGCACCCTTTTAATTACGACGTCATGGCGGCCCGACGATATCCTCGCATTGTCAACTTTAATTGCCTTGAAAGACGAACTCAGGTTGGTCAGGCAAACTCGCTTCGCTAACCTGCTCATAGATACGTCCATGTTTTATCTCTTACACCAGACCATCCCCGGTCTTTATCACCTCACTAGCCAACGCAACTGGGGGCTCTTCGCTCGACAGGGCCACAGGTAGTTGATCTTGTGAAAGCAGCACCATGGGATGGATGGATGGTTCGGAGATGTTGATGAAGCATTGCTCGATCGAAGTAGTAGTGACGGTGATAATCTCAATAGAAACAACATTTGTGACAAGGACAATATCTCGAACATATTCGGCCGTAACGTTGACCGCGATGATGGCGGGTTTCAAGTCTGGTAAGGTCATGGTTTCTCGGCAGTGACCTGAGGTTTCATGCGTTAGCTTCTTTTGTGTACCTTGTTCTCTCTGCCGGAATAAGCTCTCAGCCACAAGTCTCGACTGCAAATAACACTTCTTTGTGTACCTTGTGTTTGGTTATTGACGGCCCCGACCTTCACTGATTTGATGATGACTGATTGTGTTGGGAGTATCTGGATTGTTTGTCAGCCCGCAAGGTTTGATGATGTCTCCCTTTTACGAAGCATGCCTTCTCTACCGTGATTGTAAAGTATTTTAGGTAATGCTATGGTGCTGACAGGAGATCGAACGATTTTGATATCTTCCATGATTCCGCATTGCTTGATATGGCCACCACATTAGACTTGTCTTCTTATCGACAGTTCGACATGTACGGCTTTCGCATCCTATAAAACAAGGATCAATTCTGTCGAAAAATATCAGGAGAGTAGTCGAGCAGAGTCCAAGGTAGTATCACCAGGGCGAGAGGAATAAAGCCTACACTCTTCAGCAACGACTAAGTCCAGGGGCCACAGAAGCCTAAGAACGAAAGGTTACCGGAAATGGTTGGCCACCATGATGAAGTGACGTACTCTAAGGCTTTAGAGGCACGGAGAAGAGGCTGATCAAGGAGATCTAGAGCGATGAGCGAGTTGCGAATTGTAATAGAGGCAAAGATTATCATCTATCGACAATGAGAAAAAAGGGAGAGAGACGAACCAAACAACCGAGAATCGAGAGACAATGCCAGATCGTATAAAAGCCCGCCTATCATAGAGACAGGACATTCACATCCCTTTTCTGGACATGTTTGGCAGTTTTCTTGATCTGAAAAATCATAGTTCCTATGATACGACACAGATGAAAGGAACAGTGAGGCCATGCCAAAGAGATGAGACTTGCGAGATGAGCCAGAAAGCAGGCTTCGATGATTTCAAGCCCAAGAGGTATCACAAGCCCCAGGAGGAAGGAAGAAAGATTTCTGGCTGTGGCAGAGAGTTGGGGAATGGATTGCGGTCCAAAAATGTGACAGAAAGAGTGGCTTGCTTAGAATTTCAATGGTGGGTGGCTGTGTACACGAGGCAATGGTGATTTTGAGACTCTAGCCTTCGGTAAGGGAACGAAGATGATACGACTTATCCCCTGGCACTTCACCTACAGTTAGTTCGTTACTAAAACGGTCGGGATACTTGAATGTGGCTGGCGGATACGGTACATGGCTGGCTGGGAAGTGCACGTTGATAAGGAGTCTATGATCTATTCTTGTGGAATGAGGGAGATAGATCGTTCTAGGCTATCCGGAGGTGCTCAATGCACCGCGTCTCGATGCAAGGACGAGCGCCAAGATGTTGAGGGGTACTTGACCTCTTCGTGCGACACCTTGCCATTTACTCTCTTGGCTGTTGAAGGGACAGTCGGTGGCCAGCCTAGCCAGTTTCTGGCAAAGACGGACCACTTCAGCCAGCCTCACGCTTCCACTGCCGCTCAGCTACGTAGCTTCATCAGCAGACAAAATTTAGTTACATAGAACTGCCCAATAGTCTTCAACCTTACCATGGGGCTATGTCTTAACACGGACAGCTGCAACTGATCAGCGCATAGGTCTGAGCCTTGGTTAGATTTCTGAAGGCGATGAACAGGCAACGCGGACCCAGCGGGAGCCGACCACCATCGAGTACACCGTAAAGAGTTGATAAATGTATATAGAGCAAGAGAATCAAGCTTGGGGACTCTAGCTCGAACCAGGACTAAGTGTCTGGAAGTTAATGACTGGGCTATTTGCCCATAGCTTAACTGGAGCTGCGAAGTTTATCCACCGAGTAAAAGCACGTTCTGAGCGGAGGACTGGAACTGTCGAGTCCAATGTTTTGAGGCTTAGCCAGCAACCACACACTCTAAACCGGCGCCTTCGCTGGCTCACCCGTTTTCGTCAACGGTGTGCGCCATGCCGCACGGAACGGACGGTTGTAGTCCCAAGATCGCTTCGTCCCGCCACTAAAGTCCACCAAATCCGAAACAGCATTTGAAAGCAAGGATTGGTGTGGATACATTCGAACTCAATGATGATTTTACACGTCCTTGGCATAGTGGGCAGTGGCTTTTCTGAGGCTGGCTGGCAATCCAAGAACGGCCAAGTTAAGACATCGGATGCCACCGTGGTTTTCACCGCCTTGGTTGCTGCATTGTTAATTCAGTCATTGAGGTCAAAACTTGTTTGTGAGTCGACAGATGTTGAAATATGTAGACATAAAGTGAAACTGGCTAGAGGCCTTTGGGAATTTCAGCCAGCCCACTGTCCTACTAATGCAGCGGAGAACATGGTGGCCTTGCAGCGCTCCCTGTCAAGCCTGTCTCCAGGTCCTAGCCTATTGCAAATTGCTGAGTGAAATGAAGCCAAACGACCCACAGACGAATGAACAGTTCCACACCGGTTACCTGGGCGTCGTTCAAAAATCGGAAGCTCGATGAGTTTGGTCGCAATGGGTAAATACCCAGGGGATGTTGATATCAATAGCTTGCTGCATGTCTTGAAGTTTTCCCCATAAACACAGCAGTGTCTATTCTCATTGGCCACGGGAAAGGACAGGCTCCAGCGACGTGAGGGTTCATTGATAGCACGAGACTACTTGCTGCAGCCACAGAAAACTATCACCGGCCTTGGGTGGCGGAATCACATTCCTTGTAAGAAGAACGCTAAATTTGCGGCCCGCGCCATCACAAACGGGTAGTATATTCCTTCGAATTGACTTTTAGCTTCCGTCGAAGCGGCATTTATTTCAATGACCCACTATAGCTAAGCTGCAACGAACATGCGTGAGGAGTCCAACATGCCATGCTTCGCTCTGGTATGGTTCGAGTGGCTTTTGCCCAGGCTGGCTGGTGTGAGACAGTGTAGTTTCGGTCCAAGAGATTCGTTTCTACTCACATGGCATATCAATCATTTATGATAGTCAAATGGACACGTCCCCAAGTCATTTCAAGTAAGGCGCTTGATATAAACATCAGCTGTTAGGTCTATCAACTCAAAATAACACTCTCATCAGCGCGGTCCAGGCAGCATACCATCGCCCTCCTTTCATTCTGCATCAAGCACCTTTCTTCCATATCCTAAACAATCACCACAATGGCTCTTTTGATCGGGAAAGGCGATACCATCTACGTACGTGACGTGGAGCTGGATAATGAACCAATTGTCGTCGAATGGCAACAGAGGTTTGTTACCCGTACCGAAAGGTATATCCAAGCTCAGTACCGCGGCACTGATGGCACGAACCCTGGCAAGTCCCCTTACTGAGTAGCCTGCTAGTCAATGCTAACTATGACAAAAAGAGATCACTGGAACGATCTTTATTCAAGTGAGCAAGGCCGATGAGTTTCGTCGCAAGCATGATCGCTCCAAAGACTCGTACACCGTACGAATCGACCGAGACTTCCTATACGGCCAGAACAGAGAACAGACAAAGCGCTTTCTTGTGCTTCACGATAAAGAACACGAGCTGTTTCAGGTAGGTCCTCCTCATTGGACATTATAATCCCTAGACTGACGCTGTATAGTTTCGTTTTGTGCAAAGCGCCATTGTAGCGGCGGGAAATGAGGCCGCAAACGTCGCTCGCAGTCTAGGTATTGACAGCGGTGTGGACATTCTTAATTTTCTAAAGAAGTTCTTCGGGGATTACTTGAAAGAGTTTTAAGGGGTGCTTGAGCTCAGTCGAGGAATCTCGCGGCCTTCAGAAAAACGACAAGGGCACAATATTGAAGTTTGCTACCATGTTGGTTGAGAAGAAGGATTTGGAAACGTAAGATGAACTTGTTGCATGATAGCTCATATCGTTGTAGCTATGCTGAAGACCAACATCCAAACGTCTTAACATAACATAAGGCTATAGTTCCCATTGCAGCCAGTTATCTCACTGTTCCTCAGACGGCAACGTTCTACCTGCTCCAGACACCCCGATGCCCATTGAAATCATTGACTTCTACATAAGTATCATTCGGACCACCGCCTATTAAAACTTTAGCTTGATTGTAGAAGAGACCAATCTGCCTACCAGTTAATTTAATATCTCTGTTCTCAGGAAACTCAACTCCTATCTTGACCGTGAAGATTCGTGGTTGCGGGCTGTTGTTTTCGTAAGTGATCCTGAGCTTCTGAGACTTGCCGCTCAATAGGCTAGTATCGTCTCTGCTGTTCGCGAGGTTTGCTCGATCGTTGAACACGCTCACATGTGATACAGCGTTGTTGAGCTGAGTGGTGAGAGTATTGTTGTTGAAAGTAATGAAAGCCATGTTGCAATCTTTGCACCAGATGGTGAATTCAATCTGAATCTGAGTATGAGAAGAGTTTTGTTATTCTGAAATGAGCCTTGGTCAGGTACGACGTTTTCTTAGTCCCCACTACTCGTTAGTAAGATCAAAGATTTCCAAAGCCCTTCGAAGTATCTGCCATGTAGCCCTCACCGCTCATCACTCACCATTATGTCAAATATTGCGTTAGTCTTATTTGAGGGGGCAAAAGTCTCATTGCACTCATACACAGTAGTGCATACTGAAGTCATGCCATATTTTGGGCCCATTCATGTATGTTTCACTCTCAGCTCTTGACATGAGAGCATATTACGCCACAAAAGCCGAAGCGGGAACCTTGCAGTAGCGGAGGCTTGGAGCCTCTCATGGGTATCACGTATCCTGGCCTATCATACAGTTGTCTTACCTTCTCCACTGAAACGGGCGGCCGAAGCCTTAGGACGGTTGGGTTGATAAACATATGCGAAGCAGTCACCTCAACAAGAACATGGTGAAGGATAAGAATGAAGATACAGTAAATTGACGATTTCATTCGGAATTCTTGCAATTTTACTATTGTGATATCAGAAAGATGTCGGCTTTAGAGGGCAACAAGGGTATTAAAATGGGACAATTTTGCATATACGAAGGAAACTCCGAGATCAAACAGTTAAGACCTGCATCTATTAGTCGAAGTCACGAACATGGCTCGACTGTCTGAAAGTTCATTCAAGGTTAGTGGCTCCAGAACACGACTTACGCCACCCGAAACCTCGAGATTGGCTGGCTGTATGTAATGTTTCACCACGTATTTTCAAGAGAAGCTCGTAACTGACCAGCGTTGTCATAATGTGACTTCTAGCTTCAGCAATAAAATAGCGATAGTCTTCAGCTTCTGGGTGTAGCCGGCGCACGGAAGAATTTCCAAATGTGGCGCTGTTGATCCCGGTTATGCTAACCTTTCGGCCTTTTCCTCATTGATTCAAAGGATCGAGAGCACTTCAGCCAGCCACATAACCTCCGGTTGAGGGACCGAATCATACGAGAAAACTAAGGTGGTGGAGTGTATGACGAGAGAGGAAATGTCTAGACTGTTACATTCCTCAATTGATGCCGCTAAACTGCCAATTAAAATGATACTCAGTCTCGACTGAGACACGTAAGGCCTTAGAGAAAGCCAACTGGAAGGAACTACGTATGAAATCGTGACCTATACCGGAAGGACCCATCTCGTGGCGGTTGACGGCTTCTAGCCAAGTATGGCGTGATAATGCGGGAGACCAGAAAGTATGCTGTTACAGACCTTAGCCGCCCACATTAAGCCCTGTAGGCCACAGGGCCTATCATCCTCTTGCTGCACCGCAGGATATTATTTTCTTCGTGATGGAACTTTCATGGCCAATAGATTACGTTGTTAACCAGATGTGTTATTTGCAGTTGAGACTTGTGGCTGAGAGCTTATTCCGACAGAGAGAACCGACTTTTAGACGATGTACACCTCAGCGTCTAGGGGTGCAGAGTCTAAGTGAGCAGGTATTGACTCCACGGAAATAGGACAAGAGATATGCGGCATATTGAATGCCATGCAATACCAGCTTCCAAATTTGTGCTAGTTGAAGCCAAGTCTCTAATCAGCCAGCCACACGTCTCTTCATTGTGGTGAGTATTTGCTTGGGTGTTTGTCGTTGAGGAAAGTTCTCGAAGTTGGAAGGTAATCATCGAATGCTGAATGGCAGGACTGCTCGTATTTAACTTTCATAAATCTTACTTATGCGTAAAGGGCGATTCAAAAGTGAATGCAGAGTGCTGGACTCTCACTGACTGTAATTCATACCGTAATAGACATATTCCTTCTTTGAATGATATACGTTGCTTATCTACGACTGTTCAGAGCGATGTTCAGACAAGCCGCCCTGTTGTGACATGGTACGTACAATCCAATCCTGGCTATCGCTACCCCTGATGAGATAGCCTGGACACGGTTTGTATTGCGAAATGGAGGCGGCTATGCATAATGCAAAATGTTCCATAGCAGGGATGCGAGGGAAAGGAATGTGACAGGATCAAAGCGGCACAGTATAACCAAGTTACGCTGGCATCAGACAAAACCAACGCCTAGAAGTCCAAGGAAACGATGTATCAGTAAGATGTGAACCTAGCGATATGATCGCCATCACCTTCGGATAGCTCGTGATCCAAGTCGGTGAGTGTTACCGGGAACGTTTGTGTTTGCCCTGAAAGCAAGCTGCCTAGCCCTTCGCCATTCTCTAGTCCTACTTCATAGGCTATAGCTTGACTGGGGAAGCGTGGCACGAAGTATATAAACTCAGAACGATCCCCCGAGAATTTCAACCCTCACAACACAGCAAAAACAACAATTCACTGCACTTCATATATCCTCTATAACCTACTTACCCTTTCTTACTCAACACCTCAACACTTCAACACCTCAACAATGTCTCTCAACTTTCTAGGAGATAACTCTACCACCATTTCACTTGGTCCAAATGTGAAGGACATCAAGTTCAAGTTCACATCTGGGGGCGATGCAACCATCGCAGAAGGCAAAAAGGCCAACCTGAAGGGTGAAGCCTACGAGGCATTGGTCACCTACAACGATGACACTATCAAGCTCTTCAAGGTCACCAGCGGCTATCTTTTCCAGAGCTATGCCTCCGCTGTAGTCAAATGTAAAGCATCAAACCTGGAAACTGGGCCCAGTACTCCGTATCTCGAGTGTTGTGAATCACTAACATTATATATAGTCTCGATTGCACAGACTACCATTTCTGTGATCGCGGAGTCTGGTCTTGGAGCAGAGCTCAAGCTTGTCGTTTAGTGGCCCATGCTATTGATAGGTCTGAAGAAATTCTTGGGGCTAGGATTCGAGGGGTTGCAAGCGTGGAATCCCAACTCATCATTCATTAGTTACGACACAAGGTATTCAACATACTATTGGGTAGATACTAAATGAAACCACACTCGTTTCTACAAAAAAGTCAGCCGCCATGTTCCTGTTACTTCGTGGCTGGTTGATAACTTATGCCATGGCCCATTGTTCATGTCGACAGTTCTCTCTTGGAAGCTGGTGAAGGACAAGACTTGGAATACCCACCTGCTTGATTGCAAAATGGGCATGTATACTGACCTGAGTGTGCCAAATTATGCATTTAGACTCACCAATACTGACATGCTTTGTGTGTTTATTCGCTGAGAAATGGCGGAAGGAAGGGCTGCACTTCCCGCGGGAAGTTATGGCTGAAGTCTCCAGTGCCACATGTTTCTTATCTTATCTCGCATCCCCGTCCTGGTACTTGGAGGAGTTCAAACTCCGGGTTTCAGCTGCTGCGAAAGCACATCAATTGCATGTAACGACACAGTTGAGGTGGTCTATTGAAAGGATTATTTCAGCACAAATACTAGCCCAATTAGCTATAATACTAAACTATAACATATCAACAGGACCTGCCCAGAGAATATTACCCTATAAATGACAATCTCACTAGATACCGGAAATGCAAAGACTTTGTATAGATTGGAAAATACCTGTCATTAGCCGCCGTCATATTAGTTCTGGCATGGACAGGTCCTGATGGAACGCTAAATAGTTCCGAAGCTTTAATTCAATTGGTGG
Organism: Fusarium mundagurra; assembly: GCA_013396205.1. Classification (NCBI taxonomy): domain Eukaryota; kingdom Fungi; phylum Ascomycota; class Sordariomycetes; order Hypocreales; family Nectriaceae; genus Fusarium; species Fusarium mundagurra. The sequence goes on from JAAOAN010000076.1 coordinate 53,601, forward strand.
GACACTCGGCCTTTGTATTTGCTCTAGTTGTGTATTATTAACATCGTTGTGCATCAGCTGGTTTGCTTGAAAATGACCACTACTTCACCTTTCTGTGCCTTGCAGCAGCCATGCATGCGAAATCGGGCTTTAATTCGAACGTTGGAATTTAGGCAGCCATAACTATTCTCACAAAATCGCTTAATCATGTCTATTTCAAATTTCAGACTTACCTATCAGTTACAACGCCCTTCCTGATTCTTCAGCAAAGCAAGCTGTTCCTGCAAGTCCTACTCTGGTACTTTTTATAAGTGTTCTTCTTTTTGTATTTAGGAGGCTTGAAGCTCAGTGCTATTGAATCAGTGTTGTAACGAGCAGCTTTTACGCCAAATGAGATCCGAGTTTCGACGAGTCAAATGATGGTTCAAGACCTAGTTTGGTCTCAGAACATTCTCTCACTGCAAGTTTCACCAGGTATGTCCTTCATTTTTCTTGAAACCGTTATCCATAAACTCACCTACGCTACTAGTTTGAGCAATGGCACCTGGAACGGTATTGCGAGCGTCGCAGTGGTGTCCCCCAAGTTTTCGACAAAGACTATTTCTACCAGCCTAGGCCACTCGACGAGCCTCCATTATCCAAGCATGAGTTTTACGATCGTTTCTATAAAAGAAATCTCTCTGAGTCCTGTCTGGTGAGCCAACAAACAATGTGCGACGAGTGTGATGCAGTGGGTATAATTCCACGGAAGAAAGAGCTTTGCAGCCAAAGCGGGGAGAAAAGACCTAGGTTCTGGGGCATTGTCGCCAGAGAAAGGAAGTCTGGCTTGCGAGTTGTTATTTATATCCTCGTCTCGTGTATTCCAGGATGAAAGTTTTTCCTGTTATGGCTGTTTGGGAAAAAAGAAGGCTTACAGGAAGCCTCAGTACTCCTCATGTTGTCATTCTCACTTCTTGGGATCTTGTATGCCGCACAGCTTTTTAAAAGTTAGATACATGCATCGATTCAGTGACTCGCCTAGCCATCAATAAAGAGCCCTAAAAATTGCAGAAGTATTAAAAGATACTACACTAGCTGCTCCTTATCTACCAGGTTTGTCTCGAGAAAGGTCTTTCGGACTCCGACGCAAGTAATATAGGAACAGGACAAAGATAAAAAGCGGGATAAGGGTCCCAAGCTCGCCGACAACTAAGAAGCTGATGTTAGAAACGACGAGAGTTTCAAGCTCTTATCAAAGATATACATACCCATCCTCCACCAGAACCATTCTGAAGGTATGCGAAGTTCCCCGTCTCCGTTATGTGGGAAACCATCTGAGTTGACAGCAAAGAGGCTCGTCATGAATGATAGAGGGGTCTAAGACAACATGGGTCAGAGGCCTTACTCAATGTGTTCAGTAGGTTCAATGAACTTACAAAGATGACAGTAACAATAGTAAATGGGAGGATGATAAAGTTCATCAGACGTGCCGACTCTGCCTCCTTCAGCGACGCTTGGGCTAGCATTGCCTGCGTGATGTTGTTAAGCTGGTCGGGTCAGTAACAGTTAGGGTATCCCAGAGAAAGCCTGATAATTCCATGATCAGGTACTATTAAAGCTTACACTGTCCAGGGTCGTAGCGGCGTCGTTATCCATAGACTTGATCCGTTTTATCATGCCCTCTAATTCTGCAACAAGAGTGCGGATATATTCCGGATCGCTAGATGTCTTTGCCTGCGGCGGCGTAAGAACTTTGGCGAATTGCTTGACAACCTCCAACTGACTCAAAAAGACCTTCTCTATAAGGCCTAGTTCGTCACGAATATCCTTTACGCGCCAGGTGCAATTAATAGCTCTGTTTGCGTGTTTGGAATCCCAGTCGTTTTGGGTGAAGTTGTTATAAAAGGTGGCTTCTTCGTCGGCCTGTATTGTGAACAGTGTTACAGCTAATTGCTTCACTCAATATCATCGGTGACTCACTTCAGAGGCAATCTCGCCCTCAAATATATTGAGTATGTGCTCGCCGAGCCCGGCCCGCATAAATTTGTTGGGGAAGGTAATTGTCTCCTTTACAATGTGCTTCATAAGCTCGTCGCCACTGGACACGTCGTGCAAGTTACTCTCTCGGATGGCTTCCAGTAACTCATCTGCCATGCACATGGTTCTACGCGATGGTATCGCAGTAAGAACAGTGCCTGTCGAGAACTTGTATCAGTCTGAGGATGAAGGATTAAAGATGAAGGCACAAACCGTCATTTAATTTCCACAGCCAAAGCTGCCGAACCATCAGCCATTTTGGACGGCGTTCCTTGCGGATGCTCTGCATCCTGGCTGAATAGTCAGCCCCTTCACCCCCGCCGGCTCTCCCAGTGCGGCCCAAAGATGAGTTTCGAGCTTCTTTTCTCTCATGCCATTCGGCGCGTCGTCTCATCTTACTGAGTAAAGATGCGAGTTTTGAAGATGGATCTCGAACCCTCCATTCCAGTGGAAGCTGGCCTCGTTGTGCCGAGCCTTGTTTTTCGGACCACCTGTAAATGACTTGGTTCTCCTTGGATCGCAATTTAGATAGACTCTCGGCATTCAATGAAGTCTGGTCTAAAGTCTGTGGCATCTGTACTCCATCTAACCCAGTAAAGAGAGGGTAGGCTTCTTCGCCCGGTGTTGCTGTGGAAGGGCCCAAAGGTTGCACCTCAATATCTATAAACGGAATCTTATTATAGCCTCGTTAGCAAAGTTCTATTAACCAGAAGCTAATTACATACTACAAGAGATACCATTGGCTTGGTTTGTGTGTTCTCGACATCATCATGCTTGGATGATTTAGCGGTATCTTTGCTCATCCTCTGTTTTATTATTAGATCATTATGTATTGACATTTTGTGAACCGAGCTGTTCAGATATTTTCACTATGAAATGAAAAGTCGCAACTCACACGGGCATGCGGTGTCCTAATACGAAGACCATTGCTTTTCGAGTCATGGAGCTTCATGTTTTTCTCGTAGAATCTCCAAGTGGAAGCGTCGATGTTGAAATTGTTTTCGATGAATTTCTTAATTATTGAACAGTTAGTAACTAAAGCAAGGTGATAAGACCGAAACACTGAGTATTTATCGACTTACCCTAATCCATGTAGCCTATTTGACAAAGAAGAAGAAGCATTTTAGTGTAAGTCTTCAAAGTGAAAGGCCTACGCGGAATCACTTACATTATTTGCAGGGAAATTTACCCATATCCATGATTTTTTGGCCAACGCGACACTGGTATCAACTGTTACTGACCTCTTTGCTACAGACTCTTGCTCAAGGCCATCTTCAGCTGTTTGGTCTACTTCTCTGGTTTGTTGAAAGAAGTCTTCCCAGGCGAGTTGGCATTCCTTCGCGCATTTAGCCAGGAACGTGGTGTCTGTTGTCAAACTCTTGGGATAAAGAACATCGGATACAGAAATGTCCCCCGGCGTCCAAAGCAAAGGATTGCTGGTCTCAGTATTGGGATCGTTTCTTTGATAACGACAGTAGACTGGAGATTTATCGCAGATAGCCATTCTTGCCTTTGTAATTCTTTCATAGCTCTGCGAAGGCTTCCTCGATGGGGCGTAGACTTCTGCCCCGATACCTTGCTTTTGCCGGGATAGTACAGTCATGCGCCGCCAGAAATCTTTGTCTGACCCCGGACTGTCTAGGAAAACCCGCCTAGGGGTTTTCCCATCACGATTTAGAGTTTCCGGATCCGCACCGTTGAGGATCAACTTCTCAATCGCTTTATGATTTTGGAGTTCACAGGCGATATGCAGAGGTGTATTCCCTAGATGTGATATTAAAAAATGCGGCGCTATGAAGGAACGAGGGTTGTGATGAGGTAGTCGGAATGTAAGGTTTAACATGTCAGTTTACATACCTTTCGTGTCCTTCGTTTGAACTTCTGCCCCGGCCAATAGAAAGCTATCCAGGAGAGGAATAAGGAAGACATATTGACGTTTCAATTCTGCCAAATCTATCTCAAAGAGGGCTTCATAAAACAACAGATGAAGCGGAGTTCTAAAAAGCTCATCCAAAGCGTCAATACTTGCACCATGCTCCAACAATAAACCGAATATTTTCAGAGCACTGTCCAGTTCGATAGGATTACGGTTTGTTAAAGAAGGAATAATTGATTCGGATACCAACTCGTGCAATGCAGTCATGGAAGCGAAGTCGCCAGCATTGATGTACGTGTCTGGTGATGCGGATAAGCTCTTTTCAAGGATGTCCCGCACAAGTTCGCAGTCTCCTTTTGATACGGCCTTATGAAGAATTGTCTGTTGCCAAACCGTATTCCCCATATCAAGTTTTTGATTGCGCTCTGTCAGTAAGTAGTCCACATCTGACTTGTGGTCTCGATGGATGGCCATCCATAGGATTGAAACTTTACCGATACTCCATTCTTTTAATCTCTCGCTTTCTTTGTTGGTCAGTCTCCGACTTGAGTTTGCCAATCGATCTGCAATAGCTTCGAGACGAGCTTGTACCGCCATGTCGTACCTCCGACTGCCACGCGAGACCTCATGCTCTACAACATCGGTCTCAACTGCTTTCTGAAGTTTGGTTTTGGGGCGATGGAATAAAACCCCTGCCTCTATCTCGTCGGACATGGAAGCTGCCCTAGGGCTATTTGACGAGACAGCTACTCCGCCATTGTCTGAGACAGAATACGGAGACGTATTTGTGAGATCCTCAAAAATCTTTCGGGCATCTCCATCGTTTCCGTAGATCACTGCGTGCCATATTTCATCCTCCTTCTGCATAATAAGCTTATCAAGAGTAGTAGTACGCGAAGGCTGCCAACGGGACCAAATAGCCTCATACCATAAGTTTTCAAGGTAAACCAATACCTCAAGGAGAAATATGAGGACGGGATAGGTGTAAGGTTCTAGAAAGAAAGCCATGTTGGGATTTGCATGAGAGATAAAGCATGAAAACAGCGAAACAACAAGCTAGAGCCTGGTTCAAGTTCCCTATTGTGAGACATGAGGCAGGTATTTATTTCGAGACGCCATTCCACCACCCACCCAACTTCAGAATGTGAGGTATCATGTTCAGTTGCCTGCGGGATTTATTCTCAGAAGCGATTATCGTTGGCGTATGTAGGTCGGCCTATTAGGAGAGACTTTTGCATTTCCAGGTAGGTGTGGCGTGCTAGACTCAATATTATTGATTGTGCTTAGGCGGGGGCTTACTAGCGGGCCTCAAAATGTTTTCAGCTGGGGGGTCACGCTGAGATATCTCGTCAGCCTGATAGTTACCCTATATGCAGAACACGACCTGGAAACGCAACGCAGATCGAAAGGCAATGTTAAAAATGATCTATTGTTTACTATTTATTGGGCGAAGTAACAGTAGGTATTATCAAGGAGCAAGTTCGACTTGCCATCGAGATACAAGATCATTTTGGATGCCATAGAATATGTAATTGCGTCAATTTCTTGAGGCACGAGAGCGAGATCAGTTAACTGATATAACACCCCCATCCTGATCGATGTTGTGCAACCCTTTTTCCGGAAAAAGGAACACGAGATACAACAGCCAAGTTTTCCAGCTACTGTACCTCGCTTACCAACCATCGCAAAGTTAGGAGTTATTCAAGAGAGGGAAAAGAAAAGGCTTTATTAACCTCAAATGTGAAGATACGCCTCTGTCTAAGCAGTGACCAGTCCACTGAGAGCCCCAGGGATAATGGAAGCTATAAGAAAATGCTTACATACCAGAACCTCCTTCTATTGGCTGTTCTCATGGTTTCTTGGACCCCGCCGCGAGTGATAGAGAAGAAAAGTGGGATTAGGGTCTTTAATATGACATATTACCACTGGCCTGAATGAGACTTCGTAAAGTCGACTATAGCTGCAATGTCCTCTAGAACCGTGGGCCCAGTAGGGTTCCAGCCCAGCACCTCTTTGGTCTTTGCACTCGAGGCAGTGTTGTCAGCCATAGCTCCGAAGTGAAACCAGCCAAAATGCTCCAGCACCTTCTCTGGAGGGATGCTGACAACAGGAATATCCAATTGTTTGCCGACTTCGGTAGCAATATCCTTGAGCGTCACGCTCTCCTCGGCAACGGCATGGAAAACGGAACCAGGCTCTGCTTTTTCGATAGCCAGACGGTACAATCTAGCCGCATCGTCGCGATGGCCAGCGCACCAATGATTCTGGCCATCGCCAACATATGCAGAGACGCCCTTTTCAAGTGCAACGTTCACAAATGGACCCATGAACCCAGAAACTCCTCCAGCTCCATGCGTCGTAGGAGGAAGTCGAACAACACTAGCTCGAACACCTTGCTTGGCAAAATCGAGACAGACTTGCTCAGAAGCCCCACGAGCTGCCGCAAAAGGTTGGCTCATGTTAGGCTTATCGTCCTCACAGCCCAGCTTTCCCTGAGTGAGCATCATGGTGCCTGAAGTGATAACCATGGCACGATTGCCACCGGCTGCAACCAAAGCAGAACCCATAGCGGCAATAGCCGCACGGTCAATGGCGCAGCAGCTCATAAAATCGGCAAAGTTGTGTACAAAGGCCAGATGGATGACGGCATCAGACACGGAAGCACCCTTCTTGAGAACTTCCAAGTCCTCAATTGTACCAAAAAGGGCTTCAGCGCCTTGTTCCTTGAGCTGCTCGACTCCTTTGTCGCTGCGGGCAAGGCCGAGGACAGAGTGGCCGGCAGCTAATAGCTCTTTGACGACAGCTGAGCCGACAAAGCCTGTTGAGCCTGTAACAAAAACATGCATGATGGTAATGGTTTGGATGAATAGGGTTGGAACAAAGGGCTAGTTTGATAGATATTGGAAAGACAGTTTCTTTACGATCTGCGATAGATAGAACTGGATGCATTGGTTCCAGAACCATTGATGTCGTTTGTGGACTGCTTATATATCTATTCTCTCCGTACGTACTTTCTTAGGACTCTCGGGTTGTCGGCAACTTCAACTGTTATCATAGTGAAAGTTGATACCAATTGTAGGTGAACGCCTGGTTGAAAATGATGGTATCGTTTGACTGGAACATTTTAACAACAGATGGAACTATCGTTGACCAATCAAGATGCTGCAATCCCGAGCAGAGGTTAGCGAGAATGCTAATTACAGATGACGAAAATCGTATCACGTCCGTTCCGGACGGAGTTATTAACCTACCGGATTTAAGAATGCGCTAATCTCCGCACAAATATTCTGTATTGGCTTATCAACATCAAGCCCGACAACAGCAAACCAGAGCCTGTAACCCAGAGCCTGTAAAGTAGTCAATCAAATATCCGTCAAGTATGGGCCCAGGGACGATTCCAGTCACCAAAAGACGGGAAATGCAACGTGGTCGAAAGTCGCGATTCGGTTGTCGGAACTGCAAGCTGAGGAAAGTGAAGGCAAGTCAGAGGAGTTTCCTCTACCTCATCAACCTTTGTTGACTTATCTTCGACGACTTAGTGTGATGAGTCGAGGCCATGTTGCGACAAGTGCCGAATTTATGGCGTCATATGCAACTTTGGGTTCAACATACCGGACTTCCAGTCACTTCCCGAGCAACAAATCAAGAAGAACATGCCAAAGCAGCTTACGATCCCGTCACCACAATCGTCTATGGGTAACTGCATATGGGTAGCAGATGAGACAACTTTCTACATGCTCAATGCACATGACCAAGATCTTTTCAATCGTTTTCAGTGCAGAACTCTACAATCTCTTAATGGGTCAGAGATAGTAGAGACACATAACAGCCACATGTTGGAGTTATCTTTTAAAGTGAGTACAAGACCAAAGTAAGCAAACAAATAACTTACAATTGTCCTGCAGAGTCCATTTGTATTACATGGCATGTTGGCCGTGACGGCTGTCCATGATCGCTACCTTGGAGTAACTCCAATCCATCGTCGATCATTTCGCGAAACATATCACTGGTCTCAATGCACTTCATTATTCAATAAATCGCTGGGCCAGCCTATCAAGGAAGAGCACAAGGATACTGTCTGGGCCGCAGCAAGCACGCTTGGCATCCTAGCGTTCTCGTCTATCAATGCGTGTCCCTTGGAGGAAACTTGGCCTCTTGGACGGCCAGACTCTTCTGACCTTGAGTGGTTACGGCTTGCAGCTGGAAAGATGACACTATGGCAGTTATTAAACCCTCTACGAGCATCAAGTATCTTTACGCCAATGGCTGACACTTTTATTACAATGCATCAGTCCTTGCCTGTCAAAGGCATTAATGGTGTACTAGTGGAGCTCAGGCAGCTTTGTATGCTTGATGAAACCTCCACGGCATATAACAATCCTTATTTTAGGGTTGCACATAGCTTGTCTGAACTGCTAACGATCCCCGTTGGCAAGGCTACACTCGGCAAAGCTATGAAAGTCTCAACCAAGATACGGGGCGAATTTAAAACTTTACTGGAGGGGAAAGATCCGATAGCACTTACGCTCTTATACTTGTGGTATACTAGGGCACGTGAATGTAGGTGGTGGATAGACATTCGTGCCACGTATGAGATGCCTGCTATTCGCACCTATTTACAGCGGTATTATCGAAATTGGGGGCTTGTCCAAAAGATTTTATCTGAGGTAGATGAAGGATCTTTATGATGCTTCGAGGAATTGGGTTTAGCTAGCTATATAAAACTTCAAGCAAAGAGCAGCGTATTTCTTTGCGGTCGCGTGATTCCTAGAGGAAGTACCGGAAGTTCTTATTCTCAAAGTCCGTCTCATCAGTCGCTTCCATCACCGCACTAGGCGTGGCATCTCTCTCTGGCGACTCAGCATCAATGTACACTCCCTGAGCCTTGTCACGCCTCAAGTTCTCCCAGGCCAGATATTGCCTGAAGGCAAGGATCAGGCCAATGAGGATGCAGAAGATCACAAACAAGGCAGTAAAAGCCGTCTGCAGGAAGACACAGGAACAAGTCAGCCTTCACATGAACTAGAGAGGGTGAGGATCTGTTCTTACCCTGTATTTAGGTGCCTCGGTTGGAATGAAGAACTGTGGACCAGCAATGTTGCCTGCACAGTATCCAAGGAAGAAGACAGCGTTGACTGTTGATTTCTTGGTAAAGCCGGCCACGTTGCTCGAGATGAGGCTCAGCATCATGGGGAATACGTTGGCGCACGACGCGCATAGGATGAGGCCTATGTATCGACCAGCATTGTTTGTCGATGGCAGCTGACGGACCAGAATGGTGTCCACCAGTGAAAGAGCCGAGGCACCTGCAGCAATAATACAACGAGACTTGCGGAATTTCTCGGCCAGCGAGGCAGAAAGGAGAACGATAATCACATTATAGGCAGCTAGAGGCATGCCGAGGAGGAGGGACTGTCTGGAGTCAAAGTTCAAGCCTCTGATAATTAGAGAACTGAACTACAAGAGCGATCCATGCGTTAGCAGGCTAAGCGTCAGCTGGGTGTATGACTTACATTGGCAATGACTCCATTACTCAGGGACACCGTAGTAATGATGAAGAACTGAAACCATGTCTTGGGATCTAGCATCGCCTCGAGTAACTGTGCATTCGACCACTTGTTCGTCTTGAAACTCCTCTGAGCCACCTGAGGCCTCTGCGTCGCCCAGACTCTCTGAGCTGGGTTGAGAAATCTGGCTTTCGCAGGCGTGTCTGGAAGCCAGATGTACAGGACGACAGCCCAGCCAGCCGTGACTATACCGAGAACGATGAATAACCACTAGAATGTCTGGTCAGGTTGACGGGAGAGAACAAATTCCACAAGGGGTAGGCTTACTCTCCATGGTGCGAGGGGCCCGCCAGTGATGAAGGTGCAGCCGTAAGCAATGAGACTACCGATAAGAGACCCTACGGCGTTACCGACGAACCAAAGGCTGTGGCGCCTGGCGTGCTCTGACGGTTTGTACCAGAGTCCTGTGATGAGTGTGAAGCCGGGACTGATGGTTGCTTCAAACGCACCAAGCAGCACACGTAGGGAGCAGAGGGCTGCGAAGTTCTCGCCAGCAGCGTGACAGCCTAGAATCACCGCCCATAACAAACTAGGTTGCACTTATCAGCCTGTGGTAATGGTGGGGAGGGAGTGTGAGCTAACATGGATGCTGCCAGGACCTTGGCAATCGGGAGCTTCACGAGAAGTACGGAGACGGGATATGAGGCGCCAAGATATCCAAAATAAAAAGCACTATTAAGCCAGGGGAACTCCTGACCGACCAATTTCTACGATTGGTTAGCGATGACAGTTGTAACTTGCCTCTGATCGACACCAACATACCGTATCTTGGATGATACCGAGGAGAGAGGCAGTATTCAGACTGCTCTTGTCGAGATACTGCAGTATGTAGATGGCTATGAGGATAGGCATCAGGCTGCACGAGTTTTGTGTCAGTGAATAAGAATTCGGCAGAATCAAGCTCAGGGCACCACCGCGGTACTCAAGTGTACTATACAGGTACATACTGAAGGTCAATTCTTCTGACTAGAGGTTGTTCTTCGACGTTGGAGATGGAGGGATCATCGTCCTGTTCCATTACCGATAGGGCCTTCTCATCAACAACTTCGGGCTTGGTGTCAGTAGGCGGAGCCATGTTGTGTTTGTTATTAGGCAGGTAAACAGGACAAATGGCACTTGGCTTTCTTTCGATATGCTTGGTGAAGTATGCTTGGCAGCAATGTCCTCACAAATGGAGTTTTAGGATACTTTATATCTATCCCAGCGAGAACGGCTCCGCAGCGACACTAGACTAGCTCAAGCATTTCCACCAACTCACACTAATAACAAGACGATAGACTAAACGGGAACTCGGTTATCAATTACCCCACTACCCTTATCGAAATCGACGAGCTAGTTAGATGGGGACTGGTTAGATTGGATAACCGTAGACGACGATGCTGATAGCCGATGTAATCGGAGACGACCGGTTAACCCAAAACATCGCCAGTTGATCCACAGTTTAAGCCCAGTAACCCAGATCCCCCCAGTGCTCTTCGTCACGCCACCACTTCCTGCCCACAAACCCCTCCTCCTCTTCTGCGCTCTACGGCTGAAAGGAATGTTCTACTCTGCTTGGCAGGCGTCGTCGTCGTCAACAATCACACCTCCACCTTTCTCAGAAGACGCGAGACGACGACCCAGCACGAAGATAACGATGCCCGGTGATTCGGCACAGACAACTAGGCTGGTGAAACGACAGAGCAAAGGGCGATCTAGACTAGGTGCGTTGAGAAAATGGGAGTCGTACCCCGGCGATCCTGAGATAGCCTTGCTGAGGTTGTCATGCTGACCATGCACGTCTATCATTACTTTAGGCTGTCTCACGTGTAGGGCAAAGCATGTCAAGTGTGATGAGCGCCTACCCATTTGCCGGCGATGCGAGCGGCTGAACCTAAGCTGCAGCCCATATTGGACTCACGAGGCAGCTTCGTCTTCCAGGAGATCATTTTCAAGGTCGTCTTCACTTCGGATGCCGCGGCCGAGAAGACGCCTTGTAGCTGATCAGGATAGATCAATTGTCCAGGACTGCAGTCTCCCGAGCACCAGCCAGGATCCACCAAACTGGGTTATCTTGGATGATCTATCTGGCGGTACCACATCGTCTCAGCTGCCACGAGACGATGTGTTAAGCCCATGTCTCCCCGCCAGTATGGGACCGGCTCCCGCATGGGCCTATTCCCAAGAATTATCAGTTCTAGGAACTTCATCCATTTCTGGAAATGGAGGAGTCATGGATTACATCGTGACGCACGTATCTCTTGGGTCGTTGCCCCTTGTTAACCACATTGGTTTGTCCCAAACCGAGATTCTCGGCCACGACAGCCTCACTCTCGGCCATGAGGAATATGAAGCTCTGGGACACTATCAGAATGGATTCTGCTTGGTACATACCTCCAAAGCTGCCGCGTGGCCTTTTCCTGTGCTCCTACTACAGAAGGTCTCTTACAGCGCCATTGCTTTGCGCTACGCAGTGGCTGTCGCGCTTCAGGACCTCGATGCGCGACGCCATACCGAGAGTCTTACTCTTAGTGGACAAGAGTCAGCGCTGGCGTTTTCACACTTCACTCGGGCAGCATCGGCATTCCGAGACGCCATGCGGCAATCAGCCAAGCCTGTAGACCACGTTGAGACCCTCGCTACATTCTACTTCCATTACGTCTACCTCACCCACCAGCGCGCTGTTGATAAGCAAGAGCTGCATAAGCTCAGTCAGGCTGTCGTGCGCTATCTCCAACGTTCATCGTTAGGAGACGTCTTGACTAGATCGGCGACAGAGTCGGCTACGGCCACGACCCCTTCCATGCGTAGCTTCCTGTGTCGCCTGCTTCTATGGGTTTACAGAGAGGATGTCTATGCGATGGGGTACCGCTGCGCTGGCGAAGTCGCGCGATACATGTCGGACCGTCCAAAACTTCTGCGGCGACTATGCGTGGTCTCAAGGCCAGTATTGCAGTTGAACTGGGGTAGTTTGTATCCAACCGAGCAACGTCTGGACGACGTCTTCTCGGCTCAACATCTGGACATGCTAGTTCGCATGATTCAGCTTCAGTTCCAGATTACAGAGTTTGGGTGGTCAGCCATGTCAGATGAGTCTTCAGGCACACAAAGACCAGAAGCAAGGAACGCGCAGATAGAGGAGAAGCTAAATCTCATAGAGACGGTAAGACATCACTCAGGACTTGAGCATTTGGACTTGCGCTGATCCTATCTTATCGCAGGACTTTTCTCCCACGTTTCAGATGATCGCGATGCCCGATGATAACCACCCGACCTCGGCATGCGATCTCGTTGAAAGCGCTGCCGTGTTCGTGACTATCTACTATGCGTGGAAGATGATATACTACCGATGCGCAGGCATGTCCGAAGATAGGATCCAGGACGTCTTAGCCATGCTTATGCAGGCAGCCCAGCATACCATACGTAAGGTTCATCTCAAAGATCTACGAAGAGCACTTCTGGCGGCTGTGATCGAGACCAAGGATCCGATTCACAAGGACTGGATCATAAGCAAGCTAGGGCCGCGCTGGAGATTGGTGCTCGAATATGCGCTAGATAGGCACTCTCGGCTAGGGCAGCATATTAGTATCTGGACACTCTATGAGCTGGCCTCGGATACCAGCGGCATCTGGTGAGATAGCGGCTCTCGTATCCCAAGTCAGAGAATTAGACCCTTGATTGAGGAAGCATGAGACTGGAATTTCTGGTATCTGGGGAGCGGGTCCCAAGACCCACATAGTACACTTTTAGACGACGAATCGAATGGCGGTGGATCCTCTAGACGATGATGTCGTCTAACCGAGATCAGTCGCGATAACCAGACGAGCATGCCTCCTCCGGACGTTGGAGACAGACTTGAACGGGTGATGCTGTTGTTGTTCATATCTAGGCCTGGCTCCGGCTTCAGCAGACCACCGAACAGCCACTCAACTCCCTCGGAACAGCACTGCCCATCACCTCCTCGATTGTAGCCATAGGTATCTGACAAGATGGCTACCATTACCACTGTGACACAGACCACTGATCCTGACATGGAGAGAAAAGCTGTCGCTGTAGTGAATAGCGAGAGCACCTTTGACGCAGTAGTCAATGCCGTCGATCAGGAATTGGGTGCTCTACGAGAGATCAACAGAGCAGTATGGCTTTCCTCATCGCTTGCACCATGCGCCAACTGACGTATGATACAGATACACAGAAACCCCGAGCTATGCTACAAGGAGTTCAAAGCTCACGATAACATCACAGCTCTTTTGGAGTCCTTTGGCTTCTCAGTGGAGAAGCATGCCTATGGCCTTGAAACATCCTTCGTTGCAGAGTACGGCCAGGGTGGTCAGCTGGTGACCATCTGCTCTGAGTACGATGCCCTCGAGGGCGTAGGCCATGCTTGTGGCCATAATCTCATTGCCACCGCCTCTATTGCTTCTTTTCTCGGCATCGCTGCTGCCCTTAGGCAGTCTGGCGCACCAGGTCGAGTGCGCATCCTTGGCTGCCCTGCTGAGGAGGGCGGCGGGGGAAAGATTAAGCTCATTCAAGCCGGCGCCTTTAAGGATGTCGATGTTGCGCTCATGGTTCACGCGAGCACGCCCTTGGACATTCCTCAACCTGCTGGCGCAGCGGCCGTCGGTAGCAGGTCGGTGGCCATCTTCCGAGGTATCTTCACTGGCGAGCCGGCACACGCTGGCGTGGTTCCATGCATGGAATGGTATTAACGCGCTGGATGCCGCGTCGTTGACCTACAGCGCGATCAGCATGCTGCGCCAGCAAATTCGACCTACAGACCGGCTCAATCTTTACATCAAGGAGGGAGGGCAGATGACCAACATCATCACGGCGAGAAGCGTGGTGGAGGTTGGTGTGCGTACTCTCACTCTAGGGGAGAACGAGAAGCTTCAGGAGCGGGTGCGAAACTGCTTCAAAGGAGCTGCTCTTGCGACTGGGTGCACAGTTGAGTTCGTGTCAGTGTATGTATCCTCCCGCCCCGTTATCATGATGTATGTACTTGACCACGTTGCTGACAATAGGCCCTTTGAACAGAATGGACACGTACGCTGACCTCCACACCAATGAGCCTCTCTGCAACGAGTTCACCGACATCATGTCACGGCACTTTAACAGCCACTTCCACGGCGACATGGGCGATCCACACATCTCGGGCGGCGGCTCGGACTTTGGAAACGTGAGCTACGAGTGTCCATCGCTGCACCCTCTGTTTATCATCCCGACCCTGACGACCGATAATGTACATGCTCCTGGGTTTACAAGGGCGGCTGGTGAGCCTGCGGCGTTCGATGCAGCTATCAAGGCAGCAAAGGGGATTGCACTATTAGGGGCAAGGGTGTTAGCAGATGAAGAGTTTGCAAAGAGGATGAAAGAGGCTTATGAAGAGGATATGAAAAAATATAAATAATTAGTTATCCCAATGCATAGTGGCAAATTTATGCTAAAAGCAAGGAAGACATCTGCTCTATCAAACACACGCTTGGTGAATCGGTGAATTAGGTAGAATTATCTAGAAGACCGCATTTTCCAAACGAATTAATGCCAGGCCACATGGACTTGTTGGCCTCTTTGCCCTGAACCAGCGCCTAATGATAACTCTTTCGCGGAAGAGCGAGCCTCCATGCCGGTGCAGCTATCAAAGTCCAGCGAATATGCAGAAAGGCCTGCCGCCTGGGCTGAGGCACTTGGTGCTGACACTATCCCCAAACCTACAGGGGGCACTTGGGATGAAAACCCCATGTTTCGCATCTTGGCGCCCGCTACTGGATGTCACCAAACCTAGCTAGCCAGGGGGGTTTCAAGTTTCAGGTGCAGGAGAAGTCATTTCGAAGCTGAAATTATATTGTATGTTACTGTGTAGGCGGCATTGGTGACGACTCGTGCGTGGTCATTTTTAAATCAGCCCATTCCTATAGTTCAGTATGTAGGTTTTGTCAAACCAGGTTTACTTTCATGGGATGCGACGGTGAGCATCTTCGAAGACTCGGTAGATTCTGCGTTTGTTTTATCGTACCAAGACACCAACACATCAGCCGTGCTTGGCGAGGCGAACCCTACATATTGCCGCCAGAAAGCTTGACCGGGTCAATCCCGGTAGCCTGTAACGAAACGACCTGAAGTTTATATCCGTAGCTTGCCATTGACTTCGGTATCGTGTACCTTCAAAAGACTCCCGAGCTTCCGTCTGTGCGCCGAAACTGGATTTATCTTGGTGTTTAACAAGACTGACTCACCATTTCGGAATTCCGTCCCCTTTTCACTGCATACATGGCCTCGTCATCAGCTGCAGTGTCATAACGTGGGAGTCAGCAGCCACATCCGCATCACTGCAGTAGCCTCCAAAAAAAAAACCCCTAGATCAAGATAAAACATCCCAGCTCTTCAATCAAACCCCCGAAACTTCTCGCAAATTGACCTCAAGCGCCCGGCAATTTGTTTGTCAAGCTGCGGTTTCAGCCAGACCCACGTCTGCCATGCTATCGGATATTGGAATCTCAACGGTTTTTGCGTCGTATTGATCGTGGATATAATGCTACTCTGCAGAGTCAGTTTTATGTATTGTCCAAACAAAACGATGTTCAGCTATCGTGGATCCACCGAATTGTCTCACTTAAAGTACTGCTAGTCTGTCAGATCGGATCGATGTAACCGCTTTCTTGATCCTGCGTCAGTGCATCTAAATGCTAAGTCTCAGGGTAAAGTTATGCCGTGGAACTCGGCATTCGATTAGAGTGCAGCTGTGGCTTGGATTTACTTTTGCAAATAACCCATCTAGCTCACAACTCTTGCTATCTCGTTCATCCCCGTTCGCTTACAACCACGCTAAGCTATATACCGTATCGTAATAAAACATTAAACCACATATTTCTAGAAGACTACCACTTCGGAGCCGCACCAAATGGTCCACCGGCCTTCCCTCCGCAGAAGCCGGCTATCGAGGCCTGACAGGGATGCGCTCGCTTAGTTTGATTGGCATCCCGCCAAAACTGTCAAGTCTGAAACACAGTAGCGCAAATTATCACGGTAAACCGGCATCAATAATACGATCTTGATATTAGACGGATCGTTGAATGAAACCATCAACCCTGTGCCTTTCGATTTCCCCCTCTTATGTCTGTGAGTCCAGACCGATTCTGGAGATATGGCAATTGGGAAATACAGGGGTTCGGCATTGGAAACAGCTAGGGACCGATGCACTTAGTAAATACCTCGTCAGCATCGTGAACCTAGTCAGTTCATCAGCAAGGAAATTACTTGGTGGTGTTCTGGAATGTTGGGTTGTATATAAGACTAGACCTGCTCTGACCACCAACGAACATCTAATCTCATCAACACATTCTTTTTTTTCCAAGCTTTTATTTCTTCATTCATTCATTTACAAAAAACGTCATTCGACATTACATTACCATTGCATTACATTCCTTCATTTCTAACACCAACGCAAACATGTTCGGAAACATTGCCACTTACTTCGTCACCCTCTTGGCCGCAGCCTCGACGGTTGCCAACGCCCGTGCTACTTCCAAGAACCCTACCTTCACTGGTCTCGGCACCCGATACGGCCTCAGCGATGGCTGCAAGGAGGAGGATTGCTGGCAGGGTGGTGCCTGCAGCTTTGTCGGCTACGACCTGCCCCCTGGCATCGACGGATCTACCTGTGTGTCTGAGGATATCTGGAAGGATGGCGCCAACTGCGGTGGATGCATTCAGGTCTCCTACGGGGGCAAGTCCCTCAAGATCATGGTAAGTCCGAATCCACTGCGACGAGATACGCAGATATCTAATCAGACTGGTACAGGTCACCAACAAGACTGGCGGCGACAAGAACCATCTCGACATGACCCCCGCCACCTGGAACAAGCTCACCAACGGCATGACCGGCGGCGGTGTCGACGGCATCAAGTGGAAGTGGATTGCCTGCCCTCTCCCCAAGAAGTCCCCTCTCCAGGTCCACATGCACGGTGGCGCCTCCAAGTACTGGTTCGCCGCTACCATCCAGAACATCACCCACCGCGTCAAGGCCGTCGAGGTCAGCAGCGACAACGGCAAGACCTGGCAGAAGACCCAGCTCCACGACCCCAACATGTGGATCCTCAAGGGTACGCTGCCCAACGACACTGCCTGGGTCCGCGTCACCAGCGTCAACAACAAGAAGGTCGTTGTCAAGAACGTTGCTCTCAAGTCTGGTGTCGTCACCAAGGCCACTTCCAACTTTTAAAGCCATTGAGTAGCATGATGGAGTGGTGAGGGCAGAGCTAGAGGCTCTGGGGCTGTTTTATTTCTTGTGTGTGTTGATGGTGTCAAGCTGGCCTTTATGGTTCATATGAAAAAAGTTTCTTGTATATATATTCTGCTGAGATGGACGCTAGAGGTATCTCTCGGCTCAATAATATGAACCATATCTAATCACTGGCCTATTGGCTGACTGTCACTTGAAACGAGAACTATGCGATCCTCGCATTGGGAAGTGGATTACTACTCCATATTGAGAGAGCTAACAACATCCATACCCTGGGTATGCTCATGATATATTCCCCATCCTTCGTCTTGTCATCAATCACACATTAACCAAGTCATCTCACTCCTTCTAACGAGTCTCAATCTCCGTAGCACGAGGTCCCTTAGAATCCACCTCAGTCATCATGACACCTCTCTCCTTCATATCAGCCCTAGCGACCTCGCCAACGTCAACCGCATCGCCATCGAAGTACTTGGCGATTTCTTCCATGGGCGTGTAGCGGGTCTCGATGAGGAAGAAGTAAATGACGTACACCTCGAAACCGAGGAACACGCAGTAGATGGTGTAGTACTTCCAGCCCATAGCCTCAAGAGCAATGCCGTTGATGTACTGGTTGAAGAAGAGCGCAGCGGTGACGCAGAAGTTGAGCCATGTGAAACCCTTGGCACGAAGACCGTAGGGAAGAATCTCAGTCGTGTAGTTGGCCATGAGACCAGACCTGCACATTGTTAGCTTTGCGGTTGGGGCACATTAGAGGGGGGCACTCACTTGATGTCGTAGAAAAGACCATAGATAAAGGTCAAAGCCACAAAGGCGTAGCCAAGAGCCTTGTTGGGGTCAATGTCATATCGAGCCGAGACAATAGTCCAGAAAGTGAAGATGACGCAAGTTCCGATGGTCGAGGTAAGATAGATAGGTCGACGACCGAAAATATCAATGAAGAACGCAAAGGCTGTGTTGATGATCAAACCCTGTGTCTTCATACCCGCATTGATACCAAGTTGAGTCTCAGCCTTGGTGATACCGACAGCATCCATGATACCCTTGAGGTAGTAAGAGATCAGACCGTTGCCACTCCACTGACTGAAGAAACCAAGGGCAGTGATGAGACCAATTCTCTTACGGTTACCAGGAGTCTTGAGGAAGTCAACCCAGGCTGTCTGTCCTACTTCTTTGTCGAGGGCGATGGCGGCCTTGATTTCGCTGAACTCGAGCTGAACGAATTCATCATCAGGGTCATCTTCCGCATGGTAGTGAGTAAGGACCTTGAGGGCTTCGTCGTGCTTGTCCTTGCTGAGGAGCCAACGGGGACTCTCGGGCATCCAGAAGATTCCGATGAGGATGATGACACTACAAATGGACTGGAGAAGACTGGGAAGTCTCCATGACCAGTTACTCTGAACAAATGTCAGCATTAAAACACGATCTTCTTCGCCATGTGAAGGTACGTACCTTGATCTGAAGGGTACCATAAGTGACCCAACTAGAAATGAAAGCACCAGAGTGATAGGAAGCACCACTCAACGTCACGAGAATAGCACGATCTTGAGGATGCGCAATCTCAGCGATGAGCAGAGGTGCAGAGCCAAGAACAATACAATCGCCGAAACCCAGAATGATACGCGCCGCCACAAACATGCCGAAGTTCTGAGCTCCAGACTGAAGACCAACAGCGAGCAGCATAAGAATACAACCGATCTGCACACCGACCTTACGGCCAGCCCAATCAACCAGATAAGGCACAACAAAGAGGCCAATGAGAGAACCTAGACTCATAGAGGCGTTGAACAGACCGAGGATGGAACCTCGTGGGTGATTGAAGTACTCTTGCCAGTAGGAGAGGGTCTGGAGACCGTTCATCATGGAACCTGATCATGTTAGCAACCTGTATAAGTGAAGTAGTGACATCGTGGAGCTTACCATCGAAACCATTGGCAGTGTTGGTAAGAATAAGAATAACAATGTAAAAGTACAAAATGCGCATGTTAGACCTCTTCCACCAAGGCACACGAGCAAATTCCTTGCCAGCAAAGAAGAAATGTCCTTTGGCTGGCTTATCAGGAATGACCTTTTGGGTCCGCTGAGGAGGAGTGAGAAGACCCATGATGCCTGTAGAGTTCCTCAGTATCAGTGAGTGAAGATCTGAGAAGGGATCAACACTGGGGAGATGCAGCAAATTTATATCACTGACTCAGAGACTCGACGATCTGAGAGCTTGAAACCAACGGACAGCTTCAAGGACCCTCCACGCTCAGCGATTGGCTCGGCCTACCCCGAATTGAAGCTTCTTTCCCCGCATGTCTTTATCCGAGCTACGAGGAACGAAAATCATCCCCATGGGGAATTTACATGTCCAATTGGCGTAAAGCGGTTAATTATTGTGATAGACATGCGCGGGCGTAGAGGTTAATTAGCCTGTTGGGCTTTAGCGGTTAAATGTTAGGCTGAAAGCTTAAGCAAGGACCAACAGTCATGTGTCTGAGAGTCACGATCACACCAATAGGCTGGAACCGGATATACAAAGCTCGGAGCCTAGCCGAGTCGAATTCAATCTTAATTGACTTGGCGTGCTTATCTACTCTACCTGCAGATCGACGACTTCAACCGTGACACTCTCCTGCGCCAAGGCAAACACGCCGATAACGGGACCTACAAAGTCTGGCCCAGTCATGTCAAGCGTATCAAGCGTCGCAACATGCTCCCAGTCTGTACCGGTTGAGTAGAATACCCGATATTCCTGCTCAGTGTACTCGAAGCGGAACTGGATGGTGTCAACATCCCTGTCCAGTGCGCGTTGTTCCGTCTTTTTAAGATCCTTGGCGTTATTAACGAATTCGTAAACTACCGCTCTTTCAGCGGTGTCGTAAAAGACCCGCAAGTAACGGTGTTCATCTTTGTAAACTGCCAGACCAGTCTTTACGTTTGAGGATGCGTTGATCTTGAATGTTGCGCTGCTTTGACCTGCATGTAGACGCTGTCGCTTGCCCACAAAACTAGGTGATTCTTGTGGATGCGACAGATCGACGGACGATGATGTTACACTGATCGTGCTGTCAATCTTGTAGTTCTCCAAAACTGGGTCTCGGATGTACAGGAAATCCACACCGTCCACTGCTGTCAATCCCTGCTTTGCGTTTGCAGTGGCGAGCCGGGATGTGTTGATTTCAGTCTCGACGGATTCAAGACGGAGCCAATCATCGGTCCACTTGGCGGGTGTGAGATGCGACTCTCGTCCCATGTTATATCTTCCGTCTTTATCTCTGCGGACTCCGAGAAGAACGCCCCACCATTGACCGTTCTCGTCTTCAAACACGTCGCAGTGGCCTGTGTGGCGAACGTACATGTCTTTGCTTGCTGGGACTAAGATTGGGTTCTCGGGACATGGCTCGTAGGGACCCCAGACATCGCGGGACCGGGCCATGGTGATCATATGGTCTTCGTGAGTTCCACCCTCAGAGATCATAAGGCAGTACCAGCCGTTTCGCTTATAGATATGCGGTCCCTCAGGGTAGACTCCGCCAGTGCCCTCCCAGAGGATCTTCTCTTCAGACAACTTCTTGCCCGTCGCGATGTCAATCTCAAACTGGGCTATTCTGGTGTACGGGCCAGGCGACTTGGAGCCCTGGATATACGTCTTTCCATCATCGTCAAACAAAATGCTGGGATCAATGCCGTCAAAGTCATACCAAATCAAGTCGTTCCAGTGACCTGACCAGATATCCTTCGTGGTAGCAATAAAGTTCTGCAGAGCATAGCGAGTATTCTCCGTCGCTCTTACAACATTTGTGCAAACAACGTAGAAAGTACCATTGTTATAGCGAATTGTTGGTGCAAAAAGACCACCAGTCGCGAGCATTACTTCTCCAACATCGGGCATACGGTTGACTTCAGTATCCGATTGTTTCAGAATGACCTGTCCCGGTCTACTGATAACATTTCCTATGTCTGTCAGTAAAAAGACTCACAACATATGGGCTACATACCGATATGCTTCCACGACACAAGATCCTTGGAGGCGTAGACGGGAATACCAGGAAACATGTGAAAAGTGGAGTTGACAAGAAAATACCACTCGCCAACCTTGACGATGGACGGATCGGGCGAGAAGCCAGGGATGATGGGGTTGGAGGGCGACATTGTGGCTGTCTCTGATTTGTTTTGTGCAGGCTTGACCTTTTCGAGATGGCAGTTGGCATCGGCAGCTGAGTTTATACTTATGTTCCCGCACCTTGTGGACAGATGCATGTTGGTGATATCCGGCTGGGCTGAGTGTATTTATCCACCCAATCGGCTGCCGCTAAATTGAGGGGACAGAGGTTGAAGTGAGTGGTCTTATCGACCCATTGAAGAGAGCGTGTGCATTGTTGCACCAGTGTGCTCTGACTTGTTAGACAATAAGTGCGGGGTGATGGATGGTATGATATGATTTACCATCGGCACGACGTGGCTGATCACCTTTTTCTTCATCAACAGGAGCAAGTCTTTGGGATGTTGCTTACCCTGCATCAAGTTTGTGCTCTCCAAATTAGTTGGACAATGTAAGATAGAGCGCACATAGAATAAGATTGAAAAATAAAGTACACGTGACTAAATGAGTGGTTGTCATTAGAAAATGACCCAAAGAGATCCTTAACCTATTGTAAAAGAGTGAAAATGGCAGAAGGGCGGGCAGATGGCAGCAACAACAATCCGTTCAACGCGTATGGTCAGCTAGAGAACACCAGAGATTGTGATAGACCCCAAACAGATCCAGCACTCCATTCTGACTGGCAATACAACAGACGCGCATTTTAATTTGAGCCACCCTTGGCAGCCTTACTGAATGACACAAGTGTCTTGACAGTCAAGGTAATCTGCGTTACTAGTAGGAGCCTTGAATGTCTTGTCACAAATAAGTGACCAGTAGTACTCCTGCGCCATCCATCTGTACTGATCGGCGTTAAGAATAGTCACGATCTTATCATTAGTGACGGCAGCACGAGTGTTTTTGGGCCCATATGTGTAATCAAGAATATCCCAATCCACAAGAGGCTGAAAGTGTCTGTATAATGTCAGTCGCAGAAACCTGATGAACCGCGTCAAAGAGATCCCTTACGTCAATTCGTGGAGTATGATTCCCGGCAAAGTACTCATCTTACCGCTGACTTCGTCGCCAAGGTCATCACATGAGGTTTCGTCAATGGTTGGAAACTGCCAACCTTTGTCACATATCTTCATGACAGCGCGAGTGCCATCGTCGACAGGCTCAAGCCATGCAAGTCTAACCTCGTCCTTTCGGAGGCAAGGCTCCTTTTCGGTAGGCTTGTTTGTGAGGACGATGTCAAAAATGAGAGGATTACCTGTGCCATCACCCTGATCGTCTTGGTCCTTTGCACCCATGAGTCCTCGCCAGACCTTCTCCACTATGGACGCATCCTTTTCCTCAAAGTAGTGTTTCAAGACCTCTTGATAGAGGTTTGGATCAGTTTTCAGATGGAGTAACTTGGCCATGACGATGACTTGAGGCCATGCCTTCAGAAATTTCTCCATTTGTGCCTTTGCACCCGGGAGACTATCATCCCACACCATGTTAGGCAACGACCGAGGCTCACTATTTGTTGTTAGATATATGAAAGAGATAAAAAACGTAGTACGCTGGCGAATCTTTCTGGCAAGAGTAGAACTCGCATCCCACGTAGGGCAACACCGTCCTGGGTTGGCAGTGCGCTTGAGACACTTAGAAGGCTCAAGGCGGCAATGATGCGTCGAAAGTACATGTTGGTAGGTATTGAGTAGTTGATAATGATATATTGCTCTGCTGAGGATTGCTCTGGTGCTACAGAGCAAGATGGGCAGCGAAAAGGACGGCCTTAAGTAGCCATTTTTCAAGCTTGTCGCTTGGATCAGATGGAACTGCCTCAAGTATCTTGCTCGCCTCTCAGGTTCCTCAATCTCTGACCACCACAAGACACATTAATGCATGAGCTCGTCATCTCTTACCATCTAAACAGGCATCTTGCTCGTTGGTCGTGGACTTGCTTGAAGGCAACATCGCCGGCAGACCCGGAAAGCTCCCCAACGTCGAAGGTAATGACATGGCCAAGTCAGAAATAGATTGAGCGCTATGGCCGCTGACCGCGTTGGTTTCCTCCTGGTATTTTTCAAGTTGCATTGTATTCTTTACGTAGCAAAGCCTACTGCTGGCACAATGTTCACGTAAGCCCAGACAACATCTACAGTAACATCTTTTAGAAGACAAGATGGTAGGTGAGCCGAAGAGTGCTCATAAAGCCCCCCAATTTCGAATCTGAGTAAATGACGGTAGGGCCATAGCTTGGGGTGCAATATACTGGCGTGGCTTCGAAACCTGAGCTTTCAGAACAGGTGGCCTCATTTTCAACGGTTCATTGTCCCCTCAACATAATAGGCTCATGTCAGTGTTTTCAATTTTGAGACGAAGACGAATTCGCAATTACAACGTCACTCTGCTTCCTTTGACTAGATAATCCCTCATTGCAGTCCGAGCACCGCTCATGGTTGTCACAAATCAGGTGTTCTCTAGCAAGCAGAACCAACAGAGGATTCGACATGCATATACGCTGTTTCATGGTGTTGCGAGATAGTCAGAAGGTTTAGTCTCTACCAATGAGAATCAAGGAGGATCGACCAACAGCTTCTACAAATATCAGCCAATTCAACTGCCGTCAACATCCCCGTGGGGTCCAAATCCTCCCTTGGCTGCTTCTTGCAGCCTGAAAAGTCGAAGTTCAAGAGGTGAGCTCCAACCTGAACCGAAAATCGCCACATAATTGATCGCAGTATGCGTCGCAACACTCTCACTCTCACTCTCGCCGAGTTGATGCCTAAATGATTACGTCACCTGTCAAAGCTCACACAGGATATAGCCTCCGTCCCTCATTTTCTCATCTTGACTCGAACACATCTCCTACCAAGCTTATACAACGTCTATCTGCAAACTCGTCATCATGCCCTCCATCGAAGCACACATTTCCACTTCATCCTCTGTCTTTGACTTGGAGTCTGACCACGACCACACGATCACCATTGACCTTTTCCTCCAACATAATCGCCCAATTACGTTCCCGACTCAAAATCTACGTCTCTTTGACTCACCCATGAATAAAGGCGGCCTTACCTTCACGGATACCGAGACCGGCACGGAGGCTCGTCGAAACAGAATCTTCATGTGTGGCCCCGATCACGAAGGGTCCTTGAGAGAAGACAACAAAGAGAGTTTCCTGACGTTACATCCTGGGCAGAAATATACTATACAAGCATCTATATCACGCATGGAAAGTGGAGTAGGACGCATCCAACTCCCGCCGGGAAGCACAGCCGAAGACTACAGGGAGGCAAACGAAACGCAACCCAAGGTTTGGAAATGGTGGAAGGCGGGGAATCTCGACAACGACAAGACTTACAGAATTGGAATTGATCAAGAATCTACCATTAGGAAATGGTTTGAAGGTAGCAGGGAAGAACTTCTTGGCAAGCCGTTGGAGGACAGGACAGATGACAAGATGAACAAGGAGCCGATTATGATTAATGTAGCTCAACCAGCCGAGTTTGCCATGAAGAGGCCTGATTCAGACGGGAGTCTGAACTGGCCTTAGCTTATATTCTTCTATTCCATCTCATACTTGGGCACACTATAACTCGCTAATCTAATGCGAAAAATCCTAGCTTGGCAAGGTGCTATTATTTCCAAATCACCAGTAAACGCCAGCTCATGCTCTCGCTGACGATTAACTCGTCGAGGCTGAGATACCCATGTTGATAGACCATCCCGACCTCCTTCCTACCCGGTTCCAACCACGCTTTCACCCAGAACTATTCAGCCACCATTCTACGAGATCATACTGGCATATACCTGTGTGCCTCCATTTTCTTCTCCATGTCCACCAGACAATCCCTCCGGGGCATGCTGATTCGGCCCCTTTGGATTCACAAACAACTAGGCAGAAAGTAATACTCATCCTGAAACCGTGCCCCGATGCCCTTTTGAAGGCCCTTCCGACTCGCGCCCTGCTTCTCCATCAGAGCAATCGGATCCACGGCATCCGACCGTCGCCCCTCTTCCTCACAAGGCATATCTAGAGGCCTCAGTCCTTACCACGCCAGACCGACAGAATCTTGTTAGCCTATTGACGTGCCTCGGCGGCTGCTTCCACACTTAGCTTATCATGCGAAAGGTCCTTGAAGGCTGTATACCGATCCTGAACATAGCGCAGGATGGTAATGTCTCTACGGACCCTCTCGGACTTCAGGAATTGCGAGGAACAAAGCCTGAAAATTTCCGACCTGTCTTTTGATGGCATCTTAGGGTAGGCCTTGTCCAATTTTTGTAACCACTTTTTTTCCTCAACCGCTTTTCTTTCCTCATAATCGGATTCAGCCTCCTTAAAGATGCCCTCTAGCACATATATACCTTTTTGTCTTGCGGGCTTTTTCTTAGTCGAGGAAAGCTACGAGAATGGTTAGACTAAAAGGAAAAGCTAGTATCATTGGCTATCAATACTTGCATAATATACGTAGATCTTTTTGTTTGCCCCTTCAGCGAGAATGCGGCAGCGTCGAGTTATGAAGGGATTACCACGGGGCACAAAGATGTATCCTGGTGGCGGGGATTGGCCGTCAAAAAGGATCTATGTAATAGGAAGTTAGATGGCACAAAGCTAGGAAAATGTGAGTAAAGAAATGATGTAACATATACCTCTTCTCCGTTTTTATTTAAATAAACCCTGCGCTCTTCTGTTCTTGACTCATTGTTCCAAGTGCCCATCAGGCGACTGGTTGCGGATTTGACCCATGTCGTACGAGCCGAGAAGTATATCATCGCATAGTGATTGCCGGGAACGGGGGCATTCGATGTGCGAGGCAAATATATTAGACGGAAAATATGCGCTGAGGAACAATCTTAAAGCGACTGCAGTTGATCCCGAGGTGGCAAGCAATCATGGAAGTGAACAATGACGAAGCCTCGTGCCCCTCAGTCTCGCCACATGATGACGCATTATATAATCAATAGAAAGCCATTGGCTCAATGGTGTTGGGGATACACGTGATAAGCCCAAACACTCCGTGCAAGTCTAGGTAATCATTGTGGATGTGAGTTGTACCAGAACGGGTGCCAGCCTGATTTTCAGCCTCTTAAGCAGCAGCCCTCTGAAATGTCCGCCGCACAGAATACCGAATCTAGTAACAGCCCCCTCGCGTGTCCAACACGCTTGAACCCTACCTTGATACTCTAATCTAAAAGCCTACCCAATCGCCGAGTGTATGAAATCGAACACCTGGGACTAATAATCGGTGAAAAGAAAAGGTTACTTCGAGACGTGAACTAGTACTTAATTATCAATCTGCACTCGAAGGTCAGATCTCTCAGTCTGTATCTGAGTGATTCATGCTTACGATATACGCCTTGGGGCTGGCCGGAAAGAAAACTCTTCCGGACCCTTCTGTTAACGGCATCTAGGACTTGGTCGAACCACCATACGGAATTTTTATCCCAAGTGGTTCCAAGTCCTTCCTAACCTGGATGGCGTGCAGTCACTTACTCAATCGTCGATAACTCGGAATCCGATTCGAGTGACATCTTCGCATACTCACCCACCAACGTCCCAACACGACTCTTCTTGCTCGCGAAGTCAGTTGTGTTAACAGGATACAGGCTCTTTGTGAGCGTGGCTCGCAACCGGCGAGCAGCGTCATCTTCCTCTGCGACTTCAGCATAACGGCACACCAATTTCGCGTCATCAGACTGTAACTGGCTCAGAATGACACGGAATAGGGTCTGCGGAAGATAATAGTTTCGTCCCTGGTCGCAGAGACCCTTTCCAGCTAGTACTACAGAAGATCGTGTAGCGTGAATGATCTCCTCTGATGTTTCTGTTGTATCGTCTTCGACGGTTTCGGTGTTGGACTGCCTAGTGTTGACAGAGATCGAGGCTTCCAGTTTATTGGCGTTCAACATGGCAAAAATGGTGAGTAAGTGAGTGAGCATCATGTCCGCTCCCTCGAAGCTATGTCGAAGATAATAAAGTCTCAGAAGGGTCTCGTAATAGGCCTCTGACTCTTGGAGGAGGGCCTCAGATTTTGAGCCTGATAATGCTTCCCCAGAAAGCCCTCTACACATTTCGACCACAATGTTATGGTAATGAAGACTGCGCAACATAGAGTTAAATTTGTCAGCAAATTTTGTTAATTCTATAACATGAAGTTGATGCCTGGTGGATCGTAGACTCACTGCTGCTTCAATTGAGATGGGAATGCTATGTTTTGCGGAGCCATGGACGGTGGTAATGCAGCGTACCAACTTTTGAGTCTGGCTATTATGTCCAGAATCACAGAGTCACGATCCTCTTCCACGGCTCCATTGATAGGGTTAAACAACCTTCGAGATACCATATTGACCAACACGCCGAACTCGAATCGCGCCCTCTGCAGTTGGGCATGCATCAGGGGAACCAGATGCGGACTCTGGGGATACTTGACCCAAATCTCGCCATACCATTCAGGGTGTTGGTTTGCGTCCGGGAGGGGTATTTTTGGTGGCTCAGTAAAGTATACAGGTGTTCTGAAGGAGTAGTTGACAAAGCTAATAATGGCATAGCATGTTAGTTCTGGCCCTTGCGCAGGGATTTGAGGGTCTCGCCTTTGCCACCAGTGGAAGCACCAACCAGTAAACTCCCGTGAAAGACGAAGCTTAGCATCCTCTATATGTGTCGATGTTTCGTAAATGCCCAGTTTTTCGGCTAAAGCGGCGGCTTGAGGGAGATAGGTAGAGTTGCCAATTTTGTCGAGGCCAGATACGTTGTAGAGCAGATTCATGACCATCCCAGCTTGACACTTTGCGAGCTTGCCGCGCTTCGAAGTGTCTAATTCCCAGAGCCTTTTTGCTTCTACTAAAAACTTGTAGCTCAGCGTCCGCGGGCTCCAATTCTCAGCTCGATCTTTAATCAAGTGTAAGCAATGCTAGAACTAATCAGTAACCGTGGATAGACGTCATATGGTGAGTTGGGCACTTACGCAGCCTGTAGCTAAGATTGCATTGACGAGAAGACTAGAGCAGGACTGACCTTCACCTGCTAGCATATCATCGAGAAAGCAGTCAATGTGAAAGAAGCTAAAGAATATGTACTCGTACTGAAAATATGCCCTAAGAATATCCCTCATCATAGGGTCATCAGTGGAGACAGAGGTCCATTTCGATGGCACCACTTGCTCGATTCTTGTGTCGACAAGAGTGGCCGCCTGGTACGGCTTCAAGTATTGAGGGCGACCAACAGTTTGCCTGGTCGATATTGTACCGCCAGGGCTATCCTTCGACGTCCATTCATATATCAGAGATTGTAAATAGGGATTAGGTAAGGACTGCAAGTGACTCGGCATCTGGACCGCATATGGAAAATCGTATCGTCGCCTTACTTCTGGTACCAACCGCATTTGAAGTAGAAGATCGCCTTCTTTGACTTGCCGCATAATACTCTCAGGATCCGCACCAGCCCTAATGCGCCTGAAAATGTCTGTTGCCTCTTCCTCACTGCGATTCTGGATAGCCTGGAACAGGTCCAGGACAGCAGAGGAGCTGGCAAGATCTTCCAAGTTTCTCTTGTGGGCCGCTTTGAGTGGCTCAGCGTATACACACTGACGATGTTTTGCGTGACATATGCCGCATTGCGGTCGCCCACCATCGCACTGAGCGATCCTACATCAGCACGATGCAGCGTAATGAGGTTAGACTGATGCTGCGGCTCATACCTTGACCTTAGACTTTCGACACGCCTCACATGCTATAGATACTTTGACCCGCTTAGGGATTGGCGAGTCGCTTTGCGGAGGCAGCGAAGTGGTTGGTGGGGAGTTATGGGGAACCGCAGGTAGTAGAGGCCGTAGCTGAGCCCCATCTCGGGGTTGGCCCATAGCTGGATTTCGATTCCGATCTTGCATTGTCTCAGGAACCATATGGCACACGTACAGACGGATTAGGTGATGGTAAAAAACATTGATAGTCGCTCCACTGAAGTTGTGGCACGCACAGCAGAGGGTCACATAAGAAGGGTTAAAAGAGCCCTGATTTCTATCCTACACTGGAGGGGAGCAGAGCTCCTTATGTACCTTTAGAGCGTTGCATCCTTACTCAGGGGCTAGCCTGATCAGGGCTACCCTGTCTTTTAACAGAAGTTAAATGGGATTTTTCAGTGTGATGGCTTGATATGTCTCGTTGAGACGTCATAAGCTTTAAGTATCAATCAGTCGCCCCACTGAACGTTCATCCTAAGGTTTGTTCATGCTGAAGTTTGTTGCCGGAACTTCGGCCCCAGCAAATGTGATTGGTCGCTGGTTCTCTGGACTCTTCTGATAGGCTTTTCATTGTTCTCTAAGCACATTCTGTCCATCAGTGATGCGGGGTAAGCTCCAAATATGTAACATGATAAAGACTGACGCAGAGATGAGGCGTTCGAGGGAAAGGGCTTCTAGTAATGGGCGAATTTCGTATAGGCAATCAATAGGGATGCCGCAACCCAGTGCACTATACCAAAATCAATTCTACCTAAAATTCATTTATTTCACAACCCAGGGTAGGATTGGGTTTTATAGAGGAGTAGAATTCAATTTCTACACCTATTTATTAAGGAGTAGTCTTAAATATTAAAGGGAGTCGACTTTGTTTAAATTAATAGTATAATATGTAGTTAGTAAGAAAATGCAAATATACTTAACTTACAGTCTATATTATCTAGTAATAACTTGTCTTACTATATATAGTTATAGTAATTTTTTTACTATTATAATAATATATAAATTTCTTTTTATTAGCCTTTTTATTATATTAAGTATTTAAAGGTTATTATATTAAAAGAGAATATTATATTATTATTATTTTTTAAGTATCTATACAGAGTTCTGGGGTCTAATCTATCTAGAGGTCAAATAGAGATATTCTATATAATAGAAAAGATATACCCCTGAAGATAGTATACAGTACCAGTGCCTAGATATAAGGGACCTATAAAGATCTTATCTCAGAAATAAATAAAAACAAAAGGCTTTGCAGAGACTATTGACTTGACTAGCCATTTCTGTAGGCTTAGCGCACGCTTGAATCAATAGTTCCAACTCGTATCTTCAGCTTAACCAAACATGGGCCAATTAATAATAAATGATAAGTCTGCTGTTTCTGTTCTCCTTTGTTTCTGCTTCTTCTCTTCTTCCCCGGCCGTATTTATTGTCACTCATTTGGCGCTTCTGCTACCTCTTAGTCACTCATTACCATTGGAACTCTGCTGCGATGCGTGTCCATACGACCCTGGGGCCTCTAATCCTCGGCGCTGGGCTTTGCGCCGCTCGCGTAAGTGCCAGAGACGACGCGTTCTCACCAAAGCTCATTTCATTGCTAGGCTTGCGCGCCCCATCCCCGATCAACAACAGCAACGTCGTCATGGTCCAGCGAAACAGACACTGCAACGGCGGCTATAGGATCTACCACTACGGAAATCGCAACGACTATTTCTGGAGTGGCTTCTGAAGAGACTACCACTACTGCCGAGTCTGACAGCGCCGTCGAAACCTCGGTGACGGTATCGACTTCGGCTGTTGAGACGTCGACTTTGGAGTCATCAACTTTGGAGTCGTCAACTTTCCAGGTTTCGACATCTGCCGCTGAGGCATCAACTCACACGACCGAAGACGCAACGACTACCACAACATCTCCCGCCCAGGGTGTACAGACTCCACTCAACGGCGATTTCGAGGATGCTACCCTCGCACCTTGGGAGAGTACCGGAACCACAGCAGTCCTCGTCCGGGGCATTGTTTGCTACCAAGGGAACCAGTGCGCGTACGTACCCCCAGCAGCCCCGTGCACTTTTTTCCTTCTGCTAATCAGCCACAGGAACCTCCCAGGACCGTATAGTGGAAACACAGCCAAGATCTGCCAGCGGGTAGACATCCAGCAGGGCTACGAGTACACTTTCGCGGCACATCTCGTACAGGGCTGTACTTATTACTCCGCTGGAGAGAGAGAGGACCTCGACTGCGACAACAACATCAACTCGGTTAAACTTTCCATCGATGGGGTGTTTGACTCGGAAGCGAAACCAGTCAGTTGGGATAACCAGTACCATGAATACTCCAACACCTTCCAATATACTGGCCCAAGTATTGACTCGACTGATCTTTGCATTTCTGTTATTATCAACCAGGGCGAGAGGTACAACTTCATTGTTGATAACGTTTCTCTTGTGCGCGGGAAATCGGTGCCTGCCCCCGAAGAGACATGAGGGCTTGACCCGAGACGTGGTACAATGGGCGTCTGATAGCAGATTTAATTGACTGAGCTATGGTTTCTGGCTATCGAACAGGCCCATGCTTAACGTCACATATTACCCAACTTATTCACTTTATATTTTCCGACGCAAGTTATATATTTACACTATAATACAAACTATTTCCAAGAATAGGCATTCCGTCAAATGCGCACCTCCCTGCCAGTTTCTCTGCCAGACTTGATGTCCTTGTTTGCGGGCATGTTGCTGCCATTAGACTACCCTAAAACACCGTCAGAACCCCCGCACGATCGAACTAGATTTCCAGTCTGCTCTAAGTATACAATTATATATTTACATCTAGACTTAGAAGCAAAAAACGCCAGCTCATGTTCTTGTCAACTGTTAGCTCATCGGGGCTGAGATACCCCTGTCGATAGACCACGTTAGATGCAAGGTACGTATCATCAGCCCCCACACAATCACGGATTTGATCAATCTCGACTTCAATAGCCTCTAAACTATTGGCACTAGCGCGGCGCCAACGAGTAATTCGCGTTCAGCCAACACCACCTTCAGAGCGTTTTTGACAATTTGACAGCGGGCTTTAAAAAGGAGGCGCCACGCCACCAAAACCGTTGAATTCCTTTTTGCGCTTTTGCAACCACACATTCGTTTTACTTGCGCTGTCTCAGTCGCTTCCACTCGTTTGATCAATCACCAAAATGGTTCGCTATTCTATCCTCGCCGTAGCTTTCGCTATTCTCGGAGCCGAAGCTGGCCCCTGCCGACCCACGACCGTGACGAGCGTTGCCGAGGCCTCTTCGACGATTGCTTCCGATACGACTGTTACTACCTTAGCTACCACTGCAACAACTGCCTTTGTGGAGTCGACTTCGACGGCCTTGGAAGACACCACTTCTACTGCCGTCGCAGAGAGCACGACGACAACCGAAGAGCCCGCCTGCGTCGAAACCCAAGTCGTCGTCAACCCCGGCTTCGACGACAGCGACAGCAGTAAATCACCTTGGGTCGGTGACGGCTCACTCACCACCGACGGTCCCAATACCGCCCCCAACGTCATGTAAGTCCCACTACCTCTTTGCATCTCTCTTGCGCTAACAGCACTTCAGCTCTTTCGTCTTCTCGAACGGCGTCGGCAACGCCCAGATCTCCCAGACTCTGACCAACCTCGACGGCACCTACCGACTGACCTACAACTGGGGCGTCTTCTCCGGCGTCAACGCCGATGGTTTTGCGTGTAGCATCACGCCCAAGATCGGAGACAATACACTCCGTTCTGTTGATCCCGACGACTACACCGGTTGGACTCCCTCGAGCCAGATCTGGTCAACCGCCGGTAACGTTGTTGCTGAAGCTGACTTGTCGCTTGTGTTGGAATGCAATGGAGAATTTGGTCAGCTTACGATCAATGTTGATGACATCAAACTCACGAAGCTCTGTGGTCCTCAGGCTAGTTAGAATTGTGCCAAAGTCTCAGGCTACAAACGATGAACTTCATGTCACATATTAATCACTAGCGCGAGGATTCAGCTCTGCGTGATATATACTTCTTTCGCTTTTAGATGGAGTGATGCTGTCTAGATAAGCTACTACTTATACATATTACCTTAATGAATGACGCGAGCCCGTCTGCGCGCTGGCCCGGAACATCAGCCCCTAGGATCCAAAAAAGTGGCCATGAATTATATAAATCTCTCCGTAGCAATGCCCAATAGGAACCCATCCGCTCAGTCCTTACGTCACTCAGCGGCTGTGAATAGCCTAATTGAGCCGCACAGCTGACACCGTCTTACTGCCAAGACACCATGATCTCCCACTGCAAGATCTCGATTTATCCTTCTCTTCACCTCAACAACCCCACGTTATGTGATTTGTAAGTTACAAACGTAATAAATCTTATTGGATGTGGGAGGTAGAATCCAAGAAAGGTAATCGAAGCCCTAATCCGGTGGTTTCCCTGTCATGATTTGATACATCCTTCGTCATCTTGGAACGCCATAAGCTTACGTAGGATATCTCATGACTTGGACTTGCGGGGGAGTAAGCAATATTGTGAATCATCATGATTCCTACATCCGCGGAGGAGGGCTAATATTGCTCCGTTGGCCGGGTCTTCAGAGTAGTTGATTTAGTATAAATATTGTGAGTAGCTCATTGCCTGCTATTCCCATGTGCCCGGATAAGAGTTGAGGTCTAATTGAAACTCTCGGTCAGGATGAAGACGCTTCAGTATTGCCTCTACACGTCTCTCTTCGTTGGGAGCTCTCTCGCAGCTCGCGGAGGCCACTGTCCACCGCTCGGCCCTGTCCTCCCTGCACCTGTCAACCCCTCTACCCATTCCTCAGTCAAGTCCGCAGTAGCTGCTATCCAAGCAAGACTTGAAGAAGAAACAGCCCCCTACAATCTGTCCTCCATAGCAGTTGCAATAAAGTCAACCTACGAGGATGACTACATGTTCGAATTTGCCAACACGCCCCCAAAGATCGATCCTCGCGGAGTCGATAAAGTAGACTCCGACACTGTCTTTCGCTTGGCCAGTCTCTCCAAAGTGTTCCCCGTGCTGGCCTTGTTGAAACTTCACAAGGTTGATTTTGACGATGCTGTCACGAAATACGTTCCGGAGCTTCGAGGACTGAACAAACAAGCTCGAAAGCAAGATGCTGTTTGGGCGGTTGACTGGGATCAAGTCACCATTGGGGCATTGGCGTCTCATATTGGTGGTATACCAGCTGACTGTGAGCATTCGCCTGACAAAGAACTGATATTGTACTAATATGTCTAGTGGTAACTGATGTCGAGCCTTATGGAGACTGGACGAAACTTGGCTACCCGCCACCTGACCCATCCAAAAGCCTCAACTGCTCTGGTCTTTTGGGTCTTCCAGAGTGCACCAAAGAGGGTAAGATCTCATAGCTCGTTATACTTGAATATTGCTGACAAAGGGAGATTTCTTTGAACGATTTGGCGAAAGGCCGCCCGTTTACGCACCCTACGCTGTGAACCCCGTTTACTCTAACGTAGGGTTCGCTATAATGGGATGGGTCATTGAGAATGTCAGTGGTATGCCTTCCGGAGAGTTCATCAAGAAGGAAATCTGGGACCCTGCCGGAATGGAACATACTTTTGACTCAAAACCCGATGACTCTTTGGGATTCATCCCTGTTGATGATGAGTGGTGGAACGCAACACTTGGCTATGGTGATCCGTAAGTTAACCTAAGTGTTTCATATCAGCCAGAAACACTGACCAGTTTGGCTAGTGCCGGAGAATACTACTCTTCTATCAATGATATCATGGCTTTTGGCGATGCCATCCTCAAGAACAAGCTTCTTGGTCCCGCTGAGACAAGGAAGTGGCTGAAGCCTGCTACAAGCACCTCATCAAGAGGGATCTTGCTTGGAGAACCCTGGGAAATATTCCGTGCCGACAACGTCACCAAAGATGGCCGCCTCATTGAATTCTACACCAAAGCCGGCGATATCACCACGTATCACTCGCTCATGGTGTTGATCCCAGACTACAACCTAATCATCACCCTTTTCAACGCCGGTCCTGAAGTCAGCGGTGGTCTTCTCCAAACTCTCTTCACAGAAATCGCAAGGGAATTACTTCCCGCTGTGGAAGAAGCTGGCAAGGATGAAGCAGCCAAGATCTATGGCGGTACATACAGCGACGACAAGACGAACTCAACGCTCACTCTCTCAGTCGATGATGAGCCTGGTTTCCATATCACGAACTGGACAGTCAGAGGTGTTGATATTGCAGGCACGTATCTCAGCATTGGGCTACCACCGACATTTCCGACGCCTCCTGGACAAGTCCGCTTTCACTTGTATCCTACTGGCCTGCAGAGTGATACAGAGTCATCTTGGAGAATGATGTTCACTGCTGGGTCTGAGGAGGATATTGAGGAAGCGAATGCGCTCTTGGCCTGGCCTGATGGGAACTGTAATACCTGGGCGTCCTTGGATCGCATTGTGTACCAGCTGTTGTCGCATGATCATTTTGTGTTTACTGAGTCTGGTAAGGGTAGTGATAGGAATGTTGAAAAGCTTGAGCTCGTCGGTTATAGGGTTGAGTTGCAGAAGGATGATTGAGACAGCATAAGTCATAAGTACACGTGGGCATGAAACTCATGCGAATGAGACTAGCAGAAAGACCAAGTAGCTCAGATAAATAGTTTCAGCCTCTAACAAAACACTATATCACAAGTTTGAAAGGACAAAACTGCTTCGTATATGAATATGTGTAGTACTAAGAAAGGGCTAGCTGCTATTGATCTATTTTCTTTCTCATCCATCTAACTGCCAAGATGAGCTAATATCCTCTCTTGCAGCTTTGATTCCTTGTGTATTCCGCTACCACCGATGACTCCTCCATCAAGACGATGGATAGTCAACCTCGATAGGCTGAGAAGGCACCAGCGTAGCCAGCGACAAATGCGGCCAAGTCAACCCGTTAAAATTAAGGTTAACAGTCTGCGAGTACTGAATCTGTGTGTAAGTCACAGGAATCGTCTTTGGTCCAGTGACAGGACCAGGAGGTGTGACAGAGAATGTCGGCAGTGGAGGAGTTGTCTTGCCCTGGATCGGTTTACACGCTGGCTGCAGAAGAAGAGTCTTTCCAGGAGTACAGTCCTGAACTGTGATCTCAGACTTGACAATCTCGACCCAGAATGTAGACTCCATCTGCACAGCGTTTGCATTGGGACCATGGCTACTGGCTCCGATGAGGAAAGCGATGTTGGCGGTGCCGCCACCAGGGGTTGAAGCAAACTGGGTAGAGACCGTGAAAGTGTTGGTCTTGGTGATGTTGAGCTGGCTGTTGATGTCAAGAAGGATCTGGATTGGATTGTCGAGGATATCCTGGGTGATGGTTCCTTGCTCAATGAAAAGACTGAGGTCTTGAGGCCGTCTGGCTGGGTTTGATCTGGAGATCCTTCGGGTTTCCAATGACAAACCGATTGATTGGTCGCTTGCTGATCTGCGGTGGTCCCTCAGTTACATCTGGAGGGTTACCCTGTGCGTTGATGGTGGTTCCATGAGGAATAGAGCCAAGCCTAACAAGCGTATTCCCCTCCACGGGATTATTATTAGTCTGAGGAACATTCAACCAAAAGCCAGTCTCAGTGTGAATACCCGTCTTGGTACCATCACCTCTGCCCGTAGCAGTGTTGGTAACATCATTCAC
This sequence comes from Fusarium mundagurra, assembly GCA_013396205.1. Taxonomy (NCBI): domain Eukaryota; kingdom Fungi; phylum Ascomycota; class Sordariomycetes; order Hypocreales; family Nectriaceae; genus Fusarium; species Fusarium mundagurra. Next base: position 90,738 of record JAAOAN010000076.1, read on the forward strand.
AGTCTGAAGATACGTGACACCATTGATGATAATGTCATTCTGCTGCTCAAGACCACGATTGGGGACTTTTCCCAATGGTTGAGAGAAGACAAGATCTTCTTGTGTCAGGTTGAGTTCGAGAACTGAGACATTGGGAGGTGAGGGAGGGGCGGGGAGGACGGGATTGGTGAAGGTGGTAGTAGTGGGGGCAACGGAGTTTGGTCGGAAGATGTTGTTGAAGCCAGTTCCGGTCCAGGCTCCGGTGAAGCTGCTTAAGATACCCAGGGGAGGATCGGGGTCATCTCTTGGGGGAGGAGGGGTAGGGTCGAAGTTGACTTCGTCGTATTGGAAATCTACGCCAAGGTGAATACCAGCACGCGACGATTCTTTGGTAGGAGCCATTATACTCGCTGTGAGTGTGTGAATGAATTGGGAGTGTTTGGGGTTCTTGGCGGAGAATATGGACTTTGCGCAGGAGATACTAATTGATCTTATATGCGCAGCGGAGTAGTTACTTGTCAGCACTTTACCGGTTCAGATCAACATCAATACATATTTCACCTTGAATGGGCACTTCACATGCCTCTTCGCAGTCGATCTATGCCACAGCAGTACAAGCCTACCTCAATAGCTCACTGAACGCAGTAAGGCTGTCATTCGTTGCCATACCACCCAGTGGCAATATTCACATTACAGAGACACCTTCTCCTCCAACGTGACGCGGCAAAGACACACTAACATCTTCACATATCTCAACTTGGATGATCATCCAATATCCGCCCGCAGTGGCTGACTGAAAACGGTCTCAACTTGCCCTTCTGACCAGTAAGCAACCTCGAATTGGCAAGCTGAACACTTATGGCATACTGGCATGTATATAAGGCATGTAATGTAAGCTATTAGCTATAAGGACTATTAACTTAAAATAATACTCTTATAAAGTCAGTTTAGGCAGTATACTAGCTACTTAATATAATTACTTAAAATAAGCTTTATAAGCTTATTTAAAAAGAAAAAGAAAATCTTAAGAAAGTTACTTATAAAAAGCATTTTAAATAAAATTATTATATTAAGAAATTAAGGAAAAATAAAGCTTAATTAATATTACTTTATAATCTATAGCTATAGCTTTAAGGCTATAGATATAAGCCACTTAGTGACTTAAGAAGAAAAAGTAGCTATAGAGGAAAGGTTAAATGGATAAAGGTTTTAAAGAAAATATATATATAGTAGCTGTATTATTATTACTAAGAAGGAAAGGTTAAACTGGCTAGTTAAGGTTAGGGAATATTAAGTTATAAGGTAGCGAAAGATTGGTCATAACAAAGTAATTGTAACATAATGGGCGTACCGGCATGTCAACTTCCCCGCAGCCAAGAATGAGGGCAAGATTCAAATGTTCCGCATATCACTGGCCACGGCCCGTCCCGGTGAGTCTAGATTGGTCGGTTTTTAGTGCGCTTTGCTGTCTTGGTCTGTCACACACCCGCAATGAAACGGGCACTCAGCCTGTTTTTGCTTGTGAATATTGGTTTCCTTATTGACATGTGAGATGAGAGCTGAAAATATTGGAATACAAGTGTCCAAGAAAAGATTAAGTTTGCATTTTGGGTGTTCAGCTGAGTGATTTGGCGGCCTGTGCGATATTTCACATGTTGAAATGGCCTCTCATCAACGGGTATAAAGAGCAGCCTTCAAACCAGCTGTCTTGGCTCCAGATCCCCCATCAATTCACCACTACAAGCTTCTTCTACTCTCATCCATGACTATCACCACCAAAATGGAGCCATCCTTTCAAGGCAACCAATTCTTCCCCGGCACAGCTGCCTACAAGCGTGCCAACAACATCTACGCTACCTCCACCTACGGCGTGAGCCGCGACATGAACCCCTCGAAGATCCTCCAACCTGCAAGTGTCGAGGATATCCAAGGAGTCGTGAAATCCGCTGCCAAAATGGGCAAGCCCCTTGCCATCAGATCTGGCGGTCATCAATACAGCGGCGCATCATCAACTGGCTCCCAGGGCATCCAGCTAGACTTGAAGCCTACTTTCCGCCGCCCCAACATTGATCTTAACATCCTGCGAGAGAATGGCAAGGTTTATCTTCGCTCTAGTGTTAGCTGGCAACTCACCGAGATCTTTGACTTTCTCAAAGATAACGGTGTTTTCATGCCGACTGGCCAGTGCTCTACTGTTTGTCTTGGTGGACACGTTCAGACCGGCGGTTACGGCATGCTTGCGCGATCATTCGGTCTTCTTGGTGATTGGGTTCGTGAGCTTGAGATCGTCGACTATAAAGGCGATGTAGTCAAAGTCACCCAAGACTCCCACCCAGATCTCTTCTACGGCTTTCTGGGTGGTAGTCCCGGTAATCTCGGTGTCCTGACGCACTTCAAGATCGAAGTTCAGGATGACAAGAATCATCAGGGCTCCAAGGGTCTCTGGATTGGTTTTGCCTACAAGGAGGAGACACTCAAGGCTCTGCTGGATATTCTCGTCCAGAAGGGAGAAGATCCCAAGTGGCCTCGTGGCTACGACCTTACTGTCAATATTCTCAGCAGGGAGGCTAATCTGCTGGATCTTTTCCCTGGTTCTGGGGACGAGCTTAAGCAGAAATTGCCAGATGATGTTCATGATGGAAAGAACAACATTGCTGATCTTCTCAAGTTTAAGTATGCAATGATTGTCGTTTACGCACAATGGGTCAATCTCAATAAAGAGCCATACTCACCTGAGCTCTTCACTCAGATCAAGAATGTGCCTAATGAGTTCAAGATTGTCAAAGAGGCTCCTGAGGGTACGCCCATGTCTGTTATCGCCTCCATGTGGCTATTCGGCAGTCGTGAGTTTCCCTACCCCTACGACAAGCGCACCAACAGCACCACCTCAACCGAGCTCTCCAAAACAGGCTGGTCGTCTTGGTTCTCCGGCCGTATCAACGAGGTCATCAAAGACAAGCACAACGGGCTCTGGGTCTCATCCCAGCTCAAAGTCTACGGCGGCGAACAGTCCATGTTTCGCAGAAATGCAGGTAATGGTACAGCGTACTGCTTCCGCGATGCTACCTTTGGTGGAACCTGGGATGTTTTTTATCAGGGTACGAAGGAAGCAGCTGAGAAATGGCAGGCGGTGAATGATGAGGAGAGGGCGAAGTACTTTAGTAAGACGGATCGACGAGTTCTTTGGGGTTCGTACGGTGATTGGAACATGAAGGATGTTTGGCAGTTTTATTATGATCCGGAGACGTATAAGAAGATGCAGAAGATTAGGCAGACGTATGACCCGAAGGGGACTTTTACTGCGAACCCTTTTTGCGTGGAGGCTTCGAAGTAGGTAATGGTTGCAAAAGGCTTTAGCAGTTTCCCAATTAGTAAACTCACTACGAAATCTTTTATTTTCAACACTTCCCAAGGCCCTCAGAAATAAAAATGGACTAGGCTTTTTGATCCTGTTTTATCTCATATATTAATATTGGAAGTAGGAGCGCATTCATGTTTTTGAGTCCTTCTCCAAGTCATAAAGACACGCTTGAGCCCCAGAACTATTTATAGGAAAAACTGGCGCGAGTAACTTCGGGTGTTAATAAGCTTATCTTGGCATTGGGCTGGAAAATGAACCCTGTTAGTCAAACAATGGGACGGCACCGTTTTCTGCATATGCGACGTCATTGGATCATGCAGAAAGTCAAGGTCAGAATCCTTCAGGCTCTTTTAGTACCCTGCAAGGCAGACTAGAGAGAAATCTCGGTTAGACTCCCGTCAGCTAAATGCTCTGCCTCTTATTAGAGCCCATTTAGTGGACATGCTGTGATCCTTCGGGCGACTAAGCCCCCCACCATCGGGGCTTAGCTTTCAGTCACTGTCGGAGCCAACACGAAGAGCCTTGGTATTTATCCCAGTGTCTGCATATTTGGATTGTCACTCTTATTGTTGTTTCCGCGTTATATCATCAATATGTCACCGATTTCTGAACCCCAACCAGCCGCCCAGCCCGCTGGTGCGAAGGCCTCTCTGCCTGTGCAAATGTCTCAACCAAGAACACAACAACCTATGAGTATGGAAATCATGTCAATTATTGGGTGGCCATAAGCTGATTCGCATTTTCATTTAGAGTTCCAGCGACCACAAGATCTTAGAGCCGATCGAAGACGCCCTCGTGATGATATAGAGCGCGATGGATGCTGTCGCGGTTTAAACTGCGCATCGGGCTTTTATATGGTCCCCTGCGCGTGCACACTGTGCTAGACAAATGGGCCGTTAAGGATGGAGGCAGTTATGATGAATTTACGTGAAATGGTGTTCTGGGCTATTGTATATACCTGCAGTCTAAGCACGGGGTCCATCCGCGTCGACATATAGGCATTATAGATGGGACTGGTCTCAATTTGAGACAACTTAATATATAGCTTATGGCTTTAGTTACACGGTGCCGGTATGGTAGAGCTTCCTAACAAACAATTACAGTATAGTAATCCCATTGGAACTGAGGGCCAATGCAGATGTCCTGATTATTCGCATCATAAAACTGCTGCGGCACGCCATCATTGCAATCGTCCTCGTTGGCATACAGATCAATTTGACATTTGCCCAGATCTTCAAGCCAGAATCCTCTATGAGGATTGGAAATACTCTCACAGCCTGGGTGGGAATTAGTCATCTTACTCCTGGAAGCCTCGCTGGGAGCAAGTACCTTGATCACCATCTCCCCGAAGGTCACCGGACGGAGTCGACTCGCAGTCACCGTCACCATAAATGGTGAACATCTAAGCATTAGCCGCTGTTGTCAGGAACAGCAGCGTCATCTTGAGAGGTAGCATCATTCTTGCTTGGCGGAATACGTGCTCGGATACTGATCAGGTCGTCTTTGTACGCCGGGTCCTTTTCAAGGCGTCTTGAACTGGCGGCGTGGAGGAGAGCTTGACGGAAGACGGGCACATCAATTTTGTTGGGGATATCAATGACGATATCTGTTTTCCACTGGTCGCCGTAGATTAAGTAGTGGATTGGATAGGGGACGTCGGCTGCGTGGTCGGCTTCGTACTGTTCAAAGACGACGTCGCGCCAGGTCTTGTTGAGGTTTCTGGATGTCATGCTGGAGTAGAGGGGATTGTTGAAGAGCGGGATAAGCTGAATATTTTTGTTCTTTTCACTCTTTGGTCTTGCCTAAACTCTTGTTTGTTGTCTATTTTTGAAAGGCGCTGTTCAATGCTGGTTGTCGAAGACAGGTTGAATCAGGAAATCACCGAGCTGACTATCAAAGCGCAGCGCCAAGTGTAGATCAAAGAGGTTATTTTGTTGGTTGGTTGCCGAAGTTTGAGGCACAAATATGGGCACGGTTGGCGGATTGAGTCAAGGAAGTTGAGTTGTCGTGTTGGTTGTTGGTTGTTGGTTGTTGATTGTACCTAGATCGAGATGGCCAAGCTCAAGTTGTGGCATCATGAGCAAATGCGGGGTCAGCACCAGATCTTTGCCTCAGGTTAGGGAAAATTCATCAAATAGAGTGAGCAGTACATAATAAGCTAGCATGGCCCGTCGGGGAAGTAATTGTGCATTTCGGCACTTTGCTAAGTATCTTTACCTTGTATTGGTTCCCACCCAGGTATGGGAGGCATGTTGTGTACATACTCGCCAGGATCTTGTAATGGAAATAAGTCATTGCAGGCGATCAGCGCCAAGTATTCTCAGGGCAGAAGTAGCCGAAGCGGTAAGACCTCAGTTGAATAAGTTAAATAAGGTACTTCTCATCAAGGTGTAAATAGACGATCTCGGTTGAGAGTAAATAACATCAAGTTACTTGATCTATAGAGTGTAAGTAGCCTCCTTAGTAATGATTTCTGGTTTCTCTTTTAAGTTACAGGGACCTTAGATATAAATGCATTAAATAGAATAGTCCTTTAACCGTTACACCAAATGAAAAACAAATTATATTAAAACCATAGAGCTTCATCTATCGCGACTTAAATAAGTGTGTACACTGAAAAGCAGAAATTGTTTTTATTTCGTGTTAATCCAAGTTATCAGTCTAAGGACTATTTTATCTTACCTATACATCAAAACTCCGTCACAGCTAACTTAATCCTTCGGAACTATCTTCAACAAGATAGAGATGCCTTTTACTGAACATAGCCAGTCCGGTCACGAGTCCATATTCAAAGCGCTGTAGGTATTGTCGAAATGAACTCCTTCTGGTCGGAAATGATAAAAATGGCTGTTTTTTGTGCAGCTAAGGATCAGCCAGTGATCCTACTGCTCGGGGTCCAAGACGTCGACCTTGAAGCCATTAATGAACTGACCGCTCTTCAGCTTATACAAAGCTTTCAAGCCTTCGACATCAAGAGGTTGGATGCCAAAGTTCAAGTCGCTGTGATAATTCATGACCGAGAGAGAGTTGCTGCTTCCGATTTGAACTGAATGCGTTTCAGAAGTCGCGGCGAACTCATGTCTCAAACCCAAAACGTGACCAAGCTCATGCTGGAAGACTTTGTCCATGTCCCTGCGATACGGTGTCGTGAAGGCGAGAGGGTATATGTACATAGTTGGGTCGAAATGGTCAGGCAAAAATGCACTCGCTAGGACACCGACATTGCCTGCTCTTTTTCCATATTTAAGGACGAAAGTGGCATGTTCGCCTGGCCCAGCTGAGCGAAAGTTGACGGGGATAAGACTGTCATTCCACTGTTGAGCGGCAGAAGCCAAAGCAATGGTAGCAGTCGCCAAATGACCAGGACTAGGGAACGTTCCAATATCGATGGTGTAGGTGACGGTAGACCCGGGTTTCCAAATAGGAATAACAGGCGTCGAGAGCGCATTGACATGTCCCACCTGGACGTCGTGGATGCTCGTCGCTAGATATATCTCGGTGAAGCAAGGATACTTCGGCGGCGTGTTGTAAGAGAGTTGGTCAGTCATGTGATCAATTTGAAAGTCATTCTCAGATGACCTGAAGGTAGATAGGAGCTGAGCTGCAGCGTTGTCTCGGGGCGACATGGCAGGTCTAAGAGTAATCTAAATAAACATTTATATGGAGGTTTAATTCCTGGAAAGCAAAAATTGAATAATGATTTGCCGGTGAATAGAATGCACCGTGCAGAATGGCAATAAGATGACAATGTGTGATATGAAGAAAAATAAAAGTCATGAAACAGAAGACCATGGTGAAGCTTATAGTATATGAAGTCGGCACGTAGGACATAAGAGGAAAGGGAAAGAAAGTAGCGCTAAGCCCAGCTGAGAACACTGGACATATTTCAGCCAATTAGAGAACGTAAACAAACAATACAGCACTCTCTGATTGGTCAGATTGAACCCACTGCGCTTAGCTTGATAAGGTCAACCCGTTGAAGAAAATAAGGCTCTTTCAATCAAAGCTGGAATGCTCGTTGTGACTAATCTACGCTTTGTATAACACAATGAAGTGCCCAAAGTTTTCGCGATCTATCGACGACAAGAGGACGAAAGCTTGTTATATACATTCTTATGGTACGCGTTCCCGGGAAGTCACTGACGGGTTTCTAGGACGAGCTCGGTACGTCTCGCAAGACATTGATAGTCAGCATCCTTCATACATAGTTTAACGACTTCGGCAAGTAAAGCCTCCTTTAGATAAGGGTGCAAGCAAGATTACAGAACCCTTTTCCAAAGAAAGATATTTCATTCAAGCAATTATCTCCACTTATGCCTTGAAGAGTGACCCAGGAGAAGTTTATAAGGCCCGCTATTCTCAGCGCGTACTTCGAACCAACCTTAGTAGTAATAGAAGTCCCATTTTCAAACACAATGATTCCCAGAGAGAAAGCATTATAGTAAAAGATGAACGTTTGCTTGTATTTTTTAATTAGAAATTTATATTATGGTGCTCTATTTATTGAGAATGCCTAATATGTATGTTTCATGCCGCTCTTGAAAAGCTGACTAACACAAGTATGTTGGCTAAGTCTGGATGAGTCTCCAAACGAGTCGGTAGGTGAGATATGGTGCAAGCAGGGATATAAATTTATTAGAGAAGTGTGGCTTATTAACCACCGAACAATCGTTCAAAAGCTCAGCTTTTGAGATTATTGCTGAACGAAACCAATGCATTAATTATCAGGATTAATACTCTCATGTTGTATATCTTCCCAGGCGAAGGGAATAGTCTGAGAGCCAACTTTGATTTCGACAATATAAAAGGAATTATGCTTCGATCAAATGATGAAGAGACCTTGGGCGATCTAGTGGGAGCCGATAATGATTCGGGGATGGAGTGTAGTGATGGCTCAGAAGATGAGGAAGAAACGAAAAATGGCCGCAAGAGGAGCATGAAGAAAGGCAACAAAGTCTGTCCTGTAAAGAAGAAGAAAATTGTGACTTCGCTGTCCCTCCATGTCTTCTATCTATTGCGTGTGGAAAGGAGACCGGAGAGATCGACTTCCTCAGCGACGACTGTACCAAGTTCTCTGGTGTGGCATATGAATTCCCCTACGTTGAGAGTAACGTTGAGTTCAGTGGTTACAAGATATCCAACACGCCTAAAAGTTTCCCGAAAAATTGGAATGACTATTCTGAAGCGGCTTATGAACATGCGAGGATCGGACGCTGGCGATGAGGTACAGTCAGTCACACTCTCGAAGGATAATGAGACTTGGCTGTTTGGATCATTTACTCTTCAATTCACTATAAACATATTTAAGCATTTTCTTTATATCTTAACTCGACATCCAGATCAATACCCGCCATCTAGCTGGAGTAAGGCTTTCCCTTCTTAAGAGTCTCAAGAACAGCAACACTAAGGTTGGGAAGCTTGAAGTTGAAAGCACCCTTGCCATCGGCCTTGAGAACAGTCTTCTTAGTATCAACAACATTGTTGCCCTTGTGAGGATCATTGAACGCAAAAGGATCCTTCTCCTTGTTGGTCAGAAGAGTAAGCTCAGCCTGAGCACCGGGCTTGACACCCTTGAAGGACAGAGACACGGGAACGTCAGCGCCCTTGGTGGTGTTGTACGCAGCACCCTTCCAGATGAGAGTGCCCTTGTCTTCGTTCTTACCAGCGACGTAGTAGAGAGGGTCGAAGTCGGAGGTGGCGGGCAGAGTATGGGTCATGGGGTGTCCCGCGAAGAGGGACCAGACGTACCAGCTGGTGGAGCGGGTAGTCATGGCGGAATCAGCAGCGAATTGGATCATGGTGATAGCCCACTGCCAGCGGTTCTCGTTCTTGAGGATAGGAGCGTAGAAAGTTCCGGGGATGCGATCGGCGTTGCGCTCATAACCACAGAGAGCGACGGCCTCGCCAACACCAGAGATCCACCAGGGGTAAGGCATAAGATTGCCGCTCCAGCCAGTGCCACCGTTGGGGTGGGTAGAAGCAACCTCACCAATAATATGGCCGTACTTGTTGTTATCAAACAGGTTGAACTCCTCAACAAGAACATCAGGCTCGCGGTAAGGATGGTAGTCACCGATTCCAGGAGCAGGAATGTCGAAACCAGCATCCTTCTTGCCAACAGGGTCGATAGAAGCACCAGAGGATATGACGGTGAGATCAGGGTGGGCCTTCTTGATAGCTTCGAGGAACATGGGGAAACGGTACTCCTTGTAAGAGTTCCAGCCGGTGGGATAACCAGCGAGCCAATCCTCGTTTCCGACTTCAACGTAGGAGAGTCTGAAAGGCTTAGGGTGGCCGAGCTCAGCGCGCTTCTTTCCCCACTTGGAAGTGACAGGACCCCGGATGAATTCGATCTCGTCAAGGGCGTCGTCGATGAGAGGCTGGAGTTGGTCCTTGGGGGTGACGGAGCCATCAAGGGAGAGGCCAGCGTAGACACCGACAACTAAAGTCTGTTAGCATGAGCCTGGCCGTCGCAGAGTGCTCTAGAACTTACTGATTTCAAGGTTCATATCCTCAGCCCACTGGAGATACTCCAAGATTCCAAGACCGTGGGTTTGCTGGTAGTTCCAGACACCCTCGAAACCAGGACGGTTGCGGAGAGGTCCGAGGGTATCCTTCCAGTCCCACCAGGTCTTGTTGGTGTTGCCCTCGAGCATGTTACCACCGGGGAAGCGCAGCAGGCTCTTTTCTGGATGTCAGCGACTACTCGCGAGAGAATGTGAGACGGTGAAACTTACGGGGTGGAGTCCTTCGAGAGCCTCAGCAAGATCAACTCGAAGACCGTTCTTGCGGCCCTTGTAGGTAGGAGGGAACAAGCTGATGAGGTTAAAGTCAAGAGCTCCATCAGCGCCCTACAGATTGTTAGTATACGTCAAGTCTCAGTTTTGGTTGCTACTCACCTTGGGATCATAGGTAATAGCAAAAGTGTTGTTGCTGTTGGGAGCGTTCTTGTTAGGAGTAAGCACAAACTCATGCTCAACCCACTGCTTCTTGTTGGCCTTGGACTTGACCTTGACGCTGCCAAAGACATCGTCGGTGAGGTTAGATCGCAGAGAAGCAGTAAAGTGACCCTTGTAAGCACCCTTGACCCAGAAAGAGCCAGTGTACTTCTGCTTCTTGACGTCCATTCCCCAGTATCCCTCGTTGAGGAAACCAATCTCCTTGGCCTTGCTCTTTCCAGGCTTGACGTTCATGGAAACGGGGAGAGCGTCGGAGAGAGGGGTGTCGAGACGGTTGAGGGAGAGCTTAGCATCGTTGATAGGTCTCCAACCAGACAGAGAAACAGGATATTTCTTGCTGTACTGGAAAGCACGGTTGCGGATGAGTTCAGCGTAGATGCCACCATCACCGGAGTTGTTGATGTCCTAGCCCCAAGTTAGCATCCCAATCATCGTCAGTGAAGAGTCAAGACTAACCTCGTGAAGGAAGCCATATTGGTGACCACTAGTAGCGTTTCCGCCCTTGCTGTCCACCTTGATGTTGACAGACTCAACGGCCACGAAGCAAGCCGCAGCCGCAAGGATTGAACTGAAGCGAACCATGATGTCAGGTTATCGATTGACCTTGCCTTGCAGATGAGGTGAGATTCTCAAAAACTGCGACGCTGCCAACGGTCTTATATAGTGTAATCCTTCAATTCAGGCACAAACCTGCACAATTCAACCGGCTTAACCAACCCCATTCCGTTCCTGCAGGAAACAACCGGTCCAATAATTGACAAGATAAACTTCTCCGCACTTTGACGATCGTATCATGGTCACTACCGAGGGAGCCATTGACACCATTAACTTTACCCGAACGCGGGGGGGACGATCGTGAGAAAAACGGTTAAATTCTGGGGGGTTGATCATGACGTTTACTAAAAACTGTCGAACATGGCTTGTTTTTTTCGAGTTGGGGTAAAAGGCTCCAATTGAGCAGGGGTAAGAGGGGGAAGGGGGAAATGATTCGTGCGCATGGTAGAGCTTGTGTGGACCTGAGTAGTATTTTGTCGTGATCTTCATGATTGAACTCGGTGTAGCTCACCAAAACAAGCTTAGCTTTTCCGATTGACAATTTCTTCCAATTCATCCACGAATTAACGCGATAAATTGCAAGGGGCCAAGGCATGTGTTCACATGATGAGAGGCCGGATAAATGTCACTTGGCTATATCATGTCATGTCATAATCATACTAGCATTCTGCTTTCTATCGCTATTTCATTTCGTAAACACATAAAAACAATTGCTTCCATTTCTTTTTGTCCCGACTAATCTTCGCTTTGCTCCAAGTGATCAGCCTTTTCCTTGCTTGCGAGGAATTGCTGAGGAGTGTTGCGAGGTCGAGTCTTTGCGAACTTGACTGTCGAGAATACAGAGGGCGATTCCTTGAAGATGAGCTCGATCTCTTCGAGGTTGCGACCCATGGTTTCAGGGAAGAACAGGAAGACCGAGATGGGAACGCATGCGGCGATGACGGCGTATACGATGTAGTATTGCCAGCCGATACTCTCGAGAGCGACGGGGGTGACCATGACGACGATGAAGTTCCTACTGATGTTAATATTTGCGGTAATAGGAATGAGGAGGGACAACATACCAGAGCCAGTGGTTACCGGTCGAGATGGAAGACATGGCCATTCGGAGGCGGATGGGAGCAACCTCAGTACAGTACAAGAAGTTGGCACCCAGGAAACCGATGGGAACAAAAGTGTTGTACAGGTAGATAAAGCAGCCAGCAGCAATCATGGCAGGCTTGTTCTCGCTGCCGAAGGAGGTGGTGATGGCGAGAGCAATCATGCAGGCTGACATGCCAACACCACTGATCATGAAGACGGCGCGACGACCGAAACGATCGATGGTGAAGAAGGCGATGAAAGAAGCGAGGAACTTCCAAGTGAGAGCTCCTCCGGTGAGAATCTTGGCTGTCTCGGCGCTCATACCAAGGTTCTTCTGGAAGAGAACGTTGGCGTAGACACTGACCAGGTTGGAACCACTCATCTGCTGGTAGAACTGAAGAAGGATACAGAGGATGAAGCGGTACAGGAGCTTATCCTCACCCATCTTGAGCATGTCACCCAGACGAGCAGCGTTATCGGAGGTCTCTTCAAGGGAATGCTCAATGCCAGCAACTTCAGCGAGAACCTCGGTGGAGTCGATGGGAAGACCCCGGAGAGCAGCGACGGCATGACGGGCTTCCTCAGATCGGTTCTTGAGGACGAGCCATCGAGGACTCTCGGGGAAGAAGTAAATGCTGGCAATGAGGATGAGGGAGAAGGCAATGGCAATGGCGATCGGGGGTCTCCAGGTAACAGGACCATGGTGAAACTCGAAGAAGCCAAGGTTGATCCATGACTCAAGAACGTAACCAAGACAGATGAACAGACCTGTCAAGACAACCTGACGACCACGGTTCACAGCCGCCGACGTCTCACTCTGCCAAACCGGCACAATGGAACTCAACTGCCCAATACCCAGACCAATAATAACCCGTCCAACAATGAACTGCGCGAGTCCAAAAGACGACGCCTCAAGGATCTCTCCAATCAAGGAGCAAATCGCCGCAGCAAAGATGACATTCCTACGCCCAAACTTATCACCCGTATACGAGCAACTCAACGAACCGATCAAGGCACCGATGACAAACGTCGCGACGACGAAGCCCTGGAGGGTAGACTTGGAGCTCTTGTCAGCGCCGGTGGAGTTGACGGTGTCGATCTCGGGGAACGTCTTGACCCAGTCTTCTTCGGAGAGGAGACCGCCGATGCCAGCTTGGTTGTAGCCGAAGAGGACGAAGGAGGGCGCGACGATGGCGGCGATCTGGAGGATGGCGAGGGACTTGCCGCTGACGCCCATGTATGTTGGCACGCTCATCTTTTTGTGGTTCAAATTGTCTTCAAGGGGGGAACAAGAGTTGGAGACAAGTTGGGGAATGGGGCCTGGGTTTGGAGATTTGGCAAACTTGGAGGTTCGTGGCTAGGTTTTATACCAATCTCATCGTTGAGACTAGAGACTCCAGATTTCTGCGGAGCCCCATGGAGAAGGCAGGAAAAAACCCCTCGTATGTGGGGATAAGATTTAGTTGATCCAAGCTCATTGTAACGATAATCGTGAGATTGTTTTCTTCCTGCCATGGCCATGTTTCTTTTCTCACGGTGAGGATTTGGGGTCAATCGGATAATACGGCACGGTCTCTTTTCGGAGGTGCCATGTCGACAGTGGATATCGGGTCCCGCGAAACGGGTCCGTGAGCTCCGCAATCGTCATAGCTCGCGAGTCAAGAATGCAAAAATCTCGCAGTGATAAGGCTCGGAGTAACTGCAATAGGCATTCCTTATCGCCAAGCGATGAGGCTCATGCACGGCATTGGACGACAGCGGGTCCGGTAGAGGCGTGCTGCCCCTTGTCGCGAACGGCAAAAACGGCACTTTGGAGATGCTAGCATCCTCGCAAACGAGAGGTGTCTACGGGAGATTGCGGAGCCTGGTGGTATCATTTACATCGTCTAGAACGTTTTAATCGACGCTGGTTAAGTGTTTAAGCTTCAAATAGTCTTCGGAGTTCAGATTTGAGATTGAGAGGATGCAGGTCGGGAAGCTTACTCGACAGACCGGGCGATTCGAATCGTTCTAGAAAATTTCTAGGGGAGAAGCATTGTCGATCTTCTGTTCCGTGGCGCTCTCGGCCGATCCGTTGTCCGGTATTTGAACGCTTAGTAAGATCAACGAATGACGTCTTTTAATCGAGGGAATTGAATCAGTTGATTTCAGCGTGATGCCAATTGTTAACGTAGTAAAGAGTATGTAATAGAGCGACGAGAGAGATATCGGGGAACTTGATATCTCTGACCAATTACACTAACATCATTTATAAAATTGTGGAAAAAGGACCCTTTGTTCATCTTACCTCCACGGGGAATCTCAAACTAAAAGTAAATACTCCGTTATGGATATTTCCAATCTACCCCATGTCACTTGCTCAACAAAAAAATCTCTTAATCCACAATCGTGAGATGGCTCCAGTTTAGATGACTCGGGAAATCTGGAGCCGTCCCGCTCAACGTTACATATGCTGAACGGCATTACTTTATAAGAACGGTGTCAGGTCCGGTTTTGTTCGTGAGATGTGATGAGCTTGGACCTTGGCTGTGAGCGCCAGATTCGTGTGTTACATATCGGTGCGATAACCCACATCACGAGATGAGGCTGGGAGTGGATGTGGTGTTTTTGTGCGGCCGAGAATATCGCCTATACGTATGCGACTCACTGCACTGATAACAGCGTCGACTTTGCATGAATTGGGGATGTTCTTCGGTGGCATTTGTGGATGTGAATAGTACGATGAAGATGGAGTTCGGATATACCATAATATCTCCGTGTGCTGATGGTTTGGTTCGATGATGCTACAGAGTGAGTGTTGACTTGAGTAAGAACCTGGAAAGATTGAAGTGAGGCTTTGATGATATTCGATGACGACTTCTTATAACGCTGATCCGAAATGTAAGATCTGCAGAATGCGGGGACTAAAGAGTATGAGATCCCATGTCATAGTTGCGAATAAGCATAGATCATTTCAATCAAACCCTAGATACGCCCCTTCAAGCAGCACAAAGTCATAAACACGATTAATCGAGATGAGTTGGAAAACGACATCTCCTACCCTGAAGCATACGATTTACCAGTCAAAAAAGACCCATGCTAGCCATGCCAGTTCTATCTTATCTTATCTTATCCTACTTTGTTTTCATATCATTTTTATCGATTGTGAGTGCTTATCGATTAGATAGGTGGCTGAGATGTGCGCTTACTGGTTGTGTCAAGCCACAACGGCAATAATCAATTGCTCGTCAGGGTGGATCAACTTGGCAACACGATACCGAAAGACATGAGAAGCGTTCCTAAAGTTGAAAATGGCTCTTATGACTATTATGATAATAAGCCAATGGAAAAAGCGAAGTAAAAAAGCGAGACATTTCATATGACTGGAAAGGTTGACGTCAGCGTCCGCGGATCTTTGCAGCACTGTCCTATCGTCCAGCTCGTCCAAGGGCACTGCAAATGTCTGTCGCACAGGTACAGGTACTCTGAGAGCTTCTTTCGCGTATCCAAGAATGAGCTTGCTTTCAATACGAATTCTTCATAGCTTCTTTTCTGTCAGTATATTCAACCCTCGCGAGTTGGAGCAGCTTCAAACTGCAGTAAGTCCTATAAACCAATTACGGTTAAGAACATAACGATAAAAAGTCTCGAGGAAATTCTACATGCAGAGACTCGCCGCAATGACATGATATAAAAGCGGTCCAAAGGACGGGCACCTGAGATATGGCCAGGAATTTGCCAGTGGCCGCTGGTAGCGAAGCACCGGTCCCCGCGGACCGCCTCATTCCACCAGATATCTGCTGAACGGCGCGCATATGCTTCTTTGGACTTAGGCAATCCATCCCAAGAACCAGTGGAAATGATTAAAATGCATTATCTCTTTTGATGATACCCTTTAGCTCTTCGTTTACTGAGGCGCCGAGGCACACTTTTTTAAGTTTGCGGGGTAGCGCCAGAATCTTTAAAGCTTTGCCCATCCATCTCAAGCGATCCCTGAAGATCAATTAAAATTAATCACACTCCGCTCCTAGATTTGCGAAACGGAATTCTCTCTCGACTTGTTCAAATTCACGCACCTATCACAATGCCCTCCATATCAGCCTCAGCAGTCTCACTCATCATAAAATGGTTCCGCTCGAACAAGGCCGCGCAGGAAGATGAACAGGCAACGCGCCAGAACATCCAAGACACCTACATCCGACCGCAGGACCATCGCCCTCCGAGCAGTCTCGGTGCAAACATAACCATTGATCGCGTTGATGTGCAAGACTGGCCTCTATACAAAATATCGACCACTAATTCTCAGAATAAGAGTCAGCAGCGCAAAGCCCTTCTTTACATTCATGGCGGATCATTTTTTAAGGAGATATATCCCCAGCATTGGAAATTCGCCGCGCAAATTGCTGCTGAGACGGATCTTGATGTCTTGATACCGATTTATCCGCTGGTGCCGAGACCGGTAGCTACAGCACAGAAGCTCGCTGATGGTTTTATTGATATTTGTCGTTTATCGAAGCAACCCATCGTGAGCATAGCGGGGGATTCAGCAGGCGGTACACTCGCTCTATCGACTACTCTTCATCTCCGAGACACAGCGCCTGAACTCTTCGCAAAAGTGCGCTCGTTGATTCTAATAGCGCCTCTTCTCGACTGTGCAGTGGATCATCCAGAAGCCCTACGTCTCGCCAAGATTGATTTCTGGCTCGGTGTAACGAGCCTTCGCATCTCAGGAAAGATGTTTGCAGGAGACTTGCCGATCAAACATCCCCTCGTCAGTCCATTATACGGCGACATGAAGAATCTTCCACCGTTGCTGATGTTCGGTGGTCCGATGGATTTGCTCTGTGCTGATGCCAGACGGTTGAAGTCCAAGTTGCTGGGCAAAGATGTAGATGAGGCTCCGGCGGGGAGTGTGGAGACGGATCGGCTTGTGTATGTTGAGAAGGAGGGTATGATCCATGTCTGGCCTTTACTCCCGCATAGTGAGGGTGCAGAAGGGCGAAAGATGATTAGTGCTTTTGTTAATAAGCATTTAGAGCGATAGATCTCTACAGAAGGCTTTTGGTTGCCAAGCTTCCTGGCCAATATTATGAAGTCACGTCCGAAAGTCCTTTGGGTAAAAGCCCGTAAGCCGCAAGGTTTGTCAGCCGGTTTTCGTAAGCATCTTGCATCTGAACCAATTAGATCTTCTGCCGCCGACCAATTTTTAAGCATATCAATTTCGTTCATCGATCCTACAGGACTGTCAGCAAATAGTCGTAGTGATCAAGACCCACCTCCCCAAAGGAGCATCCGGAGCTTGAAAACCGTAGAGCTGTTATGTCATCGCCTGCAAAGCTATGCAGTGAGATGATACATTGGCTTTGGTATAAAGAGGGGGAACGATGGATGATGATGAGACTCATAAGTAACTTATTTCATCAATTACTTTATTACTTGTTGAAATCAATGAAGATGCGCTTCTTTCAACTCGCCTTTGCCTCATTGGCATCCGTCGTAGCAGCAACTTCATCCTTCGATACTTGGGCCCACGGCCGGGTTGCCCTGCAGGATGTGAGCATTCACTTCCGCTACGCAGGCTCAGGACCGCCTCTTCTCCTTGTCCACGGAAACCCTCAACACAGTCTTACATGGCAATTCATCGGCCCAATCCTGGCTCAGAACTACACCGTCATTGCTCCCGACAACCGAGGCGCTGGTGATTCGAGCGTTCCTCCTGATGGAAACTACACTGCCGCCGCATCAGCAGAAGATCTCAAAGGCGTTCTGGATTTCTTGAACATCACCTCCGCGTATGTGTTTGCGCATGATAAAGGTGTCGGGATGGCAACGGCACTGGCGATCAAGTATCCGGATCTCGTCAAGAGACTTGCTCTGGCTGAGTATGTCCTTCCCGGCTTCACATATGAGCAATCTTCAAATCCAGCGCCGTTCTGGGATCTTTATCAGAACTGGCAGTTGGCATTCTTCCAAGTCCCCGATCTCGCCGAGTTTCTCATGTCAGGCAAGGAAAAGCAATTCTTGGAGTGGTATTTCTATCACGGAAGTTACTCTGGCGTTGAGAGCTTTAGCGAAGAAACAGTCAACAGATACACGAGCAGTATCTCAAAGCCAGGGTTTCTGAGGGCTATGCTTGGACCGTTTTCAAGTTCGACCGTTTATCAGGATGGAAACTTCTTCAAGGCTGCGTTGAATGAAAGCCGATTGAGTGTGCCTCTGCTTGGAATGGGCGGGGAGGCGAGTTTGGGATTGAAGTCGATTCTGAAACAAACCTTTGAACCAGTTTCATCTGAACTGGAAATTGATGTCATTCCCAAAGCAGGGCACTGGGTTGGTGAGTTCTCCTACTGACCCCGATAAAGAGCCTAGCTAATTTATGAGTAGCGGATGAGAACCCTCGATGGACTGCGAAGAGAGTGGCCAGGTTTTTCGGTGAAGACGAAGATAGCCTGTCAAAGGTTGACTTGGGTTACTTGGATGATTTGGTCACCTTGGATGTCGGGTTTTACGGCACCAGAAGAAACTTTGCGCTGGGCACTCAGTAAGGAATCTAGGCCGTTTGGATAGCGATTAAAGAGGTTGGCGCAGGCATGGTTCTAAGGGTTCATGGGCAACCCCACAAGGATCCCGTATGTTTGAATGAACTGATACTCGAATGATGAACTTGAGTCACAGGATCGCGGTTGGCATAAATATGTTGTATGTAAATACTCTCAAAATAGATACAAGAATGTTGCACCTGGCAACCCCTACACTCAATCTCATATATACTCCATCATAACCAGCCCAAGCTTACTTCTTCACAGCACATCCAATGCGCTTCGAGTCAATAGCAATGTCGTCAAACCAGAAAGTGTTGACAGCACCGCTATAAGACTCCCAACCAAAGTAAACACCCTGAACCTTGGGCTTAGGCTTGCTCCTGGCCCAGCCGCCAGCATAAGAGCTGGGAGCCTCGGGCTTGTAGACAAGACCGTGCACGGGGTTGTCGTTGAGCCAAGTGGCGATGGTACCATCGGGGGAGAGATGGTACTCGAGGCACTGCCAGGTGTTGGCGGGGATGCTCTTGGAGGCAGCGATGCCGTCGGGGGATAGATCGGGGAGAGTGGCGTCGTCGGATTCGTGGTTGTACATCATGATCTTGCTCTGGCCGCCGATGCGGAGATGCTTGCCCTTGCCCTGCGCAGCGTCAGGCATGGTGATGAAGGTGACGTGCGAGTCATCAAAAGCCTTGGCAGTCTTCCTAGAGTCACAAATGTGATTAGCAGCTATTTGTGTGGCATGTTCAGCTTGCAACTTACATCCAAGTTCGGACGTAGACGTGGCCCTCGGGAACAGCATCAGTTCCAAAGAACTTGTGTCCGCAGAAACCATTGGGTCCACCAGTGACCTTGATAGAGTTCTTTCCACTGTGCGCAGTAGTCTTGTCAAGCTCAACGCTACCGCCCTGATCGCAATCAGGCGCATAAGTCGGCCAAGCGACCTTATCCCAACCGCTCTCAAAATCCTCAGCGACCTGGCCGAGGGCGAGGGGTAGCACAGAGAGTGCAGCAAGAGCAACTTGACGAAGCATGATGGGGTAAAAAAAGTATACGAGAATTGAAGTATAGACTGAAAGAAGTGAAGTGAAGAGCCAAGATGCCAAGAATGAAGGAATGATGTGAGATCTATATATGAGCTGAAAGTCAGAGACGGACGATATTAGGGACTGAAGCCTGAAACAGGGCGGTTCTCTCGCTTGAGGTGTCATTGGCCGTGCAGGGGGTGTTGCGGTTAGTTCGGAATTGAAAGCCCGCAATTTCCTTGTCGGGCCATGAGGTGAAACCTGAGACGAGCATGACGGGAATTCTTCCGTGGAAGGGGTGTGAAACAATCTATTTATCCGTCTTTTAACTGGATGATTTTTCTGGGTTAATCGGTGTTATACATATTTAATCATATTCCTTCATGCATTTTTCGGATCAAGATGACCGTCGAGCCGATGATATGTAGTATGGGAAGTGGGTTGGCGTAGCATATAGAACATCACTTCCAATACTGGGTTAAGTCGTTGACTAAAGAGATTCGGATGAAGCCGCGAGATACTCAAAATGGAAAAGGAAGTTTTCTGTTCGGAAGTTGTCTTGTTCTATTTACTACAGACATCTAGCGCCTAAATACAAACCTGTTACCTGGCTATAGGAATCTCCGCCAGGTTATAGCTTGCCTAAATAGAACAGAAAACTATCCAACTCGTTTTCTTTGCCTTTGCGCCAGGGCTGAGGCTTCTCCCAACCCCTCACCTCATGGCTCTATCACAGCGATTCATCCAGTTACCTTCATACACAGAAAGAGCGCCAGAGAACTCAAATAGGAGGGTTTCTGGCATCATCCACCCGGATAATGCCTCTAAGAAGACTAGACAACATGATCACGGCTGATGAACTCTCTATTGCCATCATAGTAGTCTACAGTGCAATGACTGCGTTTGTCACTTCGGCTGGTGTGAAAACCATTGACAACAGTGGCATACACGGCTCCTGGAGGAGCCTTTGCAACCACGGCATTAGCGACACTGACCTTTTTGGCTGGCTGCTTTTTGTACGTATTTTCGGGGTCGAATGTCACGTTGTCGGTGTCCATTTTGGGCGAGGACGGTTCACTTACCTTTTAGTCTGGTCTGTGCAGAGGGGTGATGATAGCGAGGCTTTCTGGTATTCCAAAACAGAAATGTTGGATATGCAAGAAGATGCAGTTGATAATTTGCATGGTATATGACGTACAGGTCTGCTATTATATGAAATAATCACAAGGCCGAAGAAAGTCGTGTAGAAGTTGTTTCAATTAAACAATTGCGCTGTTCTTGTCCTGCTACATCTGAATATGAACAGAACCTATTCACTAGTGATAGTAGAGCTGAACATGGCGTGCAGTATTGTTTGTTTCAACTTGCAGATGGACTTTTCCTTTCAAGATCAAGGCAGGGAAGAAGAACAGTGCTAATCGAACAAAGTCCAAATGTTACACGCTACGAAACTGATCTCTTCATGTCAAACCTGTTTGGGAACCTGTGGATTGTTCTGCTAGTGGTGACTTGAACAAAGACTTGGGAATAGCTGTTGCCGTTGTACAGGTCTAGGCGCGTGTCCACAGTTTTCCGTGACAAACTGATCAATACAGAGACATTTGTTTTGTTCTTTGCTTCAACAATTTGTTCCTGGATCAAGGAGTTTGTTCACAAATTTCTTTGACAAAGGGCCTCATTTTGCTACTGTACCTTGTTCAGTTGGTTGGTCAGTTTTGTAGTGTTTTGTGTTTGTTCGTTGTTGCGGGGCACGCCGAATCCACTCCATGAGAACAGCAGTGTTTGATGAACCTCAGCAACATATATAATCTCCCCTTCTTCGCAGTCTAAATCCAAAATCTTTTACACAGCAGCTTCTTCAGACAGCTTTTCCACAACAGCCTCTTCACACCGCAACATCTTTCGCACAGTAACCCCTTTACACAACAATCATTTTACACAACACCATCTCGATCTTTTCAACACTCATCAACATGGCCGAAGAAATGAACAACTCTCCTCCTCCTACCCCTACACGAGGTCAACGGAGGTTCAAGAACGGAAGTTCGCCTTGTGAATTTGCAGATGCGTATTATCCTGGTGGCCTTCATCCGGTTGAGCTGGGCGATGTCTTCAATGATGGCCAGTATAAGGTCATTCGGAAACTTGGAGAAGGCTCTTTCTCTACGGTCTGGCTAGCGCATGACTTGAAGTCAGTTGATCCCCTTAGCCCCAACAACCACTCATCTACTAACACTATGGATAGGAGCTCCCGGTATGTGGCCCTGAAGATTCTCGTCTCAGACGTAGCAAAACTGTCCCAGGAATTGCAGATTTTGCACCATCTCGCCAATGTCGCTCCTGTTGAATCAGCCAAGTATGTCACGCAACTTCTTAACGAGTTTGAACATAAAGGTCCTAACGGCACGCACAAATGCCTTGTTTTCGAGGCCATGGGTCCATCCTTCTGTCAAATGCTTCTGTTCCCTCCGGGAAGAAGTAGAAAGTGGGATGACAAAGAGCAGTATCCGCTTCGGACCGCGAAACACATCTTCAGGGACGTATTGAAGGGATTGAACTTTCTTCATAAGAACGGCATTTCTCATGGAGACTTTCAGCCAGGAAACGTCCTTTTCCCACTCAAAAACATTGATTCCTATGGTGAAGCAACCCTAGGACCCGAAGAAGATGAAGACGAGGAGGGTGAAGATCGTTTTTTTGGAAGAGACTTAGTTGTGAGAAAAGACGGCAAGAAAGACAAATGGGCACCTCAGTACCTGTATGCCGCAGAGCCTTTGTCTAACTACACAGGTCTTGATGGGCAATGGAACATCGTTGACGAGAACCTCAAGGTAAAGCTATCAGATATGGGTGGCGGTAAGTACAATTCCCCCTTCCTTAAATGCACTTTGACTAACAGTTTATAGCATATTTCTTCAACGATCCTCCCAAGAAGCCTATTGTCCCCATCGGTCTTCGAGCTCCCGAGCTAATTCTGAAAGGTGAGCTTCACGAAAGTCAGGATATCTGGAGCTTCGGATGCATCCTTTTCGAAATGGTCACTGGACGGCCTATTTTCCACATATGGGGCCCTCCCAAGTACGATACCTCACTCGATGACGAACACCTTCTTGAGGTCATAGAAAAGCTCGGCCCACTACCCGAAGAGCTTTTCAGCCACTGGAAGACATCCTCGCTTTACTACAGCGAAGATGGAAAGCAGTATAATTGGCTCATTGATGGTGTCCCTGAGGGTGAAGACCCTGTTACGCCCGATGCATCTGAATTTGAGACTATGGAGGAAGCCTTTGATAAGGAGTGCTCAGAGATGGTAGAGGAGGAGGCGCAGGAGGTCAAGAAACTTATTCGATGGATTCTTCAGTATGATCCAGCCAAGAGACCCTCAGCTGAAGAGATCCTCCGACATCCATGGTTTGCAGAAGATTCAACCGAGCAGGCAGAGTAAGATTGGTACGGGTGATAGTTTAGAGGACTGAAGAGCTTGGGAACGGGAAAGGAAGAATGGTAAGTATTTTAGATTGACACGTTCGCGCAGTAGGTAGATGGAATTATTGATTTATGCTTTGATTTGCCAACTATATGACTCTACTCGTCAACGCAACTTTAACCTAGCGTGAAGCACCTTGACCTTCTAGTTCTTTGGCTTCTTGAAAGCATCCTTGGTAAGCTTAACCACGAAAGCACCACGCTCAATAGTGTTGATGAAGATGTATCCCGACTTGAAGTAAGCATAAGAAGACCAAGTTCCAACAAAAGCAACGCTGCCACCGCCGGGAAGAGCATCATCCTCGGGGTAGATGTCAAACCAAGCGGCTTCGTAAACACCAGCACCGGTGGGGTCTTGAGGAATGGAGCGGCCATCGAGGACGCGGAGACCGGCGCCGTAGTGGGACTGGTAGATGTAGTTGTTGATGACGTACTGGTTGTGATCAATAGACTTAGTGGGGTGCTTGAAAACACCGGTCTGCTTGGGGTTCTCAAGATCACGGATGTCCCAGATGAAAGTAACGGGATAACCGTCAGAACCAGGACCCTTGCCATCACGCTCATCGAGTTCGTCGTCTAAGACGAGGAATTCTTGGTTTTGAGTGTCGAGAACCCAACCTTGATGAGTGTAAGAAGCACCTTCGTAAGAGATCTTGGAGATGATGTTGGTGACATTAGCCTTGTCGGTGACATCGTAGATGGTCAGGGTATCCTCGTTATATCCGTAGCAGATATCACGGCCCTGGTAGCGCTTATCAGGACCGCGGTAAACAAGACACTGCGCATCGTGAACATAGCCATCGCCCTTGGCGCATCCAAGAGACTCCGGGTTAGAAGGATCAGTAAGATCAAAGAAGTTAAGTCCAGAGAGACAATTGGGGTCAGTGCGCGGCTGAGCACCAACAGCAACACCGTACTTCAACTCCTCGTTGACAACAACATTATGAGCCCGACCGACAGGCAGCAGAGCGGAGAAGTGGCTGGTGAGATCTTTCTTTGCGTCAAAGACAACAGGACGCTTGGGGTTGATCTTGAGGAGCTTCTTCATGTCGAAGATCTGAATACCGTGGCCGACGGCTTCGGATCCGATGATGACGTAGTTCTTGTACGTGCGGATCTCGCGCCACTGGGAGGGGACAGAGTACTCGGGCAGACGACCAAGGTAGACGAGCTGTCCCTTCTTGGTGATTTCTGCGAACGCAGTGCCGTCGTACTGACCGATAGCGACAAACTCACGTCCGGTATCGGAAGTCCATCCCCACGAGGACGAGCCTCGACCGCCGGTGCTACCAAGCGCAGCGTGGCTCAAGAAAGAGTATAGATCAGCCTAGAGATTCGTTAGCTAGTGTAACTTAGTTGTAATACAAGCGGTGATACTAACGTTGTGGCAGGCAAAGGTGTTGTTGGCATCGCCCTTAATAGCCTCTGCGTAACCATCGACACACTTTGTGTAGCCGAGCTTGGGATACTGCTCGCTGGCGAAAGCACCAGCGGCCTCTTGCTTGGCCCAGGTAGCCTGCTTGCTGGCCATGAGCTTGTTATGCACCTCGCCCGAGTCGTATAGCCTAGCGGCCTTCTCCTCGTTGACCTTGATCTCCTTGGCGGCGACATAGGAGCTAACAGCGGCGAGGGCGCCGAAGAGGAGAGTGGACTTGACCATCATGAAGGATTGGGGATGATAGTTGGGGTTGGAGTGACAGAAGCAACATGTTTGGTGAGGAGAGGTGCCTTTTATGTATGAATTGGCGGTATGGCTATCTGGGGATGCAGTGTTGGAATCTTTGTAGATCACGTATACCGGCAATCCTACCATAAGCGATCACAGCTGGAGGGTCAATGCACATTCGCGCCTCGAGATCTCCTCATCACCAATCACCGTCTCCCCAGCGTCGCACCGAAACCATTATCTCAACTTGGCGATAGTGACGGCATTTCTTGTCAACCCGGCAATACCCCAGATCTGGAAGGTGTCTACCACACACCCGCTCCGTTATCAGAACCTATGATCACCACATTGCAACCTCAGAAAGTACCAAGCATAAAGAGTGTCTTACAAAAGTTCTAACGCACAGAACCTTATTGGATACAAGGTATATCTTTCGCAATGCTTGGCGGGGGGTAGGCCAGTCCTAGTTCGGCAGGTAAGTTAAGCTTATTGGATAGACTTCTTTTCTCGGACATAGAGCCGATGGTTCTTTTTTTAATCTTATCGCCAAAGTTTAAAGACGCAATGCGACCCTGGAGCGGGCTTGGCTGGGGATGATTGGAGGAATTGTGTTGGGACTAAAATGGTAGGGGATTAATGCCGCCGATCACATATTAAAGCTTGCTTTTGCTCCGCGGCTATCTATGCTTAAGTCGCTGTTTTTGTGACTATTATCTACTTGAAGCGTGTTGGCTTTTGCACCAGATACTAGCACGTGAGGCACCCCTGATGATCACTATACGGGGTAATAAGATTAAATGTGCTTGAGCCCCGAGTACACAGAATCGTCACCGTGTAGAGCGCAACATTCATACTTTAAAATCAGTTTATTCTTTGTGCATCATTGCTCAACTCTGCCTCGATCTGACTCGGGCATATTGCTAGTGAACTTGGCCGCCTTAGATAGCGTTGCTGTCCTTCATGCCCGTGCTGCAATACCCTGTGCTGGCCACCCTGCACCAATCTTGGCGTCGATCACTGTCGGGTGTCTTTCGACAAGAATGGTTGCGCAGAGTGACTGGTGAGAAGAGGAATATTCCATCAGCTGGCGATTTAAATGCAAGCCATCCGACTAGCCATCGAAGAAAAAGTCCAAACGTTTGTTGCCTTGGTCACTGGTATTGTTGAGGTAGTTCGCCTTTTCATGGGCAGTCATGCTGTCCCACCGACTCCTCTTGGACTTATTGCGGTATGTGTAATAGCCCTTCGCAAAGGCATATGCAAAGATGGTCCCCGCCGTAATGCCAATCAAGTTCTTATTTCCGCGACGATAGAGCGGCTTATCATCTTCGCGATAAATGTTGGACGACGCAATGCCCGACAACTGGATGGTGATGTTGTACAAGGCCGCACTGATAGCTCGTGTTCGAACTGAGCCGGAAAGTCTGGAGCACCAACCAACTTGAGCTGCATGGACGGAGGATTGGTCGATGATCGAGGATGCCACAGCGTATTGGGCCCAATGCGATAAATTCTGGACCGAGGTATACTCGACGATGAGCAATGGGAGGACCCAAAGCTGGGTAAGTAAACCAAACAACGCGATTTGGTGGAACTTCTCGGTGAGGAAGGTGATCCAGAGCATGTTGACAGCAGCAAAAACTGTAGCAGGAATCGCCAAGAGTGTGGTGTTGAAAAGTGCTAAAGCCCAGGGCTCGAAGCGATAATGTCAGGTAAGTTTTCGGCGGCGCAGTCGGAATCTCAAACAATATACCAATAGCGTACACAGGCCAGAGGTCATAATCTTTGAGACTCTTCCAAAGCATTCCCAATGTAATCGGTTCGCGGTTGTGCATACCGCTCTTGGACGGATCATCACGAAGAACACGATTGACAATGATCTTTTGCTCGCGCTCGGTAAAACAGCCACCAGGATTCCACCAGGTCTTGGTCTGTGTTGGTCCAGGGACGAGGAACAGGAAACTCAGAACGCCAACTACCAAACTGACCAAAGCTTCCAAAAGGAACAACCAGCGCCAGCCTTCTCTCCCCGCGACACCGCGCATGTGTAGGATACCGTAGGCCATGAAGGAAGCAACAACACCCGACATGGAGTCGACGAACCAGAAGAGCGCAAGACGGATAAGCATCTCGGTCTTCTTATAGAAGTAAGAGAGGTAAAGAATCGAATCAGGAATGAAACCACCCATGAACAAGCCGATAAAGAAACGACATGCAAAGAAACCCGCGCGGTTATGCATGAAGAACTGTCCGCCCGACGCTAAACTCCAGAGGATGATCTGAACAGGGATCCAGCGATCAGGGCCAAGACGCTTGCCGATCATCTGCGACGGAATCTCTGCAACTAGGAAGCCCATACGATACATGTTCTGTGCATTATTAAAGTCGTTGGTGTTGAGGTTAAGATCGTCGAGTAAATTATCAGCAGCTGCATTGCCGAGATTACCGCGATCGATGTTGAGACCAAAGAACATGGCGAGGATCCAGATAAAGATGTTTAGATCCGTTTTACGACGGACGGCGTATTCTTCGCGGTACGTCCATCGCTCGTTTGGGTCGAAGCGATGGAAGTTCTCGTACTCTGGAGGGGGTTGGTAGAATTGGGAGAGGTACGGATCGTCGAAGACGCTGCGCTCTGTGGCGATGGCGTCGAGATCGGCGGGTTTGGTGCGATGGGTGAGAGCTTCCCAGATGCCGATGTTTCTGGTGGTGTCTTGGGGCTCTACTAGGTGTATTGGTTCATCTTTGGGAGAGTTGATCTCAAAGGATAGTGCCTTTGCGTCAATATCTTGATGACTAGGGTGAGCCATTCTTGGCAGTGAGAAACCAATAGTTCACAAAAGTATTTGAGGGTTGTGAACTAATGAGAACGATTTTGATGATAATTTATTTTCAAGAGCGACTGTTATCCCTCTTATATGTAAACCCTTCTTTGATAATCTGACTTATACCGAGCGTAGGAGGCTATCTTCAACGTGCTGATGAGTCTATATGTGTGACCAGCCGATGGCCCAGTTTCAGAGATAACCATCAATTCAACCCTACTACCTTGTTCATCTCGGCACCGATGATCTGAGAAGTCATCACGACATTATGGGGATAAATGGAGATTGACCAGCTACCCCCAACACCCATGACTGTATGCGGGATGCCACCCGGAGCTATGCACTGATCTTCCGTGCAACAATATGTACATGTACAAAGGGTGGAAGTCTTATTGGGAGTACATACGGTCAGTCGGGCTGACAAGCGATATGCCGCTGCGGTGCGGTCACTCAGGCTTTTCTAAGTGCATGAGCCAATGTGCATGGGGCGATGACACATTCCGTGCACTTCGATACCTCGTGGGAGCAGTTGAAGGGGTGATTTAATGAATCATTTATGGTGAACGCTGATATTCGAGAAGCTCTGCGTGGCTGTCACAGTCGAAGAAAATGCATCTACGCCTTTGCATGCTTGCAACCGTTCCAAAAGCAAAACAGAGCCTTATCGCGGCTAATTAACATACCGCTCACTTGAAATACATCAAATGGAACGAATTCATTTTTGATAGCTCTCAAAGGATACCCAGTATTCTAATCATCAATCTCTCGTCCCCGCTATACCGAATGGCAGATTCTTATACTTTGCAACCCCCTTTGTCTCAGGATGCTCAACATCAAGATCCAATTTATCAGGAACTTCCAACCCAGCATCAAGATGATGCTTGTTCAACAACACCGAAACCCCATCGCGATAAAGCCAACGGCCATGCGTCCTCCGCTGCCAATCCTCAAGCCTATCTCTCAACTCCCCCAGAACCTCTTTATACTTGGGATCTTTAGCGAGATTCACAACTTCATGGGGGTCAAGTTCCAAGTCATACAGCTCTTCAGGTGGGCGGAAGAAGTAATCTTTCAGGCTCCTCTGCCCAATCTTCTTGGGACTGTCCTCTGAGTTGCGAATGTCTTCCCATGTTAGTGATCCGTAGATGTCGTTGGCAAATGGAAAGTCTAGTCTCCATGCTATATTGCGATGGTACTTGTAGCGTCGCGTGCGGATGAAGCGGGTGGGCCAGTAGTTGGTAGACTCATGGAAGGTGTGTGAGCCAAAAACATGGCCCCATGCCTCCAAGTCCGTTCCATCGTTAAGAATCTGAAGAAACGATCGACCCGATAGTTGAGTCTTGGGCTCCTCAGCGGCCTGACCGAGTATCCAGTCCAGTATGGTTGGTAGAATGTCCACGTACGACACCAGGTTTGTGTTCACAGCAGCTTTGAAGTCTGGGTGTCGCACAATAAGTGGAAGCTGAACACCCGCGTCGTATAAAGTTGTTTTTGAATTCATAAACGGAGGCCCATTGTCGCTCATGAAGATAACCAATGTAGTCGAGGCAAGACTCCCCTTCGAGGATGAAGCCAATGCCCTGATCCAAGCGACTAATGGCTTCCAGGTATTTTGCAAGCTCATGTCTGGCTCCAGGAGTATTGGACAAGAATTCGGGAACTACCATATCTTCAGAGCGGTACTTGACGCTCTGTATACGCTCATCAACAGGCTCATCATTTCCAAAGCCACCACGCGTTCGATCGCGATGCGGATCATGATACCCAACCGTTAAAACAAACGGTCTCCCATCTTCCTTCGCCTTTTGCGAGGACCACCAGACATCCCTCGTCAAACTCTCAGCTCTCCACTCCCATGGATAAGCAGCTTCAGGCCCAACGTGGATCTTGCCAATGATTCCAGTCCTCTAGACATTTAGCCTTATCTACATAGCCAGCTATGCAATAAGCACACAGCCAGCTATGTGGGTATGAGCCACCCTTGTCAAGGGAAAACCAGACCGGTCGGGTTCGCTGGTCAGCCCTGTTGGTTGTGTTCGCTGCTCATTCGTGCCCGCCTGGCTGCTAATGTCCGTACCCCGGCCAGTTGGCGCGCTAGCCCAGGACCGGAAGCTGAAAGCCTGCAATCCGTGGAAAGTGGTCTGATTCTATTCTAGCAAGGAGACCCAGGTATAATATAACATCCAGGCTCTTGCCATTGAATATTTGCACTTTCCCCCTCTGCTTTGGTTCCTGCTGCACGCTGGCGCCCACAAAAGAATGGCCCAGGAACAACCTACTACTCCGCAGTTGGTTCCGGCTCAGGCCCAGCCCCTGCCGACCCAGTCCACCCCGACCCAGAACAACCCAGGGTTAACGGACCTAGAGGTCGACGACGTGAGTACTTCCTCAAGCGAGTATTCATTGGTCTCTAGTCGCTGAGAATGACCAACTGCCTTCTTTAGGACCTTGAAGCCGACAGTGCCTATGCTGCTTCGTGAGTCTGGCCCCAACAGAGTGTGCTGATACATGCCTAACAAAACTCCCAGCGAAGCATCCGCCAGCTTCGTCTCGTCGATCAACTCCAGTGTTTTTCGCTACAAGTATGTCCATCCGCAGATCCGGCTACCCATCGAGGAGTTCCCTGATTGATCACCACTAACCCATATAGGTATGAGGTTCGTGTCGGGAAGATTGAACATGATTCTCTCCGTGTCTGAACCAACCCTAACACGAAGCATAGAACGGCCGCCGTTATCATGCTTTCCGGGAGGGTGCATATCTAGTGGTAAGCTCTCCGCCAACACAATACCGGCGCCGTATGCTTGAGCGCCAGATAGCCATCACGGCAGCTAATCTGCGTTTGTACATGGAAGCCCAACGACGACGAGGAGCAGGACCGCATGGACCTGGCACACCACATCTACGGCCTTCTCCTTGGTGGAGAGCTCCACCTCGCCCCGATTGGTGATAACCCGCAGCGCGTCCTTGACCTGGGCACCGGCACCGGCATCTGGGCCATGGACTTTGCAGAGTCAGACTCTTTCATGAAACCCTTGATGGTGAATAGCTCCTGACACCTGACGTGTAGCCAATACCCCTCCGCCGAAGTCATCGGCACTGATCTGAGCCCCATTCAGCCCAAGTGGTACGGCATTCCCGCACTGTACGTTTTGGTCCAGCAACGCTCACGGAAGCAGGGCACCACCTAACTGCACATTTGAGGTCGATGATTTTGAACAGGATTGGGTCTACCGCAAGCGGTTTGACTATATCCACGCCCGTGAGCTCGGAGGATGCATTGCCGATGATGGGAAGCTCTTCAGCCAAGCTTTCGAGCACTTGGCCCCTGGTGGTTATCTAGAGATGCAAGCAGTATATCCTCGTTTCCTCTCTGACGACGATACGGGCAAGCTGGCGAAGGACGCTCAGTACTGGATGACCAATATCTGCGAGGGCGCGGCCAAGTTCGGTAAGCCCCTTGACTCAGTGCCCCAGTGGCTAGACAAGATGCAGGCCGCCGGATTCGTCGAGGTCAAGCAGGAGATTCGCAAGGTTTGTCCTCAATTTACGCGACGTACGCGGTGTCTAATTTCTTGGAACCCGATGCTCAATAACACACAGATCCCGTTCGGTAGCTGGCCGAAAGACCCGACTCTCAAGGAGATCGGCAGGCACTCGATCATCCAGGAAATTCAACTCATCGACTCGTACACACCTGGCATCTTCTCCCGTGTGCTTGGATGGGATCAGACGGAGATCCAGGTCCTCATGGCCAGGGTGAAGAACGACCTCAATAACCCTGCCATTCACCTCTATGTCCCCACCTATTTCATATGGGGCAAGAAGCCAGAGGAGTGAGCGCTCCGCTTGGTGTCAGGGGCGTTGGTAGTGATTTAATCCCATCCCATTCCGACGAGGGCCTCCCCTTTGGCTATATTGAGTCGCGATGTTATCGATACAGGCGTGTTTCTGTCGCTAATGTCCTCGGAAAAAACTCACCAACGTCATCCACGAGTGCGGCGATCTGATGTTCAGTGGCCCGCGCCGCCGCAGCGCACGTTTGTCGGGCTAGGATGTCAAATGCCGCCGCATCGCCCTTGACGCGGCCGAGAGGAACCGAGAGGAGAGAAACGTTATAGCGCTGGAGACCCTCGCCGCAGCTGCTCAGTGTTGGTTTCTGAACATGGTCAGGTTAGATATAATTTCGAGTACTGATTTCTGCCTAGCAGTTCAATCAGCCGAATGAAGAGCAGACGAGGAGAAAGAGGGTAACTGAGTAGTCTCACGGTGTTTCAACGAAAATGAGATACAATCTGCTGTTTTTGCGTCTAATTCGTTGTCGTGGCTTCGTTTTCTGTGCCCCTCCCCTAAGATCAAGAAATTCGAAGCTGGTGTACCCTGTCCTGTCGGGAGTCAGGAACTTCCATCAGCTTGCAAGCCCAACTGGCTTCAACATTTCCTCACGCCATCGCGATGTCATATATCCATCTGGTCACGCTGAGCGCGACGATAAGAACATGGCCAAAAAAACCAATCTAATCGAGCATTTTGGTGTTGGCGCCTGACTGCCCAGGATCGCTGTACGGCATCAAGTGGCTTTCTTCTGGCCCGGCACCTACGCCCTATACTAGCACGTACACTGTCTGTTACCGCTACACCTACTGGCTGGACAACTCCATCATTCCCTACGTGGGCTGCGGCAAGCACTGGTTATGGAAGTAAGTTACTTGATGGGCTTTCACTGTGCATGCGCTGACTATTTGTTCTAGCTGAGGTACCCATTCCAGTCTACACGCCAGCTGCTCTGTGGAAGCCGAGTGGTGATTATGATAAGCATTACTGGGGCAGTTTTTGAAGCGCCCATTGTTAGCAATATTGGACATCCGGCCGCCAGTAAGAAGCCAGGTGAGAGGGGATGCTTCTGGAGATATGGCCGATAGTCTTGCATAACTGGTAGCTAGAATGGAACAGTCTAGTAAATATACCTAAACCCTGACCGTTGAGTTCCCGTGGCTGCAGCCATGTCGACCTTTCCATCCTCGGTAGCCACGACATTGGCTTCAGCCTCTGCCTTGTCCAACTTCTTGTTCTCCCACTTATGAACATATCGTAGCAACAGAGCAAGAAGAGCGACGATAACACAGATGGCGGCATTGGCGCTACCACCTGGTGTGTATTGGGGACCGTCTTTGCTGGGATACATGTACGATCCGTAGATACTGGCAGTGTTGCCGATCATGTTGCAGATGGCGATGACGGCTGAGCGCTTTACTAGAGGACGCGGGAAAGAGTTTGCAACCCATGATACGATGATTTGGTCTGTAAAGTGTCAGCTGAAGATTCCGAAACAGCTTGGATCGATGAACTCACAAGAAGCGACGGAGCCCATGGGCATGAGAAACATGGCAAAAAAGCGAGCTCCAACAACGGTTGTCCCAGCTGCGATAGCGTTTCCGATAGCTGCTACGAGCATGAGACAAATGATATGAAGCGATCTATCATTCGTCTTTGCAGAGCTCAACGTGACGCATACGGAGACGAGGAAAGTCGCAAACTGCAAGAAGTGTCAGCAAAATCACTACAATTGGTCGACGTCATGTCCAACTTACCCAGGCAGGGGCAGTGAGCCACAGAGTAGTGATCTTTCCATAACCAAGCGTTCCAACAATAGTTGGGAAGAAGTATTGGAATGTCTGGGAAATCAAGCTGACGTGCTGAAGAAGAACAAATAGGTAGAGTCGATAATCGCGTACAGCCATCTTGACACCATCCCAGATCGTCTTTTCGCCATATGCGTCGACTTCGTTGATATCTTGTGCTAAGCGCCATGCAGCGAATGCACGCTCTTCTTGGGTTAGCCATTTGGTGGTGTGAGGGTAATTAGGCAGAGCGACTGCGGCGATGAAGGAGAATCCGATGGCGGCTACACCCTCCTATTACTTATTAGCTTTGTCACATCAAGGTCAAGATTGAACTCACGATGATGAATAGCCATCTCCAACCTGCAATGCCATGCGCTCCCTCAAGATCACCCAAAATTGCCGCACCAAGAACACCGCCAAACATGTTCGCCAACGCATTTCCAGAATAGAGCCAGGCAATACGTCGAGTAAGTTCAGCTCTTGTATACCACGAACTCATCAAAAACACCGCCCCCGGAAAGAACGGCGCTTCAACGAAACCCAGAAAGAATCTAATCACAATTAAATGGGTGAAACTGTCAGAAGCAGCATTGCACGTCGAGACAACACCCCAGAGACAGCAAGACGTGCCAAGGTACAGCGACGGCCGAAGCTTTGTCAGGATGAGATTGGAGGGGAGTTGCATGAGGAGATATCCCACGAAGAAAATCGACGTGGCGAGATTGAAATCTGTGCCTGACATGCCGAGATCTTCTTCGAGGGAGCCTTGTCTTGCTTGTGCGAGATTCGAGCGGTCCAGAAAGTTGAGGAGATACATGACGACGAGAGTTGGCATCAGTCGCATATCAACTTTTCGGAGAAGTTTCTTGTCGAAGTCTTTGCGCCATTCTTCCGTTTGGGCGTTGAAGTCCCATGACTCGAGGTTTTGCTCTCGACCGGCGGGGGTATCGCCTTCGTCCATTTGGACGGATGCTTTGCCTGTATCCATTATTGCGTCAAGAGTACTGAGTGGCAAAAGATGAGCTTTATGAAAGACAGTGAATTGGGGAATGAAACGACCAACAATTCAGCTACGATGACGGTATATAAAGCCCCAGAGATCAACCCGGCACAAGTCTCGGCAAAGGAATACACCGAATCTGCATCATTGTTGGGTAACAGATCAGCGAAAAACGTCACATCACCAATAGTTTGACCAACGAGAAACAAGGCTATTGCTTCGAGTCGGTAGATCATCCCCGCAATTGAAGAGACTACCCCGCAGCTGAGTCGGGTTGATTCTGGGGTAAAATGGACGCGAGCAAGGTCTATGACTCGAGAGTGTCACGATGACCCGCTCACTTGTGGGGAGGACGCTGTTTTTCGTATGTGCTGTTTGATGGTTGTTATACATATTGGGAGGGAGGGTTGTATTAGGCTGCATCTATGGAGATAGCGTCATGGAGTCGGATGCATTCGCATGCTCTCTTATCTGAAGGCTTGGATTTGATATGAACCAGATCTTATCGAAGCGAGACAGATGTTGTAGAGACCAATGGGATAGAGAAACGCGACGCAATGCGGTTGATGATATGATATTGATCAGTATTGGCGCACTGGTATCAACTCTGGCTATGCTTGGCCTCGTGCAGGGACTCACTCTCGGAGCCAGAAGTAGCCATTGACACAGTCTCAATAGCATGCCGAGGTACTTTTGTAAATGTAGCTTCCGAGATTTCCTATCTTAAAACGCGAATGGGGTTTGAATGAAACGGTAAACGATGCAAGTATTTCCGTCCAACCAATCAAGTGGATTTTCACTATTAGGCAAAATGAACGTTGTGATCGGCAATGCGGAGAGCAAGCGAACTGAGTCGGATATGCATATCGGACAAAACACCGAGAATTCTTGGCTTTACTCCGCAGTTGCTGTCACCTGATCAGGTATACAGAGAGACAATACGACTCCAGACTTTCTTGAAGGGCAACACTGAAAGACTGCAACTTTGACCCAAGCGATAAGTAAGTGAATCAGGCACCCACGCTTGAGAGCAACTACGATCGATTTAAGCATAACGCCACCCAGTCAGTGAGGAGGGATTTGTCGGAGGAGGGGAAGAGATCTGTGCAGCGACTTCAGACTCGTGGGGCTTGTGTACATTCTCATCACTAGTAGGCGCACAAGAGTCGTGTTACCTTGCTTGGATCTTTCTGCTGAATGCAAGGTTAGGATTATTATGTTTTTACCAAGGCAACTTCACTGTAGTTCTTTGAATCCTTCCTCAATCCTTGACCACTTCCTCGGTGTAAAGAAGCCAGACAACCAATAATTACCCTCAAGATCTCTCGTATGAATATTAATAAAGTTCCTCATTGTAATCCCGGGATTAAGCGATGAAGCATAGTGATGAACTGGTCTGCCTGGGTGGTTCTTCCTCTGTTGGTCTTTACTAGCCTGAATCACCGCTGGTCCAAAGTCCGCAGCTGTAAAGAGATCGATCTTGAGCCTGTTGTTGGTAACCAGGAGCTGACTACCTGGTGCAGCGAAGATTGGTGCTCTTGTTTTGCCCACATCCCAGCGTTTGCGAAAGAGCTGGAGGATGCCTATCAAGTTCGACTCATCTAGTTGTTGCAACAAGCCTTGGCGGCTCACAAGCGCTTGCTTTCCCAATGGCCCACGAAAATCGTTTGGTACGATGTTGACGAAGGAACCTAGGATCATATTCTGAACGTAGACACCATCGGCATTCTGGAGGTGAGATAATCGGGTGCGTGCGTCGATTGGAGTTGTCATACTGATCGGACGGGGTGCTTTGGATGGATCGACCAGGGCGCGGGTTAGCCAGGCCAAAATGGCATCACTTGGACTGACCCATGGATCATCATGGCCTGAGTTCTCTTCCTTGATATCCTGTAGCGCGCGCTGATGTAATTTGTCTACCACGTCCTTTGGCAGGCAGATGATGCGGCTTTCGACAGTCGGCTGGGTAAGTATGATCCAGAGCATACGGATGACGAACAGTATGAACGCTATACCGGAAAGAATTCGCGCTTCACTAGCTGCATACTGCGGTCCAGCTTGAGAGATGTCTCCAAGGTCGTAAAGAACATCGTCCTCACCACCGATAATATTGGGGACCCGTTCTTTATGACCAGCGAGTACTGCTGACCAAGCTTGAATCAAGTGAGAGAATCCAACTGCGTCGAAGAGAACATGGGGCCACGTAATAGTAACAAGTGTCGCGTCTTGAAATGTGATAATGTGAAGGCCTATCATGGGGACATCCCGACTGGTATAATCCTTCAGCGATGCTGGTGCACCGGGTGATATACCAAAGTCTCGAGGTCCCGATGCTCCTGGAAAGTTTGAGGGTCGGCTACTCGCTTTTGGTAATAGTTTCGAGGAATTGTGCTCTTCGATGCTGATGTCATAATGTTGGTGCGAATAAGATACGGCGGACCGTTCATTTGTGTAAGTCGTCGGGACATGAACCTCGAGAGCTCCTCGTTTGTTATGCCCATGTCTCAATCTTCCACCAAGTTTCTTCCAATCCCCAATGGTAAGCAATTCGGATAGCGATTCGTAGAGTTTGTCGGCATTCAAGACGTCGTTGAAGCGCATAGTCCATGCCATCACGAGGAACTTCAAAACAGACACATTATCTATCATGTGCGTGGGGTATACAATGTTGTCTGATGTTGAGTCTGAAGAAACCATATTTTCAGTTCAATTGAATGATGATAATGTACTAAAATAAAGATATATACTGCGAAGGGCTGTCGGGTTGTTTAATAGCCAAGCCCACCGCGACCCCAAAATCTCACGTAAGCTTGGTTTCCGAGAGAACAAATCGCATCAAAGTCACAATATAACGATATCAGATCCTTCCAAAACCAGCATTACCCGGAACCTTGCTCTGCGCCGTAGTAGCCTGGGTAGTCCCTTAAACTCCGACAGAAAGCCCGTATTCTTCCTGTTAAACGCACCAGACAAAATGAAGATATTGCCCTGGCACACGCGACCGAGGTACTGCTGCGTAGCGCTAGCAGCAGCGTTATCAGGACAACTGTTGAGTTGGCCCTTGAAGTCGGGCACGACGACTTGCTTGACGTTCTGGAAGACGTTGCCCTCGAAAAGACCCTTACCGGCTGTGTCGCCTTTGATGGCGTGGCCGTTGATGTCGCGCCAGACGTTGCTGACGGCGTGGAGGAATGTAGTTGCTGAGAGGGCTGGGCCACGGCCTGCGGTATGCTCGATGAGGTTGTCTGAAAGATGTCACTAGAGCTTTGAGTTATGGTGGTGGGGGAGGTGTACTCTGAAGAGTGATTTGATCACCCTGGCCAACCATCTCAATTGTCCAGTAGTGGTAACCGTCGCAGCCAGCGGACCACTGTGCACGGCCGTCGATGTGATTTTGGAGAGGGTGATACCAGTGCTCTTGTCGCGGCCAAAGACGTAGTGCTGACGACCAAGCAGAGACGTCTAGAAAAGTTAGCGATTGTCTGGGTTATCTGATTAGATGAGCTTACGGTACAGTGATCAACCCAGATCTTGCTGGTGCCGGAGAAGGTGAAGGCATCACCGCCCCAGACATATTGAGGGTTCAGGTTCGTGATATCTGTAAGCACATATGTTAGAGAGCTAATACACCGAATGAATGATTAACGCACGAATGTTTTGAATGATAATGTTTTTGACATTCACAAACCGCAACCCCTTTCCCTTAATAATGCCCTTATTACCAACTCCAATAATCGTCTTATCAGAAGCAACGTTAATTCCACTCGTTCCAGCCTTGCTGTACGTATCATCAACTTTGGCATTGTCGCCGCACCAGTCTTCCACGGCGCACATCCCTTCTCTTTAGCAGTACCCTCTGAGCCGATAAAGTCGTACGTGCGATCCAGTACAATAACGGGGCGTCTTGTCAGTCAGGTAAGTCACCAATTCTTGAATGTTCTTGGGTGTAACTGCTGCAGCGGAAACACCACCTGTGACACCTTGGGCGAAACCTTGTGCTGAACCGGAGACTTTTTGGGCGGTTGCGAAAGTTAGGAGCCCTGTATGAGCGCTGAGGTAGAGGGTGGACTTCACGATGGCGATGGCCGATGAAGCCAAGAGATGGACTTGAGAACCAGTTTTGTCTTAAGTGAAACTTTCATCTGAATTATAGTGTCAGAGTAAAGGGATACGCAGTTTGGTCGGATTATTCTTCGGAGACACTGCCCTATGCGAAGTTATTCAGCTCCTTGTTTCAGTTAAGTCTAAAGCACGGTTGCGGTAGAGAATATTATTTCCGTCAGTGACAGGGCGGTGTAGCCTTATACGGCCCTTAATCTCGTTAGCTTCGTTACAACGGTCTCGGTGATCGTATAAGTGCCAGTGACATTCATTATTACCAATTTGTAGGGCGACTGGTCATTGGAAGGTATACATATCCGATCATCCCATCTCGTGTACTCCGTAAGAATGGGAAGAGATCGATATATGACTTAAATGAAACAACGATGTTTCCTAGGTCGTATCTTGACCACTCGAGACATCGGATGAGAAAGTGGATTGATGAAACGGAACATCCCGTACATTTGGGGAGCCTTGTTGAAATGAGAATTGGTAGCTAAGAATCGAAGGTATGGCATTCAGCAGCTGACATGGGTTGAGAGAAGACGCCATAACATATATACGCTGAAATAGCTACCGTGTTCTCATGAGACCAGTCAAGTCAACATTCGCTCCAATCAAATGAATGTCTAGTATTCAGATCTCACCACCTAGAGCTATTTAACCTTTCTAACAACTTGCATCTTATTCATCGCAGCGCAATTTGGGCAAACAGCTTGGCCGTCTCTTCAGGAATGCTCACAAACGGAAAATGACCTGACGACAGCTTCTCTACCTTGTCAAAGCCACCAAACTGTATGTACATCTCCTGTATCTCAGGAGGAACAGTCTGATCCTTTTCACACAAAATATATGTCTTGGGAATCGTGACGTCAGAGTTGATGAACTCCGATACGTCGCTGAGGCTCTTCTGGCTTTGACTTCCGAGGACCAACTTCCAAGCTTCATCTTGTTTCTCGGAGGGAAGATCGCTGAAGAAGAGTGGCTTTGCGACATCTGTCATGTGGAAAACCCCATCCTGGATTAGTTAGCATCTGTGGAGTAGATTCAGGGTAGGTGATTGACATACCTCGTACTCGAAATACGGCATTGGCGGTGCCGGCTCCGTGTCGCCTCTCGCGTTCTTCCCTCTCTGTGCATATGCAAACCCAGCGAGAGCGACATATCCTTTGATACCACCAGAAAGTCCCTTAGCCTTGCGTTCTGCAACAGTATGCCCTTCGATGGCGAGTAAAGCGGGGAGACTTCCGTAGCTGTGTCCAAAGATTACAACCTCAGACCCTTTCTCGAACTCGGAAGCCAAACTGTCGTGGATTTCCTTAACATCATCGAGAAGACCTTTCTTCGCCAAGTCTTTGAACTCCTGGCTTGTGGGGTCTTTGGAAGTGAGGGTTTTAGTGACGGTCAATCTCGGGATGATGGCGGTGAACCCATCTTTCTCCAAGATGTTGGCGACGGGCTGATAGACTTCGGGGCTGCAGAAGCCACCTGGAACGATGATGATGACGGGCTTGCTCTCTGCCATTTTGTATGTATGGGAAGATAAAGATGGGGTAATGGAATGCTGACACAGTTACATTTCATATAAGCGCTCAGTTACTGCTTTATATAGTCGCGTAAGCGCTAAACGGAGTTCCGCTTCACGGAGTTCCGCTTGGAGGCTGATGTCAGCCAGTTCTAGTATAGCTCAGGAAAGACTATAAGCTGCTGGCCGCCTGTCTTTACCATGAGGGCCTGTAAGATATTATGGAGTAGTGCTGGTCTTATTCATACGATAAGATCCTCGAGTCTAATTGGCTGCGATGGGTGCCACCGTGACACATGTCAAATATCAGTTGACATTTTGTAGCTAACAAAGAACTATGCTACTACAACTTGCAACTTTGTTTCCGCAATAAAAAGAACATTCTTTATTTTCGTTTACCCACGTTTGCATGTAAAGCTTCATTTCTCGAAAGGGAAGGCAGAATGTGAGTTCCGCCTCAATGCGGCCAATGAAACTCGCATGGATCTCATTGTTAAAATGTGTTTTATGTGATAATGAGACTAACTAGATAGATAAGAGATGACAGGTATGCACCGGATGGATCACGGGATCAGATAAGTGATGGTCATGACTTTCAGCATTCACTCCCTCATCTCTTACTCTTATATGTAACCTCAATCAGGCTCCCAACGTGACTCTGTCATTGGTTGTTCACCAAATGTTTTGGGCGGGGTAATAAATTCGTGTTGATATGCAGGCGTTTACTAGCCGCCTTATCGGTGTGATATCTCTATGCATGGCGCCGCTGGGGGATGAAGGTCCAGGGATAACACGGCACGGATGGTGGCTCAAGAGAAAAGAGGCAGCATAAACTTGGGCTGCACCAATCTTCATTTTACCTGATGTCTCTTGTTCTTTTCCTTCAATCTACCTACTATTGACGGCGGTCTACGACTTCAAAATGGTACGTCTAGGACGGCTTTTATGGGCTTTTGCTTCTTTACCAACCCTGGCTGTTTCAACCTCTCGCACTTACCTCGAGCAAAGCATCCAAGATCTCAACATCACAGATCCCGAACAAGTCAAACTCTTTGTACAAGAGTGGACTAGACCAGGCGCGATCAAACGATCGGAGTTTGCTCCATTAGCATCCCAACTTCCGACTTGGGATCTTCCTCTTGTTCGTCGCCAAGAACTCGTAAAATGCTTTGGAAACGACAACGGATGCGTAGAAACTACCCCTCAATGCTGCGGTACCCAAGCCAATGGTTGGTGCTGTGCTGACAACAGGTCTTGTTGTCGAGCAGACCCCGGAGGCAACTGCTGCCTTGAAGGACAGAGTTGTTGCGGAACTTCAAAGGATCCAGGTTGGGGAGCTTGTTGCGATGCTGATGCGACATGCTGCAATCCTTCAGTCGGGAAGCCATTTGTGAGTTAGGGTCAAACTATCTCGACTATTGCTTATCTAGTCAGTGCTGCGATGAAGATCAGAAGTGCGACAATGATGCCCAAACATGCGTCAATCCTACGTGAGGCGGCCTCTCTATATTTAACTGGTACTTAGCTGGCACTATCCAGAGAGACTGTGACCGAGACGAAAACTTCGTGGGCGACTGAAACCGACACCGAGACCGTTACGACCGATGGTACAACGACCATGAAAACCGTGTCGCGACCATAGAGACCACCGTCTTTGTGACGGTATCACGAGGTCCCACAGACGATGAATCTACCAAAGAGGAGGACCCGGCTACAGACTCGGACAGCAAGCATAAGCGATTCGTCCCCGCGGCTCCTCACAAATACCTCAATCGCGAGGCTCCCGCAACCAAGACAATACAGCCAGTCGTCCTCCGACCAGCAGCAAGCCTCAATGCGCTTGCTGATGGACTTGCCAGACGAGGAATCCCCATCCACAGACGAGCAACAGACACGGAAACAGTTTATGAGACTAAAAAAGCGACGACAACAATTACCGACACGGAAACAGAGACAGAATGGACAACCAAGTACTCAACCTCGATCGCAACACATAAACAGACCGTCACAGTTTTCGTTCAAGGTCAATCCACCGTCACTGTAGGGCCTACTGGGACAGCAGCGAGCTCTTCAGAATCAGGCTCCGGCGATGGTGGACCATCCAAAGGCACTATCATCGGTGCAGCCGTTGGTGGCGGCCTAGGCGTGATATTGATTGCCCTGCTTGCTTTTTTCCTGTAGAGGCGACGACGTAAGTCTGCAAATCAGACACAGCAGCCAAGCCAATTTTATGCAGCCAACAGCCAAGCCCCTGCGACGGCACAGAAGCCACCAACTCCTTTCATGTCCTCGCCCCCAACGCCAGCTAGGGCACGCGACACTTGGGCCTCAAGTCCAAGCCGAAGCGACTATTCCCAGCCGCCTGCATATCCGTCTCCCATGCCCGAGTTGGGAAACACTCAGTTTGCTTATGAGATGAATACGTCGCCGCAGCGGTCGCCGCAG
Organism: Fusarium mundagurra; assembly: GCA_013396205.1. Lineage (NCBI taxonomy): Eukaryota > Fungi > Ascomycota > Sordariomycetes > Hypocreales > Nectriaceae > Fusarium > Fusarium mundagurra. Next base: position 132,890 of record JAAOAN010000076.1, read on the forward strand.
GAGCTGTACCATCCGCAGTACATGAGCGGTTTGGGATTGCCTGAGATGAGGGATCAGCGGAGGGGTTAGTATGCAGAGTAAGGTGGCAAGGTTGCAGTGTAGTTTCAGCTTGGGAGATAAGCTTGAGGCTGAAAGGTTTCCGTGTGATTGGTGCTGCGGTGAAAGAAGGATTCAATGCGGGGTGATAGTACAAGGATCTGAGCGAGAGCCTGATTTGGGCCCTCCTACTAGCTATTGCCTGATATCACAAAGATCAGCAGACTTCTGACCGTTTCTGAGGTCTTAGGGTCTCAAAGGTGATCGAGTAGTCGCGCGCTAAGCAATTGATCTACCTAGTCCCAGTAATATAGACTGCGCTATCAGTGACTGGGTACCATATTAATAACACCAATACCACTCGGTATCCCTCGGTTCATCAATTTATGTTCTTCTTGTATACTCCCCGGCGGTCATTTCCCCAACTCAAGCGAGTAAAGACGACTACAGCCAACCCCTCTCGTTAATTAGTTGGTCACTTTCATTTCTTTTGTAATCGGCCAGTCCAATATTCAATCACATGAGCATATAAGAAGGCTTCACCATTACCATGGATAGTCGGCACGACGCTGATAATCTGGCCTTGGACTAAAGCGAGGAGTGCTGGAAAAAGTCTCTGAAACACGTCAGAGCTTCAGCTACCTGTCGTAAAGTTGAAGCATTTACCAGTCGAACTCTTGGGAAACCAGCAATTCTAGTCACCCCGTTGATCATTGGCGGTCTTAATGTCTTTTACCATTCGAAGTCGAAGGCCTCTCATCTCAACTTCTCGCCCGACTACCTTGTCCTGATATCTTATCTCGCCTAAGACGGCTATTTCACGAACTTACTGGCGAAATTATAGGGAAACTGTGCCATTACTATTTGGCTTTAACTATTGATGATAATTTAGAGGATGCCTGCGATCCAGATTCACCGCCCTCCATATATGACATCTTCCAATGGGGGTATAGGTCAATGTCTGGGGCCGACAGGTTCAATATGAAGACGCAATGTAAGGCTTGAAGATGATAGAAACCCAGGCGGAGTGACATTGCTATTATAATCAATGGCGGACAGGTTCCCTTGGGATTTTTCTCATTCTGATACACTACAGCTAGCAATTCATACAGTGATACGTTTTCCTCCTCCAGCACTCATGGACAGCATCTGTTACAATATCCCAGTCTTTAAGCATAATACGCCCAATGAATAAAACCTTAACATTGTGTTCAACTATCACCAGTTTTGAGTAATTCACCCGACTCTGCTTTGAGAGGGATTCGTCAGGCTCATGCAATGTCACACGGATAGGTGCAAAGCCAAGTTCAGGCTCATTCGACAAAAGGGTAGGCTTTTTCACGGCTTCATGAACGATTCCATGATACTTTGCCGTTTCTTTGTTCCTCTTGCCTGCCCTCTTGCCATAAGTAGAAATTGGGCTGTTCGAAGTAAGACAGACATCGAAAGGGCACACGAACTAGGCGGAGGAAACTTACAGGCAGGTACAATAGTCCGCATCGTTGGTAATGACTATGAAGCGTCGAACATGGATAACGGTCTGTCCATACTGACTGTCAAATTTTTGGTTTGAGACGGTGGTTGCACAATTGTAAGCTCCTGTCCCTGATGGCTCAGGATACATGATTTTAAACACCTTTGGTCTAGTCAGAAAATAGGCCTCGCCAACGCCAGGCTCAGAACTTACTTCACCGGGTTCAAACATGTGCGAGCTGGCAACGTGATATCCTTCAGCTGTTAGTTTGCCCATTTCTCTAAAAGCGTTCATTGTGCTTACGGGGGTCCAATATCTCCGATTCGCCAATCGTTCCTACGATATGTTCCGTAGAAGTGCGTTCCTGATAGTCGTCTATGTCCTCCCGGCATCCATATTCTCGAAGCAAGCTGACAATCTTGTCAGTCCCTTTTATCGTGGCCCACCGCAGAGGCGTCCAACCATTGACGTCTCTGATGTGGACATCAGCTCCATGTTCGAGGAGTAACCTGACTGTAGTCTCATATGTCCCTGCAGCTGCGTAGGACAACGGAGAGCGCTGATATATATCACTGGCGTTCATGTCGGCCTTTGCCTGGACCAGAAGCTCCACGACATCGGAGAACTTTACTGCCCATGATAGGGGTGTCCGAAGAAGCTTGTCCGCTTTGTCAGCTGCTGCTCCCACATCGAGAAGAAGCCTGACGACGGTGGCGAAACCTCTTTGGGCTCCCAATAACAGCAGTGATCGACCCTTCTCATCAACCACATTAACACCTACTCCGAGGTGCCATTCTAAAAGAGCGCCCACAACATGAGAATGGCCTTCCCCAGCAGCCCAGGACAGCGGTGTTCGACCATGGCGATCCGTTGCATGAGTACTTGCTCCTTTCTCCAGGAGGTACTCAACTGTCGTTTTATGACCATTACGGGCAGCTAGGATAAGCGGCGTACAGCCGTAATGGTCATCCTTGTTAATTGCGGTGTTGGCCGTGCTGTGTTCCACCAGAATCCTGACAACTTCTGAATGGCCCCTCGAAGCAGCCCACGACATGACTGACATACCACCGCCGTCACAAAGGTTTGCATCTTGCGAAACGACCAAGTGCTGGACTAGCTCTGTCAGGCCGAAGTAGGCGGCTAGGTGCAGACCATGCATCTGCCGTGGGAAAAGCTGGCTGTATCCCGAGTAACGCGTCTCACAAGTAACATCTCGACTTCCAGTGAAAAGGGCCTGGCTTATGGCTTCGACTTTATTCGGATTTCCAACAAGCTTAAGGATACTGCCAAGTATTTGAGACATATCAGAGTTGCGAGCATGATGGCCCCAGTTCCGCGCTGCGTAGCTGTAGAAAGGGTTACTCCTCAAGCGGCTCTCGTATTCATCGTCTGAATTGCAAGGCCCATTCAGGCCATCGAAGGAGATGTACTTTAGGCATGTGCTTGTGATGTGTCTCTCATCTTCTGGAAACGCTTGTACTTGTGTCTTGTCGAAGAAATCTTGTGCAGTATAGTGGACGAGTCGTATGATGCCACTTGCCTTGTCCACGATGACCAACCCTGCACAAGCAGATACGAGTTGATCTTCTTCCGGGAGGTTGTCTTCGTCTAGGTAGCTCTCAATACTGTCGGGTTCTACTGCAAGTGCGTGCCGTAACTCGCAGAGAGTGAGGGCACGCTTGGCACGTGTAAGCCATTCCAGGGCCTGATACGCCAAATCCCGCTGGGCTTGTGTTTTTTCGTGGTCAATTCGCCTCATGATGTCTCTGTATGCTTGATCGTAACCGGTTGGTAATTGCTTCAGGGCGGTACGAAGGGCCTTAGGGGAGGCACTTCCCACAAGAGATTCAACCTGCAGCTCGGCAAGAAGAAACCTACACCAGATTTGTTAGACAACTGACGAAGAGTGAAGAGAGTGTCCACATACATTCCTTGTGCAGCGTTAAGTATAGTCTCCGAGATCTCGCTCTGAAGGTCAGGCCTCCGTGTAACGAAAGAGGGTAGCCGCGACATCTGGGCCTGCGTGAAGTTGCTAATATCCGTTTCGGATGCCTTTATCTCCAAGGTGGTACAGCCTTTGAGTCTTTCAGCAATATCAGGAATTAATCGAGAAGTTATGAAAAGACTCATTTTCCCTACCAGCTTTGCCGAGATGGTGCTCAGTGATGCAAGGAAACTGTCGCGACAACCTCGAGAAGTGTCCAGTTCATCGATTGCATCGACAATAACAAATACTCTCGAATAAGATGAAATGGAAGACCCAAGTGCCTCAATTATTGTTTCACGAGAGAGTGAGGAGTCTGCAGAATCCCGGGTTTCGTATAGGTGAGTGATTTTTGTGTAGATTTGAGCTTTACCTTGAACTGTCTGTCTCAGAAGAGTGGCAAGCAAGTTTCGTGGTGTCTGCTCGTCTCTGCGGCTAAATTTACAGAAAGCATAGATGACTCTGATGTCTTCAGGTTGATAGTGAGTTTGGAGATGATCAATAACAAGCGAGGTAAGAATTGTCTTTCCTGCCCCAGGAATACCAGGACAGTAGAGAGTCTGATATACTCCACCTACCCATCCATTGAACTGGTCGGACTCCAAGAACCACTTGCCGCTACCGGGCTGAATTCGATCCAAATAATCCTCTTGGTCAGACGCGAAGTGCATTGGTGTAATCCAATCGAGGATTCGGAGTCGTTGGTCTGCCGCCTGAGCGTCGCCAAATTTGTCCAGACTATTAGTAACAGTTTCTTGAGTGGTTTGAAGAGATGCAAGTCCTGTGCTCAATTCTTCAAGTTGATCTTTTTGTTGGTCTGAATCGTGTTTGAGATTTTGCATTAGCTCGATTAAACGATTGTGATTTTCTTCGGCCTTTTGAATAAAGTCCTTCAGTAGGCCTCTGGACCTAAGAGTCAGCTAATCGGTATCTTGCAAGAAGTGCAATAAACCCACCGGCTATCATTCTCCAACGCCAACTGTAAAAGGCCTTTTTCGCGTTGTATGGCGGCAATCAACTCACTGACGTCCTTCTCGTTGAAAGGCCAAACCAAGGACGAAAACGCCTTGCTCAGGCCTTTTTTCGGGGCCAGCTTTACCTTGATTGATTCAAATAAGGGTCTTAACCGCGTGAAAGGACTGTGCGGTCCCTCAAGAAGTGAAATACGTGATGCGTGTGTTGGGTCTTGTCGCTCATTCTCAAGAATATCTTTCAACCGAAAGAGCATGTCCTCGCAGCCACGTATTTCCTCGTGGAGCCGCCTTTGTTGTTTGGTGGCTCCCGTAGCGCTAAGCAAATAGAGTGTCGTTGCAGTTGAGAGCTGTAAAATAGCGATGATGGACGCGGTCGCACCCAAGGGGTCCATTGCGTATGGAGGCTTGCATACGCAAAGCCTGATGCATCGAGGTTCTGGTTATGTTTTTAGCAAGAATCCGATGAGTCCAACTTGTTGGGAGCCTGATTTCAGCTTCTTTGTATTAGGTAGGCTGTGGGCAGACTGCGCCCACAAGGCATACTGCACGAGGTAGGCCTTTCGGAATAAAGTCCTTTTTTTTCCGAGTCCTCCTGGGCGGTGTGGCTCAACAAGGCTTTCTATAGGTTGGCAGGCAATTAGCTCTGGTATGTGAGTGAGAATTAAGCGTAAGTCAATAAATCAATGCCCTGTGCATCAAGGAGGAATATCCCCATGGCGGGGTTGTCAATCAGGCTGAACGAGTACATTGAGAGGATTCTCACTACAAGTGCTAGAACTGCTGCAGTGCAACTTGAGGTGCTGTGGTCAATTCCACCGAGCTACTGAAGCAATCATGTAGTCATAACATCCCCAGGATGGAAGAGTATGGCATCATAATACCAATATCAATGCGGCGCCACTGACAGTGACAAGAACCTGCAAACTTGGTTTTATGATATTGCCTCGTTAAGCCAACGGCACTGAGTACGGTAGGACACGAGCGAGAAAGAAGTAGGCAGGCACGTCGCAGCACCTGCATATCGCTCAGGCGTGCGTCAACACATTACGGCACTTCAGGCAGGAGTCATCACTTCAACAGGTAGTTCCGCTGCCACAGACAAAATCTTGACTCTGACATCCATCTCGCCTCAGCTGCAAGCCTTCGTCAATCACTGCATCTATTCTACCAGCGCTGGTGGCCAACCTTTCTGATTCACTCAAGATTTGACCACTCCTCGAGCACAGCCATTCAGCTTCGTCATGGAGAAGAAAGAGCGCATCCTCCTGCCGATCAGTGTCAAGCCGATCGTATGCGAGATCAGGCTCCATCCTGATTTCGACAAGGAGAAATTCGAAGGCCTTGTCACGATCAGGTGAGGCCTTCCAGCCAACAGCGGCGCGCTGGGTGTTTCCGAAGCGCTGACAGACTTTATTCACAGCTGCACCGTAATTGAGACCTGCTCATATCTTGAATTGCATTGCAAGTCCATCAGGGTAAATGAAGCGCGCGTCAAGTTCGAGGATGATTCCCGGGACGTTCTGGATACACTCAGGTACGTCCAAATCGGGAACGCTACCGCGATCGACATTCATTAACACGCTGCGATGGCAAAGCTACAACGAGGCACGCGAGACGCTGAAAATCGAACTGCCGCAAGAGATCTCCCCAGGGGATCGAAACGAACTTCAAATTATCCTTTCTTACACCGGCAAGTTTCGCGGCGATTTGACTGGGCTCTACCAGGCGAGCTATGAGACACATGATGGTGTGAAGCATCGCATTGCGACCACAGCGCTGGAGCCGACATACGCGATAGAGGTAAGAGTCGCCGGGCCTTGGGGCATTACTTTGCAACGATGACTGATTGATCATAGGTCTTCCCCTGTTTTGGCGAACCTCTCACGAAAGCCGAGTTCGCCCTTTCCGTCGTGGTAGACGAGTCTTTTGTCACCGTTTCGAATATGCCCGTGGAAACCACTGTGACCTTGGAGCATTCTTCTAAGAAGATTGTAACCTTTCAAAAGAGCATTTCGATGCCAACATACGTGAGTGCCACCCCAAAAAATGCCAAACGCGTGGTCTGACTGTCAAAGCATCTCTGTCTAGTAGCCGGACCCCTGGCCGAGGTGAAATGCACCAACATCAGGATCCCCATGTCTGTCTTTTGTCCGCTCGGCAGTGAAGAACAGGCTATGTTTGCAGTGGACCTCGCAGCCAAAGGCCTCAAGTTCTTCGAAGACTGCTTCGACCTACCGTACCCGCTCCCAAAGCTTGACTTGATCGGCGTTCCCGAATTCTCCCCGGGCGCGATGGAGAAGTGGGGTGCTATCATCTTCAGGACTACGAATCTTTTGCTCGACCCCGAAGACTCTGCTCTAGACACCAAGCAGAGAGTTGCTGAGACTATCCTCCGTGAGATCTCTTACATGTGGTTCGGTAACCTGGTTACAATGAGATACTGGGATGCGCTGTGGCTCAATGAAGGTTTCGCTACTTTAATGTCGTGGTACGCTGCGGACAAGATGTTTCCAAGCTGGCATTTCTGGGATTCCTACGTCGCCAATACCCTTCAGAAAGCGCTCAGCCAAGACTCCCTTACCAACAGTCTTTCAGTCGTCGATGCGGAGCAGATCTATGACGAGATCTCGTATCAGAAGGGCTCATGTATCCTCAGGATGGTTCTCAACAACCTAGGCGACACCAAGTTCTTCGACGGCGCGAAGCTGTATCTCAGACGTCACCAGTTCCAGCACACCAAGCCGTATGACCTTTGGAAGGCCTGGGAGGAGGTGACCGGTGAACCTATGGCAGCGAGAATGAGTGTCTGGACCAAGGAGGCCGGTTTCCCAGTCGTTCGAGTGTCTGAGCTTCTTGACGAGAGTGGCAATGTAACAGGTGTTCGACTCTTCCAGCAACGCTTCTTGACCAGTGGTGTGGCAAAGGAAGAGGATGCGGCATCTGATACAATCTATCCACTCAGGATTGCAATTCGGCAAAGACATGGAGTTGAAACAGTTGACATGAACACAAGGGAGCTAATTCTTCCTCCCTCTGACGGTCTATTCAAAGTCAACGCGGACCATGGGAGCTTCTTCCGAACCTCTTACCCACACGAACTACTCACTCGTCTACTCGAGGAGGCGTCAAAGGGAAATCTCAGCCTGCGCGACTGCATCGGATTAGCGTGCGACCTAGAAGCTTTGGTTGCCGCGGGAGTGAATAAGACCAGCGAACTGCTCGACCTCAACGTCAAGTTCGCTGGACTAGACGCGTTCTATGTTTGGGAGATGATCGACGGCAACCTCAGATCCATTCAGCTTGTCTACAAGTTTCACGGGCCTGAACTGAATGAGGCTCTTCAAAAATTGACCAGGGACGTTATCGGTTCCAAGGCTGAGGAACTTGGGTGGACCATCTCGAAGGATGATGACGAGAACCTCATCACGTTCAAGACATCAATGTTCAGTGGTACGGGCCTTGCAGGATACCCCAGGTAAGTTCATTATTCTTCCTGTCTTATTCACGGCTGACAGTCTCTGTGCAGTGTCGTCTCAGCCGCAAAGGAACTCTTTACAAAACGCATGGCTGGCGACGAAAATGCAATCCCAGGGCTACTACGGCGGGAGGTCTTTGGAATCGTCGCAGCCCACGGCGGCCTTGAAGAACTCCAAAGCCTTGTCGATCTCTGGGAGAATTCCTCCAATGAGGACGAACAGTATCTTGCCTTGCAGTGTCTCGGACGGGCACCCAATGCTGAGCTTATGAAATGGGTTCTCAGCCACCTGCTAACCGACACTGTCAAGAACGACGACGTAATTTGATATAAATTTACACAGAGAAAGGTGAAGCTAACGGGAGATTAGATGTTCTACCTCATTTGGCTGATTCGCGATACGGCTCATGGTGCGATCGAGCTTTGGGAGTGGACCAAGCAGAACTGGGAGAGGGTTGAGAAGGAGGTTCCGGTTGACATCGCGCCTGAGTTCCTTGGAATTGCTCTCGACGGGCTGCATACTAAGGATCAATTGAGGACGTGAGAGCATTCTTTGGCGGGCGCGATACGAAGATTGCGATTGACCAGAACTTGGAGGACATGGAGAATCGGAGATCATGGGCTGAACGTGACATCTCTGATGTTCGTTCGTGGTTGGAGGGGCATGGGTATCTGTAAGCTGAATTGGGGAGCAAGCAGGTGGTATGACATGGAGTGGAAGTGTCACACTGACTGTGCCGTGAATGCACCACGATCAAATGCGACTGAACCCCTTAGAAGAGTCTGTAGTAAATTTCTCCCACGTTTAATACAAAGATATGGTTAACTCTTCTTTCTTCTACCGATCATTGTTATGCAACAGTCGGCAATCTGCGGAATTGGCTTAGTGTTTGGGGGGCCATTTGAGCTTCGGCCGCCAAGCACTGTCAGGCACTGCAAGCGACCGATAAATATGCAACGCGTTTATCACAAAGCAAACAGGAGAGAAGGCTGCCTGCGTCTTTATGACATCATTCACCGCCGTGCTGCTCTTTCCTTTTCTTCTTCTCCAAAATGTCAACAAAGTCTTCACCTCTTCGCATCTTCACACCAAACCACCAAGCCTCATCAACCGAACCCAAGGCTCGCAACGATGCCGCCTCAACCTCATTCCGTTCTGATGCACTTGCTGCAGTCAGGCGAGTACAGCGACTTCATTCTCCGATGCAAGGACCGCGAGTTCAAACTTCATCAGATGATCGTTTGCCCTCAGTCGCCCGTCATCTCCGCGGCGCTCAACGGCGGCTTTGAGGTACGTGCAAACGCCCACAACCACCAGCTCCCGCTAACAATTTAAGCAGGAAACAACTTCAAAGATTATTACTGTCAATGAGTTCAACGTCCGCACCGTTCAGTATATGGTTAGTTTCCTCTACAGCGCCGACTACAGACTCGCTCCCAAACCCGAGAACAAGCCTGCGCAGGACGAGAGCAGGGAGGAAGGCGAGATCGTTAGCGGCGAGGACAGCATGACCGAAGCCTCTCGAGCGTCACAGAGAATTGCAGACGAGACTGTCTACAAGATCGTATCACACCTTCGTGTCAACGCCATCGCCGACTACTACAACATCGAGAAGTTGGCGAAGCTCTCCACCAGCAAGATCGAGTCCATTCTCAAGAAGGAGGTCGACTTCCACATCATTCCCCAAGTCATTGCCGAGATGTCTACCGCAAACAGAGACTCCGAGCTTCGCTCTGTCATCGCGTCCGCTACCGCCCGGTACATTGCGGAACTCGCCTCGTCGCAAGCTCTTCGAACCATCGACCTTGAACACCAACTCACGATCGAGATCCTTGAAGCCTGTGGTAAAAGGATCCAAAAGCTCGTGGAAGACTTGAGCGCTCTTCATGAGCTGAAGGACAAAGTTATCAGCAAACTAGAGGGAGATCGGGATGTCACTGCTGCAAATGTCAGAGCCATCATCCAGAAATTGCAGGCCACCCCGAAATGTCGTAATTGCAAGAAGGATTTCTGGTGCTGGATCGAGGAGCTCGCCTTCGCCCCTGCCGAGATCCCTCGCTACTCTCTTCGTTGCCGAAGCTGTCAGTATCGCCATCCATGATGTGAGTCTGAAGCGGCCCTTGTACCCTAGCGCCATAGGAACCATCTGGTTAACATAACAAAGCAGCTGATCCGTACGTCTGGCTAGCGCCAGGATTGATGAAACACTCGATTCTAGGGAAGCGATGATGAAGTCAAGGGATTGGGATTCGATGTCGTGGTATGGATTGCAGTGTGCAGGCCTGTAGTTAGATCAATGTCGAAACCCTTTTTCGGTGACAGATTATCATGTGCGCCATTAAGTAAATGGTTACTCCTCATCACATGTCTACTAGTTCACATGCTCAATGCGCTATCGAAGTTGAGTATTGCCAGTACCATACGAATTCTTCCATATTTGTCTGGAGTAAGAAAAACCCCAGAGACTTGACAACAAGGCTTTCTGATCTCAAATGATCGGCCCACTGTCGTAGACTGAGTGTGGGTGCGGTTGACTTATTCCTAATCTATTGCTTGGTAAGTTTGATCCCTGTAAATTGTGCTTCCCTGTAACGAATGTCAGATGTGATGAAGTTGAGTTCTACTTGGCTGAGGGATACCTCCATGGTTTACAATGGCAGCATATTACAGAAAAGCTCGAGTTAAACCGAATTACAAAACACTGTATTTAACTCTCAGTACGAAATGAAAAGAATGTTCCGCCCGATGTTCTCATTGAAAATGAGCCCCTTCTGTGGTTTGGCATTCAGCTACCCAATTTAAGGTAGACACACTCATCTGTTTCGGCCGAGTTACTGCAGAACTGCCAAAGGCTTTATCAGCCTCTCTACTGCTCTCGCACTCAATGCCCCAGGATCTGCCAATGCTTCTTTGAGTTCCTCCCTTTCTCTCAATCTCTGGAATAAAACACGTGGTAAACACGGCCCTGTTTCCAGACGCATGAGATAGTGAACGAACACCGCAATTGCATTCCCAGCCTCTCTTTCAATCCAACTGAACAGCGGACCGAGTCTTCTAAACGCGGCCAAGCCTATAGCTGTAAGGAGCGGCGTGTCTAGAAGATCTGCGGCCGTAAGGGACAGGCGATAGCGATCCATGACCGCGTGGTTCGATAAGTACTTTTGCAGATCTTGAAGACTGTTAAACCGGAAAGAGAAGGCCCTGAGAGATCGCCATTTGAATAGTGACCGTGGGCCGCTGGGATCGTCCATCAGCAATATAAGTGTCTTGGCAGCATGTAGCTGAAGAGGGCCATTTTCCTGTTCGTAGGCGCAACAGTTCTCAAGGAGGTGATATAAGAAGCGTAGCAGAACAACAGACCTTCGCTTGGGCTGCGATAGGATGCCGCTGTATTTCGAGTTGGACAATGCTGCATTAGTAACGATGAAGCCATCAAGAGGATAGCTCAGTATCAGCGGGAACTTGTCGTGTAGAAGGCAATCACGGTAGTTACGCAGGATAACTTCGTTTATAAGACCGACTCCAAGCTGACAAACATGAGGAAAGGTCTCTGATTGAAGTACCACTTCGGACTGGATCATGGTCGCCTGCCAGTTCAAGGCATTGTGAAGATTGGGAACCTTGGAGGATTCTGATAGAAGGCGCTCAATCTTGGTGAAGATGATACTGAGAAATACCTGGGCAATGTCTGATCGATAGAATCACCTACCAGTAGCGATATTTATAGTTTGCAACCAGGCATCTGTGTTCTTGCTGTAGGACACGAGGGGTAGCGCAGCCACGATAGTCTCTTTGTGCGCTGTCCTCCAGGTTTCAACCATGGCCACGGCACACTTATCGCATACAATTGTGTCGGATATAATGTCCGTCTCAGGATAGTTGCCCATAGTCAATGAGTAGACAAGTTTCGACGTGCTGTTGGGGGAGGGGATGTTCCTAGTCGCCATCGACTGGTCAGGAGTTCTGAGGATAAAGCCATGAAGGCTATTGCTCTACCACACTTAGACCAGTAACCCACAAAGAAAGAAACGGTAACCTTCATCAGAGTAGAAATTTTGAGATACCAACGCCTGCTCTATCATCATTTCCACCAAGGCCACGAGCTTTCTTATCTAAAGATGCAGTGACCATAACGAAATGTAGCTATTATCGTATCTTTACATGCCGAGATCTGTCGTGTTTATCTGAAACTGAACACCTCCCTTTGAACCAAACCTCTCCTATATCTCTCGATTGCTTCACCGGACATGAGTCCATCAATATAAGACTCACCTAATAACGACCAGTACTTTCCAGAACGTCTTGCTACATATGGAACACCTCCTCCTGGCAAGACCAATATTGCATCACCTGTGTGTACATTTGAAGGGCCTATGCCCATCCGGCAATCTCGAGTTATGATGAAAGTGCGATCAAAACAAAAGTTACGTACTAGGGCCACATAATGCTCTGGTATGCCGTTGATCGATGCTTTGCGAAGTTCAGACAAGGCCGTATTCCAGCTCTCATTCTTAGCCGCTAGTCCTGTAATGCCGCGATTGTTTTGTAGGAACGTGTATAGCCATGCTGCACCATCTGCAAAGCCCTGACTCTCGGTTGCTCCGTTGAGGCGGCATTGGTTTGCTGTTGTACTTCGTATAAACTCTTTCGCCCAGGGAATTATATCGCTGGATGAGGTGAGTGAGAGACCTAGTCTCAGAACTAAAGTCATCCTTGTATTGAGATCGTCTATCCCGAGTGTCTCAGCATGATGGTGACGGCTGATCTCAACCCGTTGGACATGTTTTACTTCATCGACTGTGAAGCCTCCTATTTGCAAGACGGAATCATCTTTTTCAGCTTGACCTCCCTGTTCGAAATCTAGTTTCAGTCCATCTGACGCTGCGTACTGGCTCGGGAAGCCAAAGGTGACTAGCGAGGAGCTCTTTGCATAGTCTATCCATGACAAGCTCGTGTAAATCCCCATGTTGTAAGTGGTAAAGTCACTCCAGTCAGGACACCATGAAGGTAGGGATAAATCGTACTGTCTTTGAGCTCTGGTTTGTGTTCCTTCGAGTCCTCTTGATCGAGTCAATATAGCGAGAGAGGAGTTTCTTCTAAATAAGAAGCGTGCCACTCGGTTATAAAGGGTAGCCACATCGATGTTATAGTCTGGTTTCAGCTCATCAGGGATTGCCGAGTCATCCTGACAATGACATTCTGCTGCCAGGCCAAGCAGTCCATAGACCTTGTCCCTTTGATCTGTGGCATGGAATTTGATTTGGGTAATTGACATCAATGCATCAAGGGGCCAACGGGTGTCAGATCGACGAAGGTTAGAAATCGTATCCACATTTCGTAATTGTTCTGGAATCTGAGGGAGGCGCATGTATCCTGACCTTCGTAACCAGGCAACTGCCCACCCTAGGGATTCCCAAGCATACTGGCATTTGCCATGCAAGATAACAGGATCGCGCGGTGACAAGACAACCTCTTGGACTACCCATATCCTGGAAAACCATCTGACGTTCATCAAGTTCCTCAAGTATTTCCAACGAACATCATCCCATCCAGGGAGACCAGAGGCGGTATGAAGCCGTTCGTCGTAGGCTCGGAGTTTGATATCTGATATAGCAGTCGCTGTTGGGTTCTCATGCCTAAAAAGAGAGTATATATCGCCAATAAGCTGCCAGGCATAATGAATAGAGTGTGAATCCGGCTCCCCCAGCCAAATAATTGTTCTAATTGATTGGCTATAGATATCCCTCATCAAAGAAACCTGGCATGAACGTTCCAGTGCATCTTCTTGGTTGATGCAGAAACAGTCCAGCCACAGATAGTTACAATTGACGTTAGGGAAATCCTCATGCGCTCGAACGCTTAGCTCCCGGACTCGTCGGATGCAGGCAGAGAGATTACTGCCAAGGTGCATCAGACCACCTTCTACGACCACTTCCGGGGGCTTGTCTGACACCCAAGCGTGGCTAAGCGCGTAGTACGGGGGAGCGTCTCCAAGCGCCACGGTTTCGAGCTGGCCTGCGATCGCATCACCAGGATCCGTAGAAAGGCGCAATAAGCGTATTTCGGTCGCCGCTAGAGCAGTATATTCCCCGCGTATCATTGTCTCCATTCCAGAAAAATGTCGCGGTACTCCTTGGGCTCTAAGACAGGGAAGTTCGTCTGTTTTATGAGTTGCAGTTGAGGAATCTGGGTTCAGCATAAATAAAGTGGGAAGATGAGTGAGCTATGCCTAAATCCTGGCAAAATAAGCTCTTAGTTGTTACTGGACACATGTGAGGGATTATTCATCCAGAAGAAGTTGTGTAACTGATAACTTGTGCAGCACGACCAAAGTTACAATGACGGGCCAGTGCTTGGCTTTAAAGAATATCATCTTATCACACCTCCTCATCGAAGGTTTTCTTATTCCCTGCAAGGAGTGATAAGGCATTCTAAGCACCTCGTCTCATAATTGGACAGCTCTCAATTCGTTCGTGAAAACTGGTTAGGCAAGGGTGCGGGCTTACTTGGCAGGGTCAGCGGTTTACCGCGCAACAATGGTCCTCCATGCATGCATGCATGCATGCATAGCCCTCTCTTTCAAGCCAACGGAGAGGCAGTGCAAAAACATTATGTTATTCAGTCAGCCAAAAGCAAGGTCCTAGGCAACAGTGACGGCTATGAGTATATTGCCTGTATGTGTTTATCGGTGCCTTTTATTTTTGTTCCCTTGGGGCTGAAACCTCTTTTAACCTCAACCTTATCACGGTTATTCGGACACAAGGAGGATCATGAATTGTCTTTTTTGGCTCATCTCCCTGTACCGGCGATCGCCACCCCGACTCAGTAATGATAGCGAGATTCCCGGGCCGAGCGTATGCACCATTAACTAGAAAGGGAAATTAACTGAGGAATATGGGGCGGGGTAAAAAGCCTGGCCAGAGTGATTGGCTTAGCCAAGGCCAGCTGAAATTCGGGCCACTTGTGACCAGGCTCGGCTTTCAGCCAGGCTTTCATGCTACCATTCATCAGCAAAGCCCTTTCACGGTCTTCCCTCAGTTGCTTCAAGATCAAGATGTAGCGAATAATGAAGTCAAATCCAGCTACTATATGGTTGCGCGAAAGCAAAGGATGGCCATCTATCGTGTATACGACTTGTTTGTACTCTGTACATTGGATTGATCCAGGGCGCTTAATGGGCTTTTCTGGTTGGGCTTTACCATCCCATCTTCCCAGCCATCACAAATCATATGCATCCTGACCCACAATGGAACGTCGTTAACCAGTAATTGTTCAATATTTACCAAAGGGGCTGGTTGGTCATTTCAGCCGCAGAATCTGTACCTTTCTCGTCCCCCTCAAACCCCCATTACTGGCACTTCCTGTGCAGCTTAGTCTTCATCTCTTCCCTAGTGGAGATCCAGACTTGACTTACAAGTCAACTGTCGCGGAAAAGCATGAGTCAACAGCGAAGATTTGGTCTGAATCAAGTATGGCCTGATCCTACGGATCGTAAAGCGACAGAAGAGAAGGAGGTAGAGTAAGATATCTTACTTCTTTGGTTCGTATCCAACCGACTCACCATATTAGCATTATTTTCATGCATGGTCTAGATGCGCAATCTCCTCGTACCTGGATTGCCTGGGTGCGGGACAACGAACCCGAATCTGGGGAGGTGTTTTGGCTTAAGGACAAGGACATGCTGCCTCGCGATATGCCTTACGCACGAATCCTTACATATGACTGGAATGCTAACTATGACAAGACTGCTTCCAGTGCCAGGTTCCTTGGTCACGCTGATACTCTACTTGACCGGATTTACATAGAACGCGACAACTTGGTATGTTCACAGGTCTCTGGATGGCGATGTCAAACAGCTGATACGAGCTAGAGCCGGCTACATATTCCTATTATATTTGTGGCCTCCTGTTTCAGCGGTCTTCTGCTTGCTGAGGTACGATTAACCCCAACTACCTAGGTCAAATTTATTGCTGAAAGGATTCTGCTAACCAGCTAAAAAACTAGAGTCTTATTCGCGCAACGGAATGCTTTCATCCGAGCAGCCGGCGATATCGTAAGGTCCTCGACTTCACTGTTGGTGTAGCCTTCCTAGGTACTCCCTTCAAGGGCAGTTGGAACACTGGATATAGTGTTGCAGACATGCGAGTCTCAGTCGCTATTCAAGCCGGACTCGAATATAACCGGGAACTCATGGAATACCTAAGGCTGGGGACCCCAGAGGCCCCTGGACCGCTGGAAAGCCTCACCCAGAGGTTTTCTGAGATGATCCATCATCAGAGTTTTAAATTCGGCAAATCCTGCTTTTACGAGACTCGGCACACGAACTTATCTGCTTACCGCAGCAGATTGCCAAAGTCTTACGCCAATAGCCTTGATGATGAGGGACATGGCATTGTAAGTTAAGTCTCGAAGGTTGGTTTCGTTAAAGGCTAAATACGATGCGATGCATACAGGTTGTTGCTGAGTTTTCAGCTTGCCTTGAGGGTGTGGAGCGAGTCCCCTTAGATGTCAGACATAATATGCTGCACAAGTTCAACTCTCCCAAGAACGATGGGTATCAACGACTAGTATCGAGACTGAAACTGTTCTATCAAGAAGCTCAATTTGTTATTGGCAACAATGGTACGATCCGAGTAATACAACATTATGATATCCGAAAGATACCGTATCTAGTGACTAGAGGAACTAATATTCCTATAAGGTTACGACCCCAATCCTACGCCTGAAAGCATACCCGCCAAAGAGAAGAAGGATTCGGAGTGGGAAACCAAATGCCTGGAGGCATTGTATTTTGATGGCCTAGACTATGAGCCTGAGCCAACTCCCAAGCCAGCAGAGACGGCCGGCAAATGGCTGATCAAGCATCGCACGTACTCTAGGTGGCACAAAGATTGCCGTGGCATCTTCTGGATACTTGGAAACCCTGGAAGTGGTAAGAGTGTTCTTATCAAGCGTGCCTTACGGAGTGATCAAGGATCGGCATTCACGTTATCATTCTTTTTTCGCAACCAAGGAAACCCTCTACAACGCACGGGCGAGGGGCTAATCCGAGCGCTTCTCTACCAATTGTTCTCGGAATATCCAGAGCACATCAGAGCTTTCAGCAAAGAGCAGAAAGCCACGGAAGCCAAGAACTCAAGTGGCTCAAAGTGGGAAGCGTCTTACTTGATGCGGCATCTTGAAACTACAGTCGAGCAAGTTATTGAACGCAGAAACATCCGTATATTCGTCGATGCACTCGATGAATGTAGAAGCCAGTCGGATGATGAAGATGATACGAAACACATATATGAGTTGGTAGAAAGCTTCCAACAAATGGACGAAAGGTTCCGTCTCGTGGGGAGGCTTAGTGTATGCTTCGCCTGCCGACACTACCCAAAGGTTGCAAACCTCGACACAGACAATTATCTCGAGATTGAGCTGTGCAACCGCGAAGATATTGAAGAATACGTTGCCCAACGCTTAAAAAGAGTGATCCGCGAAAGAGAACACGAGTCCCTCAGGAACAACCTAAAAAGCGTGATATTGCGATCAGCCAATGGCAATTTCTCTTGGGTTACCAGTGTCATTATCAAAGCTGCTCACATGTATCGAAATGGGCGGCCGGAAATCCTGGAGGTGGTCAAAGACATTCCAAAAGAGATGGATGACATATACCAAGAAGCCATACGCAAAATTCACCAACAAGAGGGTCGCGCGATATCGCTCAAGTTCTTACAATGGATTTGCTTCGCAAAAAGGCCACTCTCCATTCAGGAGCTTCGCTTTGCTATCAGAATCACCCCTAATCTCAGTTACCGGTCTTTCACGGAGCTCCCAAATTCCTCTTGGGGAGGAACTCTCCATGAAATGGAAAAGCTGGTTTCCTCACTCTCTTGGGGGCTTGCTAAAGTCAGAGGAGAACCGCCAACAGTTTTTTTCATTCATCAATCTGTAAAGGATTATCTCCTTAATAGTGGGTTTTCTATTTTAGACCAACGTCAAAGTAACACTCAGGAGGCACTGAAAGTTGGTCACAATCTGCTCCTTGACTCATGCTTATGGTGGCTCACAGAGAGTAGCTTGACAAGCGCCTTAGAAAGATGGATGGGCTCCTTTTCTCGACTCGCTGTAGAGGCGGTAATAACGATCCCAGATGACTTTGATGATTTCTCAGAGCATTTGATTACTTTGAAGAGTAGTCTCGTCGCTGGGGCAAGAGCTGGGAGTACGCGGCACCAAGTTGATGCGATGGACACGGAAAAGCGACATCTGATGCGGCAATTTGTCAATCCTAGAGGCGTCCAAGACTGGAATCGTATGTACCCACCAAAGCACCGCAGAGTTGGCCATTGGGAAGGTTCCAAAGAGTGGCTTGTGGTGGACGAAATCTTGGCTTGCTTTCTAGAACTTGCGGCTATTCTACAGAGCACGCCTTCTCTCTGGGGTGTCTTCTATTGTGGCAATCATTGGCTTGGTCACGCTCTTGATTGCTTGAAAGGCGGATCCGTCGATGCGGTTAAAGACAAATTTCGTTCCTTCTTTTCACGAGGACATCCTTCGCTGTTCCTTTTTCTCGATCTAAAGTTCGGCCCATTACAGCAAGCAGCTGGTCTCCCAACCCCGACCGTCTTAAGAGCGCTACTTGAGGAAGACGTTAAAAAACGCTTCTCCTTGAACTCTAATCATGGTCCAAGTCAATCTACCCCCCTGATGATTGCTTCGGAAGAAGGAAACATCCACAACGTTGAGATCATTTTGGGACAAAAAGACGTTCAAGTTGACGCGAAAGACTCCCTGGGGCGGACTGCTTTATTCAGAGCAGTTAGTAAGAGATGCTTGCCGGTTATCGAGTTACTCATCCGCTTCCATGCGTGTCTTGACCTTCAAGACTACAACGGACTCACTGTTTTGATGTTTGCAGCACAGAACGACCAAGCCGGTGACGCGGGAGTCTTGGGGGCATTGCTCGATCATGGTGCAAGCATGGAAATTCGGGACATTAATGGCTGGGATGCAATCGATCATGCCACCGAGAAAAACAGACAGGAACTCAACCGCCTCTCCATCAAGAAATATATTCCGCTACATGCACAGAGCCGCCGATTCAGTGAGAGAGAACTGATTGAAGCCTGCAAGAATGGAAATATCGGCTATGTCCGTGCCTTCTTTGACCACGGTATCAAATCAGGGTTCCTGGATAGCCAAAGGCTGCCCAGCCACTCTGTCTATAACTTAGCTGCTGATGCGACAATAGCAGCTGACCAGCAAACCGTGATCGAACTGCTACTTGACACCGGAGGTGAAATAGCCAGATACCCCCACTGGAGACCAGATCTGTTATTTGACACAGTACGCAAGCATGCCAGAGAGTGCCTCACAACACTTATCAGTAAGTACGGGTGGAAGGTTGACAAGCTGGATGGGAATGGCAACACGCTACTACACGTTGCCATCCAAGAAAGTCAGTTTCCGAGCCATCAATGCGAGAGGATTGAGAACTGTTCCAAACTATTCGTGGACATAATTGACACGATAATCTCAAAGGACGAATCCTACGAAGGCACGGTATTGAACAGCCCAAATCACCAATCACAAAGTCCCCTAGTCCTAGCATTGGAGTATGAAGGAACAGATCCCTTGATTCACCACATCCTTGCCGATAGGAGGGTCAATGTAAACTACCAGGGGGCGTCTGGCACAGCTCTCTATCACTCGGTTAAGAAGCGGAGGTACGCTGTTACTGAACTTCTTCTTAGCCACCCGGGGATCAATCCGAACCTAGGTTCGAGAGATGGTACAACACCACTTCAAGCTGCTAGCGTACGAAACGACACAGAATCTGTCCGTCTTCTATTAGCAAACGCCGCTACCAACATCACCGCACAAGAAGGGGACATGCCCCGATATCTGCAAGAGGCCTCGAGGGAGGGATTCTTGCAGACCGCAGTACAAGAGGTTTCAAGAAGTGTCGGGCGTGTGGCCGATCGCTTTTCTTTTAAGGGTATCTACAGCGGGCGAGAAATCAAGACTCAGGAATTCAAAGAAAGAGAGGGCAGGGTGTCCGAGGAGACCCGGCCGCGGAGTACTATAATACATGAACAGGAACCTCAACCTACAGACCGGTCGATCAACTCTCGATCACTGATTCTGCGAAAGGCGAATAATGATGGGGTAGATCTTCAAAATCCAGACGCTGGGCTGGCAACTAGCAGCGAGTCGTCATGGACAGCCGTCTCGCCTACAGCAACAGGCTCCGAAGTGTCATGGAATACATGGCAAGAAACCTTTTCGAAAGCGGGCGCTAAACTCTGGTTTAGATAGACATGATGAAGGCTTTCGACAATGAGGAGTGGAGCTTTTTATTTAATACAGGCTGCTTTTATCCTCTGTATTGTTTTTCCTGTGGCACGCATAACAGAGGGGTATATAAGAGAGGGTTAAAGGAGCATTAATTAGGCCTAACAAAGCCGACTATGCCGCAGGCGAAAGATCTTATAAAGTTCTAAACTATATCTTTCTGTAAGAAGACTGTCCTACATGGCCAAATTTTCCCATTCGCGTCTGGGTATTGGTACACGTTCTCGGCTACACCAATCAATCTATAACCCCGTCTCTCATACCAAGCCTGAGTGGGAATCTAGATCAATAGTAAGCCTTTTCCATAGATGACTAGGTGACAGCTGGCACTTACCTTGAAAGCTCCTCCATAATTGGCAACAGCAAAGTCCTCATCTGCCTGGTCTTCGTGATGCACCGTGTCTAGAAGGAGATGCCTAGCATTGAGGGGTTCCTCGATGGCCATACGTTCAGCGATATTCATAGCAGCTCCACCGATACCCAGACCCTGTAGTGTGTAAGATACGTAGAGACTCTTGACCCAGTATGTGCCAGACTTTGGAAGGCTCAGGTCGACGCTTTCTGCATAATCAGAGATATGGGTGTCGAGTGCGACGTGCCCGACCGGAAGGAATTTTGCGTCGGTGGGAACTCGTGGTTTTCCGAGTAGCGTCTCGCTTGAGTCGAGGAGTTCTTCTGCCTCCTACAAAGCATGAGTTGCAAGGTCGATTGGCTTACATACGGAACCTACCTTGGGATAAGCCTCAGTATGCATGTTGAGGTACTTCTCACGCTGCGGTTCATCTTGCGGAAAGATCTAACAGGAGACTTAGAATAACAATGCAGCAAAGTGGAGTGATATAGGGCTTACAATCCAGTAAACGCATTTCGTCCCGTTGATATGTCCATCTTTCCACACGGTCGGGACAATCGATGCTTGCCAGCCACAGATCACTCGCTGCTCTACCATGCGCTTCACATGTTCAGGGGAGTTTGGATCCCATGGGACCAGACAAACGGTCGGTTTCGCCATTTCGAGATCCTTGGTTTAATGGCTTTCTTCTTGCGGTGAGAGCCAGACAATGCGGCCAGCTTTATGACGTTAAGTATCTTGAGCTTCGCGTTTTATCGAGCTTATACCTGCTAGTAAGAAAATAAAAAACTAGCTTTACTTTAAGAACAGCATTAAAATAGTTCTTATACACGAAGTATGAATTTACCGCCTGAAAGGTATGCTATTTCAAGAGGTAGGTTATCCAAACATATCTTGGTAGTAAATACACGTAAGCACACTTGGCGGCTATAGGCGACCCCGCCCTGATGTCAACCACGCCCTAGTGCAATAGAGGGGCTGCGACCACGCGCTTATGCAGATAAGAACTGTCAATAGTAATCTCGAAATTACTCCGATAACTACACATGGACTTTAGATAGCAATGAAAATATCAAACTACTAAAAACACTCTATTAATCATATCAACTACTGCCAGACATGCTCAAACGGGAGGGAGACCCTCAAAACCAGTGACCTCCCATACCCAACAATTGACATCATTTAAATTCGCACCAAGATTCGTATGCCCATCCAGTAAACTGGCAACATTGAGTATTTGGTTCGGTGACATTTTCTGCTCTCCAAGAACATCAATGCGGTCGTTTTCTTCGTCTTGGAGCTGAGGCATGATACCTTGCTGTTCAATGAGGTGCAATATATCATGGAGACGCTCAAGTTCCTGGCGCCAAAACCGTGCAGGGAGATTTCCACCAGCGATAAGAGCGTCAATAATATTTCTTGTTAGCTCAAAGGAAGACTCGCTTGCTGCATCTGGGAAGGGTTGGGTGGCGGATATAAGTGTCAGGACAAAACCAGCTGAGAATGCATGGTCGAGATCAAAGGGGATAAATAGTTCTTCAAAATGGTAGCATCTTCACTAACTGCACGAAGCACGTGCATACCTAGCGGGTCCTGTGACTGGCGTGTAGTCAGGACGGAGTGATTTGTGCGCGGAGTCGTAACAGGTAACAGGTTCTCGCCGAGGCCTTGACAGGCTCGCAATCTCATAGTTGGCATTGCTGTCATGTCTGCTCATTTCCAGCTTGTCTCTAAGAATACACATGAGAAGTGACCTTGTAGCAAGGACGATGCACTGGCTTAGCTGTTAGTTCAAATCCATGGTGAGTTAAAGGTATATACCGTGACTTTCCTGGTGATAGCAGAAGTTCGGGGTTGCGGAGACCCGTGATAGTGGGCTTTGGCTGTCCAGCTTTAGATCCGGCACCGAATTTAGCTCAACTCCAAGCGCAGCGAGTTCCCTCAAAACAGTCATGGTGTTTTTCGGGAATGAGATATCTAATTTCCCATCGATACAATATATAGCTAATGATTGTGTCAGCTTCCGAGTCATCTGCTACGTGTTGGAAAACACGAACTGTTGAGAACTTAGGTCTTGAGCCTTGATAGTTTGATATTCATCTCCAGTGAGCCGAATCTTCGAGGCTTAGTCTGATCTCCTGGGATCGGCACCGAAATATCACTGTCCTGAACAGAGCTTGGAGCGCCCATCAGGGATGAAAATTTGCGATCGAGGATGTAGAGCGTCCACCATGCATTGCGATATCGCCTTACTTCAGGATAGTCTGCGGGTTCTCCAGCGATATCACGGTGCAGGTCTTGACTGAGTGCTATCCGAAGACCCATTCCAAGCTACGAAACGCCAGTCAGGATGGTCTGTGATCAACAGCTTGGAGATATAAAGCAAGACCGCAGCATACTTCAATCGACAAGATAGGGTCTATATGTAGTCTATATGTATCTGGTAATAGCTCCATGGCTTTCATGAAGTACTCGCTCCCCAGTGAGCCAGCCTTGGACATACCGCGAGGAGTAGTCCTTTACCCAGAGCCATGATGAGGAAGTACTGAACATACCACATCCTATTCCCAGCGGTCACCAGCGGTGGACCATCGCTGTATAGTGAATGAAGAGTTGGCATGAACTTTTGTTCGTCAAATAGATGGTAAGTTTGGACGATGTAAAACTTGACCGTGTTGGTGAGATAAAGGGCATAGTCCAGGGAAGGCTAGGAACAGCTGCTCACTTCTCTGATATGACAACTTTGCGGTCTTCCTGCTCAAACACGCAGTCTGTTGAGCGACGCGTGCAATTGGCGCAGGGACACGTCCCTGAGCAACGAACTTTGCGCTCACGGCATTGCATACATCTTTGAAGGTTTATTTATGTTAGCGATTGCGCCTCTGCTTTTGGCTAGATATAATTGATTAATGAAGCGAGAGTCTTGTTACGCCTCCCCGACGGTGGAGGCGTCGATTGTTGGTTCATCCTAATATCTGTATGGCATGTCGTTATTTCTTCAATTACTTTCTCTTTTTGGGCATTTCAGATTTGAGGTCAAATCGAAGCAAGGTACTGGTAGTAAAGATGCTAAGCTATCGGAGTAACACAAGTTATAGCCGGAACCCGATGTCAGCGTGCCCTGGGGTTATCTGGGCAGTTTGTTTGACTGTTTATATAATGGCTAACAGGTCGCTGGGCTATAGCAAAACTGGTAAAGAATGTTCACATCAGTAATACAGAGTACGTTTATGTCAATCTTCCTCTTGACTACCTCTGTCCCAATTTCACGTGGAATGCTAAGAGCGCAAGTTCGTGCTACAAAGGATGATTCCTGTTGGTCACACAAACACGGCCGAAGAAACCGTGTGATCAATTCCCAAATCAACCCCAACCGAATATTGAGTATTCATATACTAAGACGCTCTACATCACTATGACGTAGTAAATACTTGGCTACTCAGCAAATAGGCTTTGTTAGTCTCAGGAGGCCTACCATGACAAAATTCCCCGCTTCTTGTCTCAGCAGTCCCTTACAAATTCGATTCTCCTCCCGATCAAACGAATTTTTGGATGTCACCTAATTGCGCTCTTAATTCTCTCTATCGACTGTTGCACCTCACGAGTACAGCTTCGACTTTCTGGATGGCCCAATATGGGTCCAGTTATGGGCACGCAACTGGACGAGCGAGTGATCTATCAAGCGACAAAGCATGTTTTCGTTGGGAAGTACGCTAAAATACGAGAACTTAGGGTTGTATGGCAGTCGATTAACAACAACTTACTGGTGGGGAACCCGGTGCAGCAAGTCGTTACTGACCACGGCTATGACGCTGTCGCTGAAGTAGTGTTAAAGCTACTTGTAGAAAGGGTTTACGAGTCAGCGACTATTGCCAGTCAACGCTTTCCCGGTCTATCTGAGCCTCCATCAGTCCAGACGGCTGTCAGCACGCAAGTAGAAGCAGAGGCCAGCAGGACTGAGCAAGTCACGCTTGAGGGTGTCAAACTGGCCAACTCGGAAAACGGTCAGGAGACCGGTCACGCGGAAGAAGATACTAAGCCAGTACAGGGTATGTCTCGTCCATTCAAGTTAATCAATAGTGGCTAAGGCTGGACAGACGCTAGTGACGGTAATGCGTGCGACAATGCTGGCATCTCATTGTCATCCCTAGTCTATCTGCCGTTTCCTACTGAGCATCTTCTCATGGAGAAACTTCAAAAGGTCCTGGAAGCTGCGTGCTACGAGTATGGAGTAAGAGAACTTCCGAGTATTATGCAAGATCGCCACTGGGACTGTCCTGAAGCAGTAGAGCTTAACCAGTGGGCAGAGTTGCTTGGAAATCAAGGAAACTTAAAGCGGCAGGGCAACAAAAAGTCGCACAAAAGAGTACTGCAATCAATTGCACAAATCAGACATACAGCTGTTCATCGCGTCCGTACCGATTCAACGGGACTCCAACGATTTCTCGCAGACGCAGAAGACCTTGCCAGAGCTCTAGGAGACGATTTATGCACAGAAGCCATCTCGAAACTCCGTTTAGATACTGAGTCAGTAATTACAGAGCTCACACAAAACAAGAAGTCTCTACGGCTGCAGTTGGACGAGGCTCAAGAGGCGATAGCGAGGCAGCGTGCCGAACTAGATCAGAAAGAGCAGGATAATTTGCACCGCATCGAAAGGGAAGATAAAATATACTCTTCTCAGGCTGGCGAAAGACTGGAAAAGGCTCTTTGTCACGTGGAAAACTTTGTAGTAGTGCAGGAGAGTGAGAATTCTGCGATGGGTGGGTTGGGCCGCGACGATGCTTCGCCTATCTGTGATACCGACAGCAATTTGGATGACGCAGAGCATTTCGAAGACTGCAGAGAGTCATGATTGTCTACTATAGTACCAAGAACTCTACAATGTATATCTGAAAGCTTCTCGACCCTCGCATAGGTACTTCCCTTGATCAGCCTGTCTATTATTATGACAGAGCATAAACATTGTCAGCGCGGCGACCACAACAGCAGCCACGTTGATGGCCATAACAGCGACGAGTCCGGGGATGTAGTTTGGCGCGTCTTGTTGTCCTGGAGTGCTGTTAGCTTAGGGCTACTGAAATAGGGGCCAGTAACTTACGGAAGACCATGCTGGAATAAATCCCACCAACGCCACTCATGCTGATGAGAAAGCCAGTAGAAACGGCGCGACGAGCATCGCCAACAATGTTGTTGGCCTGCCACGCAAGGGTCGTCACAACAAGACCATTAGCGCCAGCAACGCCGAGAAATGTGCCGACGTAGCGAGGGGTTGGTGAATTGAGGAAACCAGTCATGCATAGCCCAATGATGCCAATCAGGCCTTGGAAGATAACGAACGGGCCTCGCAGTCTCGTCTTATCAGCCAGCCACGAGATGCTCATTGCTTCCACCACAGCAAACAGCGCTGGAGGTGTACTCAGAATAAACGAAAGCTCAAGTGAGTATCCGAGGCCACCTCGTAGGATGATGGGTAGGAAGAATAGGAAAGCATATACTCCAACGGCACCGGCCATGTACATGAGTGAATAGGCCCAGGGCTTCCAGTCAGCGGCTGTCTGCCCAATGATCTTCATGGTCACTTTCTCTCGTTCTTCGGGGCCGCGGTCCCCGGCTAGTCGTTCTTTGACGAAGGCGCGTTCTTCAGGGGTGAGGAATGTGTTTTTATCGGAGTCGGGAAAGTCGACGATGATGAACCATGAGCCGATGCCAGCGACGACTGTGATGGCACCTTCGACAATGAAGATCCAGCGCCATCTGCGGTTGTCAGTAATAGTCATTATAGAGCTCATGAAGAATACTCACCCCTTGTAATGATGGGTCTTGGAGATCTGGATGAGGCCATAGGCGAGGATGTTGGCGAAAGCTGAGAGTGCAGAAGCAGTCAAGAAGAAGCCGGCCATGCGTTTCTGTACCTCGTATCTCTTGTACCAAGAAGATACAAGATAGACACAACCTGGGTGTTAATTAGTATGTTATACACATCAAATATGGGACAAGTAGTGGCTACCTGGAAAGAAGCCAGCCTCGAAAACACCAAGCAGAGCTCTCAGTACAGCGAGACCAGCCCAGTTGTTCAAGAAGCCAATACCAAGGGACACCAACCCCCAGCCGAAGGCTAGAAAAGCAAGCCAGTTCGCTGCGCCAAGTTTGTGAATGAAGGCATTGCTGGGGATCTCAAAGAGGATGTACCCGATGAAGAAGACCATTAAGACGATAGACACCCGGTTACCAACGGCGAGGTCGAGGTCTTGATCCATACCGGAGATGCGAGCGACGGCAACGTTGGATCGGTCGACGAGGGCGATTGTATAGAGGCATCCGAGGATAGGCAAGAGTCGAGTATCGATCTTTCGAAGAACGCGCTTCTCGAACTTCGCGTCGTGGGCTGACTGGACATTGTCCTTGGTCTCCATCTGTTCTAGCTCATGTTTTTCCTCGTGAGACATGTCTATATCTGTGTGGGCGGTGCTGTTAGCCATAGTGAAGAAATGCTACTGGCGGGTGAACTCATGCAGGTGTCCATGAAATCCGGGGAAGTCTGGTGTCACTTTTATAGACGTGCATTCTGGGCCAAGATCATCTCATTTGGTAGCTTTCTAGTTTGAGAAGGGAAACGCGAAGGATGGAGGATCTACAAGGCTAACCATAACCGATGACAGGGATGGCCATCGGCTATGGTGATTCCCGGAGACATCCTTGGGGGCAATAAAACCTCAGACCTTGACCCCAATTGATAGAAATATCTAGGCAGTTTGGGCTAAACTTACGAGGCTTCTTACTGCATATATTTTGACACCCGGCTTCCAGTTCTTCACTTTTCTTGCTGAGGAAGATCTCTGTGCAAACGAACAGGTCCAGTCGGTTAAGCTTGAATCGATTCAGCGTGATGAATATGCGGGGTAGACTACATCCTTCGCTCCAGGTCCACTATTGTGGCACGCCCCGGATCTTGCAGGCGGGGAAGAGAAGGGATGCAGCCTCTGAAGTGTCATGAGTTTCTCTGCGTAATTGGCGGCAATGGATCAACAAAGCCCTTCGCAGCGGACCAGGAGAACGCCCAATCATGGTAGGAAGAGAGGGACGGGAAGCGAGCGTTGCAATCGGCGGAGAACAAAGTGTGATGGATCTGCTATTGGTGTACCGTGCTCAGCCTGCAAAAAGAGTGGCTATCATGAGCAATGTGCACTCATCCAGTCTAAGCGTCGAAGGTAGGGCACTATCACCATCCAGTGAAGTAAGACTGATCTCTGTCTTGTAGAGGCCCTGACGGGCGATACACGTTGCTGCCTGATATCGAGTCGCGCCGCAGCACAGGCAGTCCTGGCGCTGCCCCAAGCAATGAGGATGAATCTATGGCCTTGACCACCGAAGGCTCTCCGACAGGAGAATAATACAACAGTACTTCAATGCAACAACCGGGCGATACGACTATCACTAGACCTGCCTCTGATCGGCATGCAAGTCCTAACACCCAACCAAGCGTCGTCGGAGAAAGCTGGTACGCTTCCTATGTCATGAGAGGTTACACGCCCGGTCACAACAGTGTTCACCGCCCAATTGGTGAGTGCAATGAAACAGTTCAGAGTGTTGCCCGTGATACGAGGAGAGACAGCGTCTGCAGTCGACCGTCCTTGCCTCGTCAGAAGACAGCACTGTTGGATCTCCCATCACCGGACTTAGTAGACCGTCTCATTAAGGTCTACTTCGAGAGGTTCCACTCCTTCTGTCCCATCCTCGGCAGAAAATATTTTCGAGGGTCCCTTGAGGATGGCACTATGTCCGGTACGCTGCTCCGAAGTGTCCTTTTTGTTGCATCAATACACTGTGATCCTGAGGTACTGCATCTCATGGGTTACAGTACTCGATGGGACGCGAATAATGCGCTGTACAACAGAGCCAGCGCAGCGTTTGATGCTGATCGAGAATCGAGTCGTACTCATATGATCCTGTCGTCTTACCTGCTTCACTATTGGTTCGGAAGCCCGACGACTTATCGCGATTGCCACTAGTGGCTTACTGCTGCGATATGGTCTGAGCAGTGTACTGGGTATTATAAAAGCACAAGAAATAGCAAGATAGTGCTAGAGAAGAGGTCAAGGTAGAAGCGCATTTAGTGGTGTCTTTATGTAAGTATCTCCCTAGTGATCAAGATTAGCTATTGACTAGTCAGGTACGTGATCGTCAAATCGCCATCTCTACTGGCACTTAACAACGAGGATCACGATGTTAAAGAACTTGCTGAAGAAGACCCAGAAACGGTACAATACCTCGTATTACAGGTTAAGTTGAGTAAAGCCAGTAAGCTCGCCAATGCTAATTTTTGCCACTGGAACCACTAACAGAACAGTAGCTCGATTGTACTTCTCCCACTGCTCGCCATCTAGTCTTTCGCTATGCAAGGAGGCTCATGTACTCCATGAAGCCATGAGTGATATCCAGTCAACATTGCAAGCCTGGTATGACACAAAACAAACCCCAAACTTTTCCTACACGCAATAAAAGAGTCGGCATACATCACTCTGGAAGATCACTATATTTTTGTATCAGAGCCGTGGACAGCGTAGCCTTCTTTCAAAATTGTAGCTCGTGGCCGCCTTCTGTTCGACCTTCGTATATGCTGTTGGTTCTAACCAACATACTTGTGCCGTGTTTCCGACGTAGAACCAACAGCATGGAGCCTTGACCTCTTTTCGGCAGACATGAACCAATGACATTGCAACCAACACACACGTGTAAGGTGCGATGATGGACGGGGCTTTTGACAGTCAATACAACAGCATTGATCGCATAACTACTTGCCGGAATCCTCTGTATTGCCAGGATACATATATTCGGCTGCCAAAACAATAAAT
This sequence comes from Fusarium mundagurra, assembly GCA_013396205.1. Classification (NCBI taxonomy): domain Eukaryota; kingdom Fungi; phylum Ascomycota; class Sordariomycetes; order Hypocreales; family Nectriaceae; genus Fusarium; species Fusarium mundagurra. The sequence continues at coordinate 162,380 of JAAOAN010000076.1, forward strand.
TCATGTGTATGTTCTGATAAAGTAAGCGGCAGGGCTAGGGGTCGTTGTGTCATGTGTGCAGCACGCTATGGCCTTGCTTTACGGCTCCCGTGGTGGTTGGGTATGCCGTAAACGCTTCTGAGTGGACAGTAATGCAGCGAATGACAGGTCTTTCACTCATTAATAAGCCGTGCCCCCCGTACATATCCCCTGCTCTCCCAGCAACTGGTACTCAAGAATTTACACTGCTAGGTTCTCCCCCACTCAGTCAACAACTCCTCACGAGCGACAATATCAGTAAGCAATAAAATGCCGCCGTTGGAATTTTTTCATTGACCCTACGACATAAGAGTATCAGACCGATCCATCATTTTCATTATGCCGGAAAGTACCGAAGCTACGAAGCTCGCTCAGCGCGCGTTGGAAGAACATGGACCCTTGAAAGAGGTTGAACCTAACATTGTCGGCATCGATGGGCATCGCTTTCGCATCAACTATGGGGTGCCGCAAGAGGTTACGGACAGGCTACATGCGCCCTGTGATCAGGACGAAGTCAAGTACGAAGATATACCTGATGATCTGAAGGCATACGAGGTGAAGGAAGACTCGAATGACGGCTTGCCGATCAGCGCCTAACCGTGCATGACATTCTGTTACTTACTATATTTCCCAGTAATACGCCGAAGCAGACCTTCAGCACGAGACCGGATTGTAGACAGCATGCACAAGTTTTTAAAGTTAACTCACTCAATGCTACGAATCAATTTTACAGGATAAACTCAGGATAAAGACCAAGGCGACCATTTCGACCCTTTAGGCTTTGGTCTTTCCCGCACGCATGAGCTTCCCATCTCCTTGATGTGGCTTTATGAAAACCACCCCTATGATGCTGGTGACACGATACTTAAAACCATCGAGCTCATGTTTGATGGTAATCGAAAGGGAGGCCGTGACTAGACAGAGTTCTTCGTCGAGGGTATTTTCCCTAAAGGAGGAACTAGTACATTTAAATCAAGCGGTTTTACACATGGCGCAAATTTGGCTCAGGATAAGTGCTTGCATTCCTGAAATAAACTTACGAGTACTCAAACTACATAAGGCCTTCGATACCCAACTGTGCTCTATCGCTTGACGGGGAATGATAGCCTTGTACAGCAGACTAAGATGGCAGTCAATATGACAGCAAAGCATCAAGGGTTTGTTTCCGGTACTGTTATTGCTCATAAGCCTTTAGGTGCCCTTAGTCCCCAAAGAGGATACGTGTCAGAATGATTGGAAAGCCCCAAATTGTTAGATCAAGCATATACAACTAGTTCGGTCAGAGCTCTATATGGCAGTCAAGTCCATGTTTTCCTACGCCTTCCTATACCGTTTTCGTGGGGTCAACAGTTACGCAGACAAAGCAGAACCTGCAGCTTTCAACGCATTTCCAGCCGCCATTAGCCCAGACTGTAAGGAGAGAATGATCTTGTGCTCAACGTATAACACACTTCTAATACAATGCAGGGTGGTCTCACCAGTATGTAACGCAGACAAACCAAATCCTGTCAGGAAATCTGATCCCAAACCCATGTTTCAATGTCATTTCCTATGCCAATTCATACGGCTTCAAACCCAATTTTGTGAGTCGACAACTTTACGAGTGATGAACACTCCCAAACTCACCTCTTGTACCCAGCCCTGCTGTACAGTCAATCGCCCTCAAGCGTATGCCAAGTACGTCGCCTCATCTTATGCTAAGATCAATGAAAGCACGGTTGCGCACCTTCTCCTTGGTCCTACATCTGTTGAAACTCGGATCAAAGGTAAAACAGTCAAAGGTGAGACTCTAGACTTACGTTTACTGGTAGTCTTTGGGTGGCTTACATTATGAGAAAAGTCAAATGCAAAACAAGCTATCCATTCGACTTCATGCTCAAATACACGATTGAGAGTCAAACGAATTTGGACTTTGCAGTCAGGATCCCCGGCTGGACCACCCCGGAGGTGAATATCGAGATGAATGGCGGTCGCAGCAAGAGAGTCATTCCGGATGACTCTAGGTTGAACCACATAGCAACTCTTCCGGGAGCCACGACTGTGACGCTGGAGCTACCTATAGAGGTTCGGATCGCAATGCGCAACTCATCCGCCAGTATTTACTATGGCCCATTGCTCTATGCATTCGATATTCCTTATACGAAGACGCATCACCAACTATTGAATTGGACCGATCGCAAGCCTCTCGCAAATGACGAGGTGCACCCCAAGTTCCATGACTACGTGTTAGAACCGACTAAGCTTTGGCAGTACGCAATCGACCCAGATAGCACCGTCGTCGAGACATCCACATCGACCGTTGATAACCTGCCCAATCCGATCTTTGCAAAGGACGCTCCCCCAGCTTTTCTTACTGTCGATGCGTGGAAGATTCGCATTGCCTGGCCAACAGATGATGATACGGCGGCGTGGCCTCCAATCGACCCAGTGGTGACAAGGATAAGAAGGAAAAGATAAAATTCGTCCCGTTTGGATCGGCCAAGTTGCATATTGCACAATTCCCTGTAGCAAAATCATAATGACGAAACTGAGTCGAGTCTTGGACGGGTATCGAGAACGGCTTCTACAGATTTTAGATCAATTTGACCATGTATATACATGTCCACAAATTGTAAATCCTACGAGTATTTAAGCAGCCCAAAGACTCCCACTGAGTGAATTTCACAAAGATAAACTCCTGCTGGGCCTTGTGATAATGGGTTCGCTTGCAGACAGTAGGCTACCATATTCTCTCCGCATTAGCACTTTCGTCAGAAAATACCGCAAATGATGACTGCATTAGCTCTGACGAGCTGAATTGAGACGTGACCAGGTGACTACCGCAAGTAGCAAACGCCCTACCACCCTCAAATGGTAAACGATTAAGTTCTGTCATCCATAGTGAACGTTCTGCAGCTCATATGTGATTGATTTGCCTACTACAAATTGACTCTAGAACACGGTTCGGGCCGGAGGTTGGCAGCTTCAAGCGTCATCTGCCACTTGTTGGAGCGCTGCTAACAACCCCTTTCGTATAACTTTAACTCATGCGGGCAATCCTTGACCATGCTGGTCTTTCAGCCTCATTAACCTTATCAAGGCATGTTAAGACCATGTCCCCAATAAATTGACCCGCTGTACAACCCTTCGTGGGCAAAACGACTTCACTCTTTGAGCTGGATCAGAGGTTGTAACGACATAGAGATAACTAATTCATTCTTCCCAAGTTGGTCCCTTGCTCTACAGGTGGTCGAGATCGTCTACTTCATTTTAATATCTGTTGGGATGCGTGATATCAAGACACTTCCAGGTATGCTCCAACTTGAGGTGCGGCTGAGCATGCATGATGTCATTGTAATTTACAACGGGTTGATCTTACACACCACTACACAAATCCGAGCAAGGTTTTGCAGGGGTTGGTGCCCATGACAGTGAAATATACTGTGTACATAGCTTCGTCAGCGCCAAGTAAGAGATACCTGCATTTCATCGCGAAGAATGGCTCGTGAGGGTGCCATCTTTCACCTACCCCGCTGCCATCTCTAAGGCACCCAGTTACCTCTTCTAAGCATATCTGCACTCGATGTTTGCATGTGGAACCGTAACACCACTCATCTTTTCCATCCAGCTTCTTTCGTGACTACGTCGGTTTTAGAATATTCCTATAGTATGATGCGAACTTCGAACAGAAATAATGGCAATAGTTCCCAGGCGTTTCCGCAGAAAATGAGAGGCTCCGTGACAACCGATAACATTGCATCAGGCCGGAGCGTCCAGATGAATGGTGATATCGGAAACAGGGAAACGATTAGCAATGATATGAAAACAACAGTTAAAGCTTTTGGGCCTGCAAACTTTACGTTCATACAGACTTTCCCCTCAGATAGGGAACGTGCCAGTAAGTTGAAGTTCCTTGTCGCAGCACTCAAGCTATAGTTAGTCATATCACTAAGCGTTCAACAGACGACACCGATCCCAGCCAAGTTTTCGGACAAATTGTGGATACTGTCTTCCCAGGACAGCTCCAAGGGAACTTAAATGCATCAACGCCAGTCTCGTCACCAAGTTCCACCCAGAGACCCGAATCAGAGGTCTTCAATAATGACTCCTGTAACACGACAAATCAGCTAGAAAATGGGGCACGAATAGTCCACTACCACTTCCAAGCAATAGAAGCTTTATATGAAGAGGTCACCAACATCTTCGAAACACGCATGGACTCAGTTGAGTCATCAGAAATTCTGCGCTTGTTGATCGACGAGCCACGAGGGGAACTACAACAACGGCAAGCGGACATTCTCGGTCCTTCCAGATGTTCCACCCATGGCAGCAACTCCCTTCCTCATGTAAAGGAGTGGCTCCAAGTAACTTACGCTCTTCATGGCGTAAAGACAGCGGTTGAAGATGCTCTCAGCATGCTTAGACGGAATAGAGTAGGGCTCCTGTTTGGGCTTCAATATCTGGTAGTCTATTTTAAGCTGACACCGTTCGTTTGCTAGGGACCAGTCAGCATCTCTGATCAAGCAATCATTGACGCCCAGAGGCGGATTAGTACCGATACAGGCCTCTCCACAGACAAGGGGACTGGAGACACCGGTATTTCACTCCTCACTGCTTGCCTTGCAGTTAAACGTTTCATAAGGGAGACGTCTGAACTTGCAAAACTCGTGGACGACGGCGAAACGACACCTGCAATAGCCCTTAAACAATATGGACGGAGGAGGGATGCATCTACTACCGTTTGCGACATCCTGAGCCAAGTCTGCCATAGCCACACGGAACATCAGATATACATTAATTTGAGTATGCAGGGTGGGGACGACAAGGAAGCAGCAGAGGTCATGTTTTCACTCGCCTTCGAAGACTACTCAGAGCATGCAAGGGAATCACCAAGTTTGGTGTGGTTCATCGCTCACACTTTTATTGTATGTGAGAAAGGTTACAATTCCAAGCGGAAGAAACAAAAGCAGAAAGACACACTGGGACCATTGCAGCCGAAGCGGATAAAGAAGACCCAGAAAAAAGCAGAATATTACCAGAGGCGTCATCGCAAGTTGTTTAGGACTAATGCAGCTATCCTTCCGCAAAGAGCCGGCCAACGTTCTATCTCGATGATCCAATTTTGTCCCGCGGGGCTGAAACAGGGCGAGGGAGGAACTTGTGCCATACAGATGCCGCTCTCTGACGAGGCTAGTCACATGGAGCACAAACTTATATTTCCCTGCACAGACCAACTTCCTGGAAGGGATACACACCTAGTCCCGTTGGCGGAATGGATCAAGGCTAGAGAGGCTGTGGATCGCGGGTCTCCGATCTCGAGAACCGGAACTTTGCTTATCTGCGCCAAGCTTTCCCGGCTCATAGTGGAGGCTGTATTGGAGCTTCCTTTGGGTATATTCTCAACGTCACAACTACGCAGCGATCAAATTGTGGTATTCCACCCGACAAGAGGAAACGATCAGGACCTGGCTTCCGTCAATCTCGAGCCACACGTGAGGGTTCGGTTAGAAAGCAGGCCAGCTTCCAACTCTGGGTCTCTGGACATCCAGCTGGCCAGCTCCCACAACATCCTCTTTGGCCTCTGCGTCACGCTTTTGCAGCTAGCAGATCCACATATGATATATGACCTGAAATATTGGAAGGACGGCCGTGTTTCGGAGCAGCATGGCGACTTCAATAAGCTTAAGAATCGGGTGCTTTCAGAGTACAACGGTGGCTTATGGCATAATGAAAACTATCGCAGCGCAGCTCGGTACTGCTTCAGGAAGTCAACTGGAGATAACAACTTATATAACTTGTTCCAAAAAGAGTCGCAGAAAGATTTCTATGAGAAAGTGGTGATATGCTTGCGAAAAGCGGAAGAGCAGCATAAGGAAATGTACAATTCTGTTATTAGCATCATTCAACATAGTACCTAGGCAGAATAAGATTTCATTGGACTTTTTAGAAACTCCTTCTTTTTCTACTTTGTTAGTATCTTCTTAGAATTGGCTAGGCATCTGTATACTCTGCGCAATCCTCTCTATTATACCTAGATTATACTATCCGAACGCCCGCAACAAAATCTGTGCAAAACAGAGAATAAGTCCCAAGTTCTAATCCTTTGTAATCCTTCGTTTCAATTTCGGATTAACATCCTTGCAGTCCGAAGAAGATATTCCTGGAGCTTTCGACGTTTCTGCAATTCCAGCTTCATGCTCTTTACGTGCCAGGTTAACATCGGCCAAGGATTCTGAATTGTCGGCCAGAGTTGTTTTACTGGCTCCCAGTGCGTTTTGATCTTGTTTTATGTTGATATGCTCAGGACAGTCGGTATCGCCCATGTTCAAATCTATCGTTGGCTCCATCCGTCGGACTGTGGAGGGTAATCCTTGTGGCTCTCTACCCGCCGATGAACTGCGTCCTACTCGAAAGTGTGGACTGTTATACATCGTATCAAATCGAACTGTTTCCCATGACATTGTAATTCTTGGATTGTTAAGAGAGTCCGAATCATTCGCCTGGCCTGTATCATATTCCATCTCCTGTAGTTCCTCCTGTACAACCTGAGGGACTACGTAGCAGAGGATATGCAAAGGAGCTAGGGAAACGGAGGTATCAACAGACCGACTATATATACGTGTGGGGCTCTGGGCTACCCGAAGACGACGTTTCAGTGGTCCCTCGATGATCCGGTCCCGAAGCTCGGTTTCGGGATTGCAGTTGAACTCGAGTTCGCCGCGGAGATCTTGCAAGATAGTAAGTAACCTATCAAGAAGAGGTTGAATAAGATCCCAGGACGGTAGTAGTTCGTTCGCCATAGGGCCATTACACACTTGCTTTATTCGCCGGTAGTGAGCGCTGATGAACGATGTTGCTTCGGTGAATTCTTTCGTGTATGGTAATGGCGCCGAGTGGTTTCTGAACCATCGTTTGGAGGACTCGAAGAATTCGTCCATGATCAGAGTCTGCATAGAGGGCCCCAGTACCTCCGCCAGGGAGTTGACTTTGGTATTCGCATAAACGGTCCCTCGACACAGACTTTCCAACAGAGCAGAAGTGAACTGGAGAGATCTGCGATCATGAAAGTCATTTCGGGCAACCTCGCCCTGCATTAACACTGTCGGCTGGGGAAGATTCTGCTCGTCAACCGCCTTTCGAATGGCCTTCAAGATATCCTCGGGCAGCGTTGTCTCTGAAACCTTGATGCGGCTCAAGTGGTATGTCAAACCGGACGCGCCATCTTCTTCTACTTCTTTATCTTTAGCATCCTGGTGTTCCAGGGCCGCGCGAATCTCGTCGGAAGTTAATCTATTCTCACGAGCAGTTATTAGAACCGTAAAAGTGGATAGTCCTGACCCAAGAAACCCAGGATTAGGTGGAGGCCGTGAATGAAACCAAGTGTCCCTGATAGCTGTTGTTGTGTCCTGGGCCATCGACCACAGCGAGCGAAGAAAAGTCAAATTCGGTTGTTTCATCTTTGTCGACGAAGGTAGTCGAAGCTGAGAGAACTCAATCGCGTCTGAGAGACGTCGCCTGTGTCGAAGCTTGCTAGGTTGCCTCCTGTTCCTTCCCTCAGAGTGTATCCTCATTGGATGAGTGAGACGCATCTCAGGACCTGAGTGTTCGCCGGCCGAGAAATAAATCGGATCACTTGTAGACGACAGGGTTTCATAGTCTTAACTCATGTCAGAACAAATATTCCCAATTTCTATTATACCAGGGGAGTTTGAGTGAGAGTTACCTGTGAACGATAGAAGTTCTTCACAGCCCAGATCTAATCTAAATAGATAGGGGGCACCACGATCGACATTCCCGTGCTGACGCACCTCGATGGTTGCTGCTTGAAGCAATTCATGTCTAATGTCAATTCCATTGAGGCCTTGGATCTCTTGACGTATCCCTTCAAGAATCAGCCTTAGACATAGGGAACCTGTTGGCTTTTCGAAGCTGGGTAAGGTGCCTTCGCGTAGCACGGTGGTTTTCCCATCCCGTTCCTCTTTCGCTTTCGCAAGCAGTTTCTCAAGCCGCGAGATGAGCTCTCTGATGTTTCCTAAGCCCTCAGCGGTATTGTTGATTACTAATTTAGTTAGTAAACTCAGGCAAAGTCCTGTAGAGCGAAAGGAGCTGAGAAATGGTGAATGTGTTCAAATTGTTGAACGGATCCTTACATTGCAGAATCCTTTCACCAAGGGCGATTATGTGGCCCCTAGCCTGATCCACACTGGGAAACCTGTTGTTACGGGGAGGAGTGTCGAAATATCGAGCTAGTCGTGCACTTCCAACGCTCTCTTTCCAGTTGTAGAGAGCCAAATAGTCCTCCATGAGCTGCATTTTAACATATGCCCAAGAGCTAGGAGTGGCGTTGTCACTAATATTCTCAGTTTCTATGATCAGTCGAAGTCAGCAAAGGAACATCGCCATGTCAACTGATTCATTCCCTCAAATAGCCACGAGAGTTTTAGAAATACCTTCAAGAACCGGTGACTTCAAGGGACTAGCGTCGAGGAAGCAGACTTTCATCAGCAGTTCCGTAATCAACTCACAAAGTTTGGGAAAGATGTTTGCTTTCCAACTTTGCCTGATTGGAGGATCTAATTGTGCCAACAATGACGATAGGCATGGCGCTGAGCTTGAGCCAGATCTGTCGCCCGCATACTCCGTTTTCGCATGGCCTAAATCTTGTAGAGTGTTCTCGGCTTTCAAATCTTCTTTTCTCGTTTCCCTAAGTTCAGACATGATAGCTAAGACTTTAAGTATGATAATCTGATGGGGAAAGGCGTGATGGCGAGTGAAACAATAGAAGGGCTTATCGAAAAAGCAATTGAATGCAAATGGAATCTTGACCAGAACCCATTGGAACATGAGTCCTTGACTGAGCGGGGAGCCTTACGAGCAACAGGATGAACTGCACATGCAGGTAGTGCTTTATCAGCCAACCACCAAAGGGCAAACACGTCACCCCCACCACCACCAGAATTCATAAGTCACTACACAGTTCCCAACCGTCGCCCGAGACTGTGCAAAGAATGGTGGGCTTAATCTAGTAGTTTGTACCCGTTGGCTCGAGCCAACGGGTAATGTTCAAATGCCATAGCGATTGAAGCATGGTCGCAGTAGAGGCAAGGAAAATGCATTAATAAGAGCCCCCACCATTGGATGCCATTGCCATGTGATAAGCAGATATGATATAACCCTCGTTTCTTCAACCAATAGGTCGGAATCGTGACGCCTGTGCTTATATGCTGCATTTGGATGGCGCGGAACTTGGAGGTTCCGAGTCAGCCAAGATTGAAATGACACCATGCGCAAGCGGCAAGGTAAGCAACCCGTCAGACCAACCCTTGGTCGTTGCACTATTAATCGATATGGATTATTTCAACTCGATTCGGTGACTTGCATTTCAGCTTTCGGTGAGGTCCGTTGCACATGTAGTAGGACTCTGAAGCGAGGCCTCACCTCCATGTTACATCGATGCGCCGTGCGCTGGCGGTGCTCTGGAAACCTGTGGAATTATGAAGTCCAACAAAAGTACTGAGAATCACGAAAGATTTTATTTAATACTGCCATAGTTCCCAACTTTGGATAACACCTCCTCCCCGGCTATCGATGGCGACGCTCAACGGCTTTTGATGACCTTAATTATATCAAATGATCAATCATACGTAGCCAGGTTCACTTCAGGTCAACATTAGCGAAAAGTGCAACTAGGCGCCCTTCTCTTCAACGACTTAGTATTCTGACATCTTCCGTCTACTAGTTCGCCGCTTAGCACACGTTCGATGTATGTATGCCAATCACTATCATTCTCAAATGTAACTTGTATTTTGACAATGTAAACAGGAAATGGATGTAGTAGGCCTTGCCATGGCATCTGCCGCTTCCCTAGAGCAGGTCATCAAAATCTTCAACCGCATCCGTAATGCGAGGAACCGCCAGCAAGATATGCCAGACGTGCTTGCTGAGCACGAAAAGGTCATCAGCGGGACTGCTGCCGTGGTCAGTGCTGTCGAACAAGAAGATGAGCTCAACACAGAAGCTATTCTCCAAACTATGCACAGCGTCAAGTCCGTTAGTGAGCAACTGAGCTCTTTTGTGAAAGACCTGTCTGGTAAGATGGGAAGAGGTGCAGCTCAAGATTTCACACATCAACTTTTTAAAGGAAGTAGTGACGAGAAAAGGTTGGCCAGTCTAGTTACCCTGCTGACATCGCATTCCGCCAATCTTTCCGTGGCTGTGAACACCGCGCAAGTTGGGTTGATGAAAGGGCCCAATGGAACCAGGGTCATTGACGCGGAGCAAATGCGGAATGTTGATCAGCGGCTACAGAACGTAACAGAAGGATTAGCGAGGCTAGAAATCGCCAGAATTCTCGACGGCGTCGAGCCTGATGGTGAGGGCTTTGAACATCATTACTAGCGAAGATACACTGCTAAATTGTCTTAGAAAACGGCCACATTACCCTGTCAGATGATGACATTGCCGCAATGATCCAGGCATGCCAAACGGACTCAGAAACAGGCATACAATTTGAAGAAGATGAAAAGGCAGCCTTTGCCTCTGGTAAAACGGCTCGAATCGTGAAGTTCAACGCGACAGGAAAACATGCACTGCAGATAAATGCCCCCATTGGAGAAGATATGTGGGCAGACAAGGACATTGTTATCGTCAAGAGGAACGTTGCGAGTAGTGAGTCTGTTCAGGCTAACGTGCCTATGGAAAATCCAGAGGTTTTCTTGCAGACTATAAAGCATCTTTATCCCAAAGGCTTTACTAGAGACGACTAATAAACTTCCATCGAGTGTCAGATGGATGTTTTGGCCTCACAGAGTTAGGGACAGAGTAATTTATCACATGTTTCTAAAATACACTACGACACTCAAATGGATAGACAAATCACGCCCTGAGGGGAAAGAGTTTCCTCAGAGAAATCATGAATTGTAGATAATTTTTGTTAGCATCAGTACCCCAATGTTACGAGGCTCAACACACCCTTCAGTAGAAGTGCAAGGATGGTCTCTGCGCGTTTGAAAGTGATTGTGTTCCCGGTCCCTTCTTGTGGTGGAGATAAAGATTAATAGTCATGGTCTCTACTTGCAATCCACAGACGAATATTTGGACAATGGCTTGGCCAATAAGACATGTTCCTACGACGCCAATGATCCTTTTAGACGGCAGAATTCCGGCTACAGTTTCGTTGTGATAGGCCTTTCCGTAAGTTTGCTGCCAAATTATCATCTAGGGCACTTCTCGAGCAACGGTGAGAGCTAGGCATAGAGCCTTTTCTGCAACACCGGACGCATTGACACTAGGAGTGTTGCAAATTTAACATTGTGTTTTTTGCAAGCCTCGACGTCAATCTTGTCCGAGTCGGCGCCCTGTTTGCCGATGACTCTCGTTTGCGATGCCGTGGCCAGATCGTCCTCTGTGATGTAGTAATCCTTGGTAAGGATTGCTATAACGTGAGAGTGCGGATCGCCATAGAGGATGCAGTCAAATGAATTTTGGGCGTATTTAACGACTTATGGGTGAAAGTCGCAGAAGATACAAAGTTCAGGTTTGATGGCGGAATCAGCCATTGGTGCATCGGTAGTTCAATAATTAACCCATCGTAAAAGATGGCGTAAATGAAGGTTTCTGCTGATGTCATGAGTGGCTTCTCGACAAGATTCCAACTTTACGATGGACCAAACACCTCGCAGCTCATCGTTAGGAGGCTTCGTTATCGAGCCAAGTCCTCGCCATTAGACATTGGGTGTCTTGCAATATCGCAACCCCGCACTATCTTACCACTCACAAACACCATTAGTGAGAATATGAGTCGCATTCGGCTGTGCCGTTGCCATGGTTTACACCTATTTCATCATGCTTGACCATTGGGTGTCTGCCGAATAGTTTCGGATAAGCTTTGTCGTTACATACTGAGAGGACTTTTACTCAACTCGGTTCAGCGTGAGAAATTATACACAAGTTGGCGGCGTGAGGAACTTGGCATGAATTATGGTACGCTACCTTCAGAATTCTGGAAAGGTAATCAGGACGGTGGCGGGTGCCATGTCATACTTGAGCCATCTGATTCCAAGTGGAACGTGACAGGTGGTGGTCTCTCCTACTCTGTTCCTGACGATAGTTCGAACAGCCATCAAGTCTCAGCACTAAATCCCATGGTCAAAAAGCTGTAGTCAGTGATGGGAGACAGATAGGAACAATCAGTTATGTGAGCGCGCTACATCTACGCATATTTGTGAAACCTTCAATCACTTCATCATACTCAATTGCAACAAAAGCGTTGTCGTTACTGTGTTCTCCTCGGTCATGACCCCAAAACTCCCCCTACAAGGCCTTAATCTGCTACAACAATCGTGAGACAGATTCTTTCCGCGCCATAACTCTGTTATTCCCGGAAATAACAGACCCCTCGGACGCTGACCCAATAGCGTGGGTCCGCGTGAGATGTGGGGAAGATCTCGCGGACTCCGCCCGAAGCTAACGGCGCCGATTGTCGGGCTCCCCGCGATGCACATGCTGGCATGTCACTTCTCCGTGACAGATCCATAAGGCTCAGTGGCCATGTCAACTTAACATCGTTCAATTGAGATAAACATTAGCGGAGTGATATTTCTATGGAAGATATCATTCATTGTCATTATTTCCATTTTTCATCTTTAGTACCCTTGTTTTTAAGAAGCAAACCGCGTATCTCGCTTCACCATAAAAGTAAAACTTGGATCCTTGATAGAAAAGAATCAAAGAACAGAAAGCCTTACGGTCGGCGAAATCAAACCCCTGCTCAAAAGAGTCCACCAGCATATGTCTGACGCCATTACGCTGATTGAGTCAATAATCGACTGACAACGTTGCGGAATCAAGAGATATACAGAGCGTCATTGTTACTACCCTAGAGCTGCACAGATGTGGCTGATGACAGTCGCGTCGTGTGAGGTAAATGAGCAGGTAAAGGGGCTCGAGCTTCTCTTCACTCCTTAACCTTATTAGCTTATCACAGCTCCCACGTAAAGATGAGTCAGATACCAATCAGCGCGCGTCGACAATCGTATTTTTCGTTCACGCATTCTACGAAGTGTATTTTCAGTTGATACCTCAACACGGATATTTGGAAAACACTATGATATACCCATAGCCATCCAGCAAGCGCTTGTCAAGAGAGCAGAACGAGCGGGCTATGAAGCTCTCGTTCTGACAGTGGATACGACGGCCATGGGGAATCGCCGGACCGAACGGAAGAATCTGTTGGAGTTGCCTGCGGATTTGAGCATGGCTAAGATGGCTACCATCAAAGGCGGTGGCGCATCAAAGGGTCCATCGATTCCGAACGCGGAGACAGCGGAAGAGGCGGCCAAAATCGAGAGGTAGCATTCGGATCTTCTCATCGACTAAAATATAACGTAGAAGAGACAATTCTCTCGCTACGATCTTTAAACAAGCATGAAAAACCATTCTCAAGGGAGGTCTCACAGCCAACGATGCCCTCTTAGCAGTAGCAGCAGGTATCGACGGCATCCAATATCAAACCACCGCGATCGCCCACTCGATAGCGCTCCAGCAGTGCTCAAGGCTTTACCTGAGCGCATTCTGTTTTTTTGTTTTTTTTTTTTTGACGGCGGGATCACTAAGGGTACAGACGTTTCTAAAGCCCTAGCTTTAGGGGGGCAGATCTTTGTTTGTTGGGACGGTCAGCGCTATGGGATCTAGCCGTGAATGGGCAACAGGGGTTAGACACGGCGCTGGCGGCTGAACATCCTGGACCTGGAGAGAGCTGTGGCGCCCAATGGTCCTGAGTGGCGACACGGCAATCAAAGATATCTCTAGGTCCCTGCTGGGCGGACACTTGGTGCAGGGTTCGGCATTGCAAAACTGCGAAGATAGCGAAAAGACTTTGTGCTGCGCCTCATCGCGCGATTGCTTTTTGAAAAGTCGCGACTTTGCGTTATTGTTGTGATACGAAAATAGCTACTCAAAAAAGGCGTGAAAGTTGACAGTAACGATGCAGCCAGGCTGCCAGCTGAGAGACGGATCCAGGTACTAGTTCCAATAGTCTGTTGTTTTTTTCATCCCATTGGGCTGCCAAGCTGTAGGGTAAAGGGGCAGCTCAAGCCTCAACAGTCCTCGAGCTAACCATCTAGAAATTACAGTCTGTGCATAGTGCACTAAACACGAACCAATTTGACACCTGATTGGCTCAGTAAGTGACATAAACGCCATGACGTAAATTTCAACCAGTAACCGGGTTTCAGGTTTATTACTAGACGCGGCCTAGACCACTGCCCTACCATAAACAAACCACGATGACCGTTGCTAGCTTCTGCCTTTTAATAAGCAGCTAACTGGATCCAACATCCTTGAACCTTGTAAGGAAACAAAATATGCGCCGATGCCAAGAGGAATACGGGGTGCTTGGAATACAGCGTGGGTTTTAGCTCAGCCAAATCACAATCGCAATTTAAACAACAGCTGAAGTTCTCAGCCTGGCGCAGTATGGTGATATTACCCTCGTAAAGACGAGTCAGTCTTTGGAGCACTGCGATGAAATTGCCGTATCTAGTAAAACGCCCCTTTGGCATGGGATTAGATTGGAGACCTTGTATATAACATCGGGGACGATCCTTATTCTGCTTGCAGATCACACACTCACTCTCTCGTTCATTCTTTCCCCCCCAGTCATTCTTTACTGTTCATCACGTTCTTTACCAACATGAAGTCATTCGTTACCTTTGCGGGCTTGGCCTTTGCCAGCTTCGCTGCCGCTGGCCCCTGTAAGCCTCGCACCACAACAACTGCTGCTGCCGTCTCCTCCTCCACTGAGGTCGCTTCCTCCACTGGCACTGAGACTGCTGCTGTTTCTACCACCACGGGCTACTCCGTCCCTGTTGTGTCTGAGAGCTCCACTCTCGCTACTGTGATTGTCTCGGAGACTAGCGCTGCTGAGACAGGCACCACTACTGCCGAGACAAGTGCTGCCGGTACTACTACCGCTGAGACAAGCGCTGCTGACACCACCACTGCCGAGGGTACCACCACCGCTGCTGAGACTACCACCGCTGAGGGCACTACCACTGCTGAGGGTACCACCACTGCCGTTGACACCACCACCGCCGAGGAGACCACTACTGCTGAGGCTACTACCACCGAGGCCACCACCACTGATGCCGAAACCACCACTGAGGCCGCATCAGCCACTACTACCTCTGCTGAGCCTACCGCAGACCAGTCTTGCGACAACGCCGGCCTGGAGTATGCCATCTACACCCACGAATTCTACAACTCTGATGCTCCTCACTTCTCCTCCTTCGACGCCTCTTTCTTCCATACTGCCACCCCTACCTACGAGGGCGAGACCACCCGCATCGGTATCACCCCCGCCAGGCATTCCGACGATGTCTTCGCCATCTACGACGGCAGCCCCGCGCAGCTGTGGCAGTACAAGGCCGTCAACCACCGCGCATACCTCTATGCCCCCGAGACCGGTGACTACGTGGTCACCATCCCCAACTCTGATGAGATCACCCTCATCTGGTTCGGCGACAAGGCTCTTGAGGGCTGGACTCGCGACAACGCCGATCTCGAGCAGGACTACCCCGGTGGCACTTCCAAGTCTTTCACCATTACCCTCCAGGCTGGCACCTACACCCCCTTCCGACTCCTGTGGGCTAATGCTCAGGGTGATCTCAACTTCATCGCTGAGGTGCAGGCTCCCGATGGAACGGTCATTGTCAACGGTGACGGTAGCGATAACAAGTACTTTGTTCGCTTCGCCTGTGATGAGAGCACAACTCCTTTCCCTGCCTTTGGCCATGGTGGTTAAGTCGCTGCTCATTCCGACCGGGACATATAGCAAAGTATATATCGCTTCAATCATGAAGCCCAAGATATCTTCGAGTATATAGCTATTTTAATACATAACACTCAATCACATTACCATTCTTGACATATAAACATGCACGTCGTAGTACTCCGCTCTATTATGACCAACACTTTATAACTCTAAAGCTTTTTATTACAACCTCTCATTCTTTAGCTATACATTGGTGTTTTGTCATATCGGAGCTCATTAAAAGACATACTTGAACTCCAAGCTCTGATCTCCCTCTTTTCCATTGCTATCCTTGCCCTCTGCGATCAATCTCTCCTTCTGTCGCATGCGGTATTTCAGAAGAGCATAAATGAGTCCAACGCAAACAAGGGCCAGGACCTCTCCTCCAAGAGAGATTGCATTTCCCATGACGTAACGAGGAGCATCCCCGATGGGATAGATCTGCGACGCAGCCATTCCGGATGCGTTCGCAAGTGAGATCAGCATAGAGATTGCGACAGAGCGCTTGTAGTCTGGCTGCATATTATTTGACACCCATCTGCAAAACGTTAGCGCGGTACTTCAACCTGTAGAGTTGGGGATGCGTACGTTACCAAAACAGTGTTGAAGGAGTAGACGCCACCGCCGACGAGGAACATGGCAAAGAAACCTGCAGCCTTGTGCCCGGTACCGACGACTATGGCATATCCGACGATGACTAATAGCGGGGAGTGGATGAGGCAGATAGCTCGGCGGTTGAGGCGGTCTGAGACGTAAGTGGTGGCCGCAGTAAAGATGGATGCCAAAACGTAGACGGGAATGCTGAGATAGTTGGCTTGGAGAGAGGTGTAGCTGCACAATTGATTAGTGGAGTCCAAAAAAAGAGGCAAAGATACTTACTCGAGGCCCTTGAGAAGAGTTGGCAGGAATGTGCCGAAGCCGAATAGTGCGATTGAAGCGCAGAATAGTGAGACGGAAGCCAGCCAGACGAGAGGATCCGTAAGCGCCATGACAACCTGCTTCCACGAGAAGCCTTCTGTTTCTTTGAATGGATGATTGCGCTCCTTGATAAGCATCATGGTGGACTTCTCTTCTTCTGAGAGGAACCAAGCTGTTTGCGGAGAAGTCGGCAGACTCAACCAGCAAACAGCTCCGATGACTAGTGAGATAGCACCCTCGATGATGAAAAGCCATCTCCAAGCTGACAAACCATGCCGTGCACCCATTGACTGAATCCCATATGCAATAAGTCCACCAAGTGCTCCGGAAAGCGCAATCGAGACATAAAGAACGGCAACGCGTTTTCCTTGCGACGCAGGTGGGTAGATCTGAGAGACGACAAAGGTGAGAGAGGGAAAGAGACCAGCCTCGAAGAAACCGAGGAGGACTCGACAGGCGATGACTTGGCCATAGCTATGAACAAAGCCAGTTCCCAAAGTGATGAAACTCCAGCTGATAATCGCGATAGCAAGGACACGACCTGGTCCGAATTTCTTGACGGCGAGAACCCATGGTGTTTCAAAGACGACGTATGAGATGTAGAAATACATTGATACGTCGTTGAATTGGGTTCCATGCATGCCTGTATCTTCTTCGAAGCCGAAAACTCGTGCGTTACCTTGAGTATCATAGTTAGCTACCCGAGCTGGAGCTGAGGTTTGCAAGCTACTTACCGATATTTGTTCGATCGAGATAAGCGAATAGAACAAGCAGTGCCATTTGCGGCATAACAAACTTGTCAAACTTTGACAACACCTTTTTCTCGACTTCCGTGAGGTCGTTCATCTCGCCAGAGTTCTGATCGAGCTCTTGCTCAAGCGGCATCTTGAGCTCTGACTGTTTCTCTGCGGCTTCCATCGTGACAACTTTGAGTCGGTATTGACAGGACCTTGCGAGAATACGAGGCGTTCAATGTGGATTACTTGGTTCTTTTAAAGTCCTAGATGTATGTAAACATGCCCGGGTTATCGCCAGGTGATCTGCTGCACGATGGTCACTTATCCACCCCCGCATTTGATAGTCTGATAGTCAAGTTGTAATAAACCGTCGGCGGACACGGGAATACTCCACTAGTGGAGATGAAATATGGTAAATCCTTCCTTTTTGAACGATTATACATGATAGATATAAGATAAGAGTGATATGAGATGATAAGAAGCCTCTCTAGGTTGAAGACTGAAGCTGTAACGTTGAACCGTGCGTTGATGATCTTCAATGAGATTCAACAAAGTCAATCTACAGCGCATTCAATCAGAAACCGTTATTAACAAAGTTCTTCGACAATTACCGCCTCAGAAAGTCAATTAAAGATAAAGTTCCTACCTGCTACCCCGCGTTTACATCCTTGTAGCCACGCAAAAAGGTTATGTCATAGTTCATCGGCAAGATTGGAGTTCACATCCGAGCTCCAATAAGCTTCCCAACGAAGAATAGTCTCCGCCGACGGCCGACGGCGGATAATGACCCCACTCTCAGCACTCGGCCGTGATCCCCAATGTTGAGAGGGAATTATGACCGTCGGGGACGATAAAGGATAACAATTGAGGGGAGATTATACATAATTAGACAAGACTTGGACTTATCAAGGAGGTTTTATCGAAAGACTGAATATTGACAGCAGAAAATATTTCGAGATCGGGCATGTGAGGTCTTGCTCAATATTACAACACTCTGGGAAGAATCTAGCATACAAACAAACACTATCATCATGGGCTCACTCGATCTACCACCGTTCAAAATCAGCGAAGTCGATCTCGCAAAATCACTCCACGAAAGCTGTCAATTCGGCGCCGCGCACCGCTATGGAAAGTAAGTCACCATCACAAAACGACTATCTTTCGCAAAATATTAAACTGATTACCCTAGGGCTTCTACAGAAACCGGCATGGCACGGCTCAGCCTGGACGACTCTGACAAACAAGTACGAGATTGGTTCATCACCTACGCCAAGTCGCTGGGTTTAAAAACTTCCATTGATCAAATGGGGAATTTGTTTGCGATTCGACCCGGCAAGAACAATGATTTACCTCCAGTCATGATGGGCTCGCATTTGGACACACAACCTACTGGTGGACGCTATGACGGCATTCTTGGGGTTATTTCTGGCCTTGAGGTCTTGAGGACGTTGAATGACCATGGGTATGAGACTGCGGGACCTATCGGAGTGGTGAATTGGACCAAGTACGTATCTCGCGATGAATATGCACCCCGAGAGATTGGCTGACTTTTCGTAGTGAGGAGGGCGCTCGGTTTCCCAAGATGGCTGTGTCTTCGGGTGTATGGGCCGATGTCATTCCTCTCGAAACTGCATGGGATCTTCGGGAGGTTCTGGCTGCTAATCCAAAGTCGATGAAGGAAGAGCTCGATAGAATAGGCTACTGCGGTGACCAACCCGCTTCCTACCGATCAAACCCATTCGCCGCGCATTTTGAGCTTCACATTGAGCAGGGTCCAATCCTGGAAGACGAAGGTCTTAAAATTGGCGTTGTGCATGGTAAGAAAACCCCTTTACGGGGATTGTACGGTGACTAACAGCGAAAATAGGCGTCCAAGCATTCAAATGGTTCAACATCACCGTCAAAGGCCGCGACAGCCACGCAGGCACAACACCACTCTACGCCCGCAAAGACCCCGTCCTATCCGCCAGCAAAATGCTCGTCGCCGCCAACACAATCGCCAAAAAGCACGACGGCCTCGCAACAACCGGAATCTTCACCACCGACCCCGGCACCGTCAACACCATGGCGCACACCGTAAAATTCACCCTCGATCTCCGTCACGTCAAGGATGAAGTGCTCGCCGAGATGGTAAAGGAATGCGAAGCTGAATTCCAGCGCATTTCTCAGGATGATAGTGAAAAGGGCTGTGAAGTCGACTGGGAGCTGCTTGTGGATAGTCCTGCTGTCAAGTTTAATCAGGAGTGTATTTCGGTGGTGGAGCAGAGCGCTGCGGATGTTTGCTCGATGTTACCGCAGAATGAGGAGGGGAAGCTTTGGAGACCTATGATTAGTGGTGCGGGGCATGATAGTTGCTACACGAATCGGGTTTGTCCTACGAGTATGATCTTTACGCCGACGAGATCGGGGATCAGCCATAACCCGACCGAGTATTGCTCGCCTGAAGATTGGTAAGTCTTTTCAGTCTTGGAAGAGCTGGAGACGCTAACATGATGCAGTGCATTGGGCGCGAGTGTTTTGCTGGGAGCGGTTCTGCGATATGACAAGCTTCGTGCAAAGAAAGGCGAGTGACTGAGATAGGTGGTGTTATATTTCAATGTTTGTACTCCGTATTGTGTAGAGAAATTGTAAATTGTACATTGTGCTTGATTGGACTGAGGAACAAGTCATGATACGAATTCTGAGTTGGTAATGAGAGCGAGACGTGGCTGTTTTTCTTCTTCAGGAATGAATCAATCAGAAAATGAACAGAGGCAATAACCGTAGGGTCCGGGAAGCATAAATACTTACCAGATAGATGGCGGCCACAGATACCATGATCGGCTCCATGATAAGGTTGTCGAATAAATATTATCAGCGATACAGATCAAGGCAGCCCCTCATTCCGGAAACCTTCTGGCTATGGACATACGGAATGAACGAAATCAATATGACTCTGCGCTCTATAAATACAACCAAATTTCATATCTTTTGTTGTACAAATGCGATAACTTGACTTGTGTTCCATGACAGACATCATGTCCACTGACACTAACTGCCGCTCTCCAATCACGTGCCCCGGTTATCGGCCAACTCGGACCCCGCTATCGGTAATTCACTTCATCAATTCAATACCGCGAGCTTGACCTTACCAGCATCTCCCTCACAATGAACCATGAAGAGAACCCGCACCGTCAAGTCGCAGGCATAAGACGCTATCGCTCCAAGTCCCAAAGACCATGCGATTTATGTCGCGCCCGCAAAGTGCTCTGCAACATCCCTGATCCGACGCGTCCGTGCCAGCTCTGTGATCGGACCGGACGCGATTGCACGTTCGTGGGGAATCCGAACAAGAAGCCTAGGGATAGTCGGACAAGGCGGGTTGATTCTGAGGGTGGAGGGACACCGATTGTGGTGCCGCAACAGGTGATTGCGCAGGATGTTGGTGTTTATGAGACGCTGCGCATGCCGGATGGTGAGATGAGATGATGATATAAAAGGCATGGACTGACGGATAATAGAGGTTCAATCTTCTGGTATGGAACCAGGCCTTGATTTGACTCCTCTGGATGGCACAGTATCGCAATCAATCTTTTCGCCAGGAGGCGGAATCAACTGGGACATCTCATTCGATCAACACGGCATAGACGGCAGCGATCAGCCATTTGACTTCTTCGCCAATGGCGAACTTCCAAACCTCGAACCCCTCGACGACCCGACACCCTCAGACTACGGAGAAATCCCCATTGCCACTCCTAGCAAAACAGCAGATCTTCCCGCCAGCCCAACAGCCCTCTTCGAGCGCCTTTCATTCGATCAACGACCAGACCACTCAACCTCACTAATTGGCTTTTCTAACGAATCTGATCCGTTTTCTCTTAATCATTTTCCGTACTCGAGTAGTGATGAAGTCGACTTTTATCGCGTTGCGTATCGACGACAGCAACATGCGTTCCCAGCGAATCCTCCGATTCACTTTTTGCAGAGTCAAACGGGGACTGCTATCGAGAGCCAGAAGATTGTGGATAAGTGTATGTCGTCGCTGGGCGATAGGGAACATCTTGAGAAATTGGTGGATCGAGAAACGGGCGTCGCGTTAGTGAAATTGTATGCCTCTTAACCCCTATACTTGAGCAATGGACTTACTTAATGTACAGGTACTTCAGATTTGTTTTCGAAGACTTGCCAATCCTTTCTCGCTCTCTTGTCTTTGAGGACTTGAATAAGTTTGTCGCGGAGGCTTCAACTGGGTTACTTGCGGGTATATACGCCCTCGCACTGCCCTTCACGCCCTGGGATGAGAAGCTCTGTCTTGACAGTGCATATTTCAAGCCCGATGTCAATGACCTTTGGCAAGTCTCCTACACCTGTCTACAAAAGGAACTTCACTTTCCTCGTCTCTCAACCATACAGATATTCCTTCTCCTTCTCAATCACACTCCTTTTGATGTTGTCGTTGTGGAGAACCCTTTTGTCTGGTCCTTGGCTGCTTCTATGCTGGCTATGGCTCAGTCACTTGGATTGAATGTCAATCCGACTGGATGGAAGTTACCAGCGTGGGAGGTTCGACTTCGCAGACGGTTATGGTGGGCTGTTTATGTCGAGTATACTTGGCGTGCAGTTACTCATGGGCGATCTTCCATGATATCTGAGGATGATTGGGATGTCTCACCACTTACATCTGCCGATTTTACCATCGATTCCACAGCCACCATACCGGAGAATATGCGAGATCAGTCACTCGACTATTTCATGCGTTTGTGCTCATTGACTGAGATCACTAGCGGAATCTGCCGAAAATTCTTGTAAGACCCCCTCTTCGTTGCCCTATTTCTGACCATTCGTTGCTCTGGACTGACAACGATAGCTCCCTGCGTGCCGCATCACGCCCTCAAGTTCTTGACTCTCTACTTGAACAAGCTCGCGGGCCACGTCAGCAACTGCTCAAATGGCTAGAGGATCTGCCCGAGTCGCTCGCACTAAGACCTGAGCCCAGTGATAGCGATGCAGATGACTCAGTCAAGAGTCACAGATCCCTCTATGTAGCATATTACACCACTCACATCCTCGTTCTACGAGCGTTGTTACGTCCTATCGTCGACAGCAACACACAGCTCAACCACGTACAATCTTCCGTAGAGACAGTTCTCCAAGCATGCCGCGGTCTAATCCAAACAGTCATCAAATTTATTCGCGGCCTAGATGCCCGACATCAATCGGCATTCTGGCCCGCATACACGCGGAACTGTCTAGCATATCCCGGGCTTTTCTGCTACATGCTCTGTCTTCAGAAGCGGCAGCCTGATATGACGGCATACGACCAGAACCTTCTCGCGACATGGAGAAAGACTCTCCGCACTCGAATGCAGTCGTGGCCCTTTCTACGCTTCGCTATCGTCAAGGTTGACGCAATCTATTGGAAGAAACTATATCAAGACAAGAATTGATTCTGATTGGAAGACGTGGAGCATTGGGGCTGAGGGGAGAACACTGTGTATTGTAATGAATGATGGCTGAACTTAAAGCGAGGAGGACTTTTATTTTGATAGGTTATGTCTTCAATTCTGACATACTCTGTGCTTATTCGTGATATACTCCATATCGGGCGCGAGTCAAACAAACGGCTGGAACCAATGATATGCCGCGATGTAATCACTTGCAAGGGCTCATTTTGGAAATGCCGAAATAAACTGTAATTGGCAGGTTCAAAGCATGCTCATGTATAAGTCACTCCAGTCTGGATTCAGCCACGATGATAGGGATTGGCTGGCGGCAAGGAACCCGTTCAACGCGCTGGAGTTTAACCTAGACACAGACAAATCGGATCATTTTCGCCACGAGTGACTCAAAGCAGTCCCCTCGGTGAGGCACAATTGGACTTTGAGATTGAAGCCACACATCGAAAGAAATTGTCTGTGCTGAAGTTAACTCTCAGCCACAAATCTCAACTGCAAATAACACTTCTAGAACAAACTTGCGATTTACGTTTGAACGACCTGACCCATTCCAGAATAAGCAGATGGTCCACTGGTGGCTTGTCAGAATGACCTTATCGATAAGTCACAGTACCTATTTTAGGCATACCTACCTGTGTCATCTCCCCTGCAGAACATCCCGCCAAATAAGAACCGCGGATGTTTCCCCTCTCCCAAAGTCTGAATATGCTGCTCAAAGTCAGCACTGCAGTACCCCGACTGACTCCTCACCTGATACAAATACTATTTTGACTTGACAGTCTGACAGCCAAAGCTTAATTCACGTGTCTCACACGTGTATATAATCGGGCTGCACACCACTTCATGGCACCATGCCCAAATTACCCTTTCACCTACGCAAACCTTAAAATCTGTCAACATTTACCATGAGTAAGTCCTGTCAACTCATCCAGTCTCCACAGTATGGCCATGCGACTGACTTCCCATCAATAGGGGTACGCAGACAACAGCGTGTCTTCCAGGTTGAGAACGGTGACGAGGATCTTCACTTCCTGAATGTCATAACCACCCTTTTCTACCGTCTGTCCAACCTCGATCTTGTCTTTCACGAGTGGAGTCATGCTTACCTCCACCTCTCTGCCTTCTACGGATGGTATGATCTCATTGGGCCTCTGCTCAAATTGGGCGGCAACCCTGATATCCAGGACCCGAAGGGGTGGACCCCATTACATGCTGCCTGCGCTTCTGTAGAGGAAGGCTCCATGGAAGCAATTCAGGTTCTGCTAAAGTATGGTGCTGATCCGAACCTCCGCGCTGATGTTACAGGCTTTGCTCCAATACATCACCTCATCGAGGCAAGTCGCGATGCGGCTGAGCCATGGGACTGCAATGGAAAATTGGAGACACTTCTGAAGGGAGGAGCTGACATCAATGCCCTGGATACACAAGGCCGGGCACCTATTCATCTCGCGTCTTGTATCCCCTGGTGTAATAGCGTCTTTGCTCTTCTTCACAAAAGGCGCGCAAGACTTGATCTTCTCGACGTTATGGGCAGATCCATCTTGCACTACGCAGCTATGTACGGAGACCTGGACCACATTTCATACCTACGCAAGGTTCGTCTTACAGAACCGGACCCAGATGGCAAAGACGCCAACAACCAGACTCCGCTGGACTGGATAGTATGGAGGAAAAATGCCAAACTAGAAGAGCTCTGGAAAAACATGAAACGACCCACTGAAGAGGAAATCAAAGCTTTTCGTTCTTTGATCGAAGAGATAAGGATCCATCGCTGGCAGGACGCGAATGGAGGCCTCAGCTTCCCGAGCTATGGAAGTTGCTGGCCTGTAGTGAAGCCAGAAGACCATCTGAACCCGCGAGAACATCTAATTGGTTTACCAATCAGGCAGAAGCGCAAACCGACCCCGCCGCCATCTATTGAACAGAAGAGCAGTGACCATGATATGCTTGATATAAGGGGACACTAGGGAGCTTCCATAGGCGATAGGCCATAATGTCACATGTGCATTAGTTCGGTGAATACTACTCAGCAAAAACCACTAAACGTTCAAAGAGCTCACGAAAAAGAGAGCAAATGTGACGTTGTGAGTTATCTGTCATCGCCAGATGCAGATTTGGAATATCTTACAGCGCGTGGAGTAGGTTAATTATGTATGTGCCATCCACTCTTTGAAGAGGCACTGCACAGAAGTACACGGCGATCCACCAGAGAGGCCAGCATAATGAGATTGAATGAATGGTGATATGAGCGACACGCTACTCATTCCGTATAATTGGTCTCCTTTGAATGGCAAAGGATTATGAAAAACTGTCAGATTGACTTATGTATATGCTGAAATAGCTGTTAGAAGTGAACAGGAAGTGCATTTCTTGCTCAAGCAAATTCCAACTTAGTGGTCTGGACGTGGGACATTACGCAATGCGAATCCAGAGGTCACTACTGGACGCTATTCACACTACCTACCTAGTAATAAACTATATTTACAGCCTGAAACGTAAACCCAATACATTGGAGGTTATGATTCGAGGAAAATGATATATGAGGGAGATTTATAGTTTAACCGGCGATAAATCCTGAATCAATTTCTACCACGTCCCATTCATTTCCCCTTAGCTGCATATTGGAGGC
Source organism: Fusarium mundagurra (assembly GCA_013396205.1). NCBI lineage: Eukaryota > Fungi > Ascomycota > Sordariomycetes > Hypocreales > Nectriaceae > Fusarium > Fusarium mundagurra. Next base: position 187,907 of record JAAOAN010000076.1, read on the forward strand.
TGATATCACGCGTTGACTTACAACTTAGTGTTCTTTGCCCACTTGTGCTGCGCTCTCAAGAAACCCCCATTGGTTTGGCGTAGTAAAATTGCCACCTCCTCCACGATGAATAACAGGACGCTATTGGACTAAAGCATACCGGGGAGCCTGGGTTCTCAGTCCTTAATCCTATCTGCAGATAATACGTCTCACACGGTGATCCGCAAGACCATAAATACTACCTTCCTATCCAATGTCTCAGGACTTTTGAAATATGTTCGAGAGGGGGGTTAAGGTTTGTGCTGATCGCGAGCGGCGTTGAAGTCAACGGCCAAACTCAATGGCATGGAACTGCTGCCAGCCAAGATGGAAATCTCCATTGATTCTCAAGCTCAAGGAGGAATCCGCTGCATGGACAGAGAGGCCAGTGGCTGGAAGATATTGTGTACGTAGTATACTATAATTAAGGTTTCGTACTGGTATCAGCAGTAAGTTATTTCGCCTCTGCATCGACTCCTTGCTCATGCCGCATCTCACTCATCTCGGGGGAATGAAATAGCAGTCAGATATCAATGCACAAGCCTGTAACCTCATTGCCCCCAAATGTCATGTATTAGAGAGCAACACTGACTCGTCGACTTCCGGTCATCTCTATCGTTGCACTGAATATCGCAGCACTCACGCTCCAACCAATCACTACCTATCGCACTCAAGTGTCACACTACGTCTTATCTGCATATTACCATGCCACTCTTACCGTCGATGCTACAGACCATACTGCCGCTTTTCCCGCTTCTCCTAATGCACGCTAAAACTTTATTCAATGGTCTTATGTCCCCCGTACCCTGCGTTGCAGTCCGCCGGCGCTAATGTAATAGAGACCCTTCTCATTTGAGTCTGACAACCCATATCGCCTTACAAGGCAGCCTGTGCATGATGAAACCATCAGCCACTAATAGCTCTTTCGGCAGTTGCTCTCACGATATCAAAAGAACCATTCGTTAGCCCAATCCCAATAGAGTAAGATGAAGTCGAGTAAGGTTTCGGGAAGCAGAAAGAGGCAAGAAACCCGCCTAGGCGCAAAGTTTAATAGACGGGGCCGTCTCGATATAGTTTTACGGGAGGCCCAATGACAGCTGACGTGTCGGGTTCCACTTTGGAAGGTCGATAATAATCTAGAAACATTTTATCGAAGGATTTATTACCCCGTGATAATTATCCATAATAATTTCGATATCTCGAATGCTGGTTAATCGTGGGGATAAGCTTCATGATTCGCTTAACTAATTGATGGAATATCCAACATGGAACACATGTCATGACGCGCAACAAAATACGCATCTCAGCTGGGCAGTGACTCGTATGCGGAGAACGGCATATTATTTCTTTACCCAAGGTGGCAATGATAACATGCTCAACTATATCACCTGCATCGCACAATGCCTCGCATCCAACCGCTGCGCCATTCGGCCGCTGTGATGCTCAACCCTGCGTGACTGATAAATCGCCAAGCCTACCTCGTGTCCAACTACCGATCTAAAAAGCCCTTAGTAATCTCCGCACCTTTTAAAACTCGCTCACTTATCGAAGTGATATCACCGGGGCTCGTGAGCTGAGCTTACGTGTTTCCTCCGAGACCGGGGTCGTGCATCCCTGGACCATGCGGCTCAAAGACCATGTTACATCAACCCGGCTAATCGGGAAATAGATGAACAGGGAGCCTTTACGGTTCGACCTGTTACATTGACGTAAACTCAATCGGTGGATCTAACCATAGCCTCAATATGGACTTTTTCGCGAGTCAAGAAAAGCGAACCACTTTTGCACGGTCACAAAGGAAAAATAATATGTCACTCCGCCCCTTAGTAACATCTTAGTGTATACCAAGCGCCGGCACTCGTGGAACTTGTCATTGATGATTAACCCGTGGCAATGCCGGGCAGTCCACCCACTCAGCTCTCCCCCATCCCCGTGACTATGGAGCCCAAGAGGAAATGCCGTGAAGATCTAATCGGATCTACAGGAGAATCCCTTGTCGTAAACCGGGGCGCCAATAAGTCTAAGTGGGATGAAGTGGACCGGCGGTAGAACCTTTGTGATTTGATTTCAGGTTTGGTTGATCTTGGGCTGTGTTATTGCAGATTAGACTTCATATTCTGCCTGATGATCTATCGGCGAGACGAAATTGGGTAAAAAGTGGAAGGCTGTGATGGAAGCTGGCAGGCTGGAAAGTTGGTTATATAGAGATGCTCTGAGCCTGTGATGAAGAGGATTATCAGATCTTCATTACTCTGAGTCAAAGGATCATCACTATCTTGTTCTTACCGCTTTGTTCTGTCCATCGAGATATGAGTGTGCCGTGTTTGATACGGGAGCTCTATGAGTTGCCGCCAATGGCGGTCAAGGAGAGTCAACAGTTCAAGTCACTTGTAGCACTGAACCCAGACAGAGTTGATCTCTTGGCTACCATTCCTACCACCCAACAACATTCTATCCCTTCCCTCTACACTCTATGCCATCTCCTCGAGGAATTCCCTGGTCCATGGCCAGTCTTCCAGCTCATCAAGACTTACACGCGACTCTACACTCAACTCCCAGAGGAGGCCAAGACAAACAGCACCCACGAGCTTTCTTCCCTAATCAAGCAAGTTTCAACACTAGTCAAGAGCTCGTATACATCCTTTGCGCAGTTCATTGGTTGCAATGACAAGCCAGCCCTACGAGCCCCCACAGATGAGGATGTCATCACCCATCGCGAACTACGACACTTTGTTGACAACTTTCAACTTCCTGTTGATGCATCAGACAAGAGACCTGTTGTTTCTATCGCATTACCGAATGGTCCCTTACTAGCAGCGACATGCATCGCTGTTACAACTTACTACACCGCATCACCAATCAACCCGGCCGCTGGAGCAGAACAGTTCCGCGCAGACATTCTCCAAGCACGAGCAGACTTCATTCTTACAACGAAGGATGAATATACAAAACTCCAACTCGATGCCAGCTGGGTATCAGATAATAATATCCAGATCTTCATCATGGACTGGACTCGAGATGAGGGCATTTCGCTAAGGACAGTCGATGGAGAATCTATCCCCACTGGCAGCACTGAGCGAGTCGCTAACAAGGCTGATGACATTGGTCTGATTCTCTTCACGAGTGGAACGTCGGGTACCAAGAAGGTGGTACCACTAACAGTTCACTCTATCATTGCGGGTGTCGCGTTCGTCGTTGAGTCATGGGGTCTCACAGCTAGTGATATCTGTCTCAACATGATGCCCCTCTACCACGTGTAAGTCACTTCACCATCCTGCCCATTGCACGAGCTGACGATAAACAGAGGAGGTTTAGTTCGAAACATCTTCGCACCCATCTTCTCTGGTGGCTCAACAGTCTGCTGTCCCTCCTTCGATGCCAATCTCTTCTGGGACGTGGCTGAGACCATCCAACCAACATGGTACTACGCTTCACCCTCTATGCACTCCATCATCATCGCAGAAGCAGCTGCACGACCCGAGGCTCTGAGAAGAAGTCGGATCCGGTTAGCTTGTAACGCTGCTGGTGGCTTGCTACCTTCATTGGCGTATCAATTGAGAGACACGTTCAACTGTGTCGTCCTACCAAGTTATGGAATGACAGAGTAAGCCATTCCCCCTTCATGCTGATATATGCTAATAGATACAGGTGCATGCCCATTTCTACACCTCCACTAGACTACCGTCTCGATCGCGAAGGTACATCAGGCATCAGCACCGGCCCCGAACTCACCATCCTCGACTGGTCCGAGCAAACCGTCCGAAACGGCACCGTCGGTCGAATCTGCGTTCGTGGCGAACCTGTCTTCCCTGGCTATCTCAAACCTGATGGTACATACGACAAGTCGCCCTTCAACGATGCCGGTTGGTTCGATACCGGTGATCTCGGATATATGGACGATGATGGGTATCTTTACATCACCGGTCGGAGTAAAGAGGTCATCAACCGCGGTGGAGAGCTGATCTCTCCTTTCGAGGTTGAGAATGCTATCATGACGGCTTCGAGAGCGAGTGACTCACCCATCTACGGAAGGGTTTCACAGGCTTTGGCGTTCTCAGCAGAGCATGATGTTCTTCAGGAAGTCGTCGCTATTGTCCTCGTCACACCCCCCAATGCTCCGCGTGTTGATCTGAGGACTCTTCATGGCGCCTTGAAGTCTTCGCTTCAGCAGGCGAAGTGGCCTGTCTTGATCACATACATGGATGACCTTCCCAAGAACAACAACAAGGTTCTACGTATCAAGCTTGGTCAACGGCTGGGACTTCTTTGTGTTTCTGATGATACGCCTTATATGGGCAGGCATTGGGATGCAGTTTGTCCTCCGGCTGATACATCTTTGTCAAAGTCTATCCAGTGCTCGCCTTGTGCCGTTGACTATACCAAGATTGCGACAAGTATCCAGAGCATTGTTCCAGACCTTGACGTCTTTTGCCTTCCCAGCACTCAAGATGGCTCACCAGAAGCCGTACTTGCGCCCAAGGCTGAAGGTGCTATTGACCATGGTATTGTCAGCGACATTCGACATCAACTGGCATCAATCATCGATAACTACATGATCCCCACCGAGATTCACGTCATGACTCACCCATTCCAGAAGGATTCATCTGGAAACATCGACGTCGAAGTACTCCGCTCAGAGCTCGAGCAACTTCAATTGGCTTCCATGAACGAACTAGCCGCCAGCACAGAAGGCCTCGTCACCAAAGCCTTCGCCGAAGTCCTATCTGTTCCACCCGCAGACATCCCCCGCGACGCCGACTTCTTCAGTCTCGGCGGTGACTCCCTTCGCGCTGGCCGTCTTCTCTCAATGCTTCGTACCGAGTTCAGCGTCAGCATCCCCATCACAACAGTCTTCAACGGCGGCACCGTCACCTCTATCGCCACGCACATCGACAAGATGCTCGATAGCAAGACCGACGAGTTCGACCAACCTGGCGCTATCGTTGGATGCACCGAGACTTGCAGTTCCACCAACCCCTTCCTCATGATCCTCCAGCTCTTCCCCCTCATTATCTTCTACCCCCTCCGCCGCGCCGTCCAATGGACAATCTTCTTCGTAACCCTCGCGCACTCCCAAAAGCTCCCCACCAACCACACTCTCCCGGGGCGTTTCCTCAACCTCACCGTCTCTATGCTCATTGCCCGCCTCATCATGAACTTTGTATCGCCTATCGTCGGTATCATCTGCAAGTGGCTCATCATCGGCCGCTATCAAGAGGGCCTGTACCCAATGTGGGGAATGTATCATACCCGCTGGTGGCTTGTGCAAAAGATTGTTGCAATCTGCGGCAGGGGCTTCTTTAATGCGAATGAGACGACGAAGAGGATCTACTGTCGGCTTATGGGTGCCAAGATAGGCAAGAATGTCAAGCTTGAAGGTGCAGCGATTGGAGAGTGGGATTTGCTTGACATTGGTGACGATTGTAACCTTACAAAGTGCATTTGTCGACCTTTTGCTGCTGAGGGTAATACGTCGATGTATCTTGGTCGCATCACCATTGGAAACAACTGCTCTGTTGGAGTGTCTTCCATCATTGCTCCTGGTACCAATATGCCGTCTGATACATGCCTCGGTTTCAACTCATCGAGCTGGGAGATGCAGGACGCAAGTGAGGAGTACAGGGACCAGCTTCCAAGCCAGAAGCCCAAGCCTCACTGGGTGCTGAACTTGCTCTTCACCATGCCCCTCAAGCTTATCGCATTGTTCCTCTCCGCAGTTCCTTGGATGGCCGGTCTTGTAGGCATGGTAACTACACAGGGTCACAAGGTCAACCACAAGGCTCCGTTGAGAAGCAGTGTGGACTGGTTCACTCAGCCCAATCGAATCGCCTACCATTACCTCGCCCTTGCTCTTGGATGCCTGCTCGGCCCATTCTTTCTCTTCGGGTTCGTCATCTTGGTCAAGTCTACTCTGGACTGCATCTTTGGCAAGCTCAAGGCCAACTCGCGATCCACAGTGGATATCTGGAGAGCGAACTTGATCAAGACGCTTCTGCCTGAGGGTAAGCTACACCGGATGACCTCTTTGTTTGGTCAGCACTATGAGGCTACGTCTATCGCGTTGAGAATGCTCGGGGCCAAGATTGGTCAGCGCGTGTACTGGCCTGGTACTGGCCCTAGCATCGGTGATTACCATCTCATTGACGTTGGTAATGATGTAGTCTTTGGCTCGCGTTCTCACCTCATCACCTCTGATGGTATCGGGTCTGAGAAGGTCACCATCCAAGACCGTGCCATGATCGCTGATCGTGTTTGTCTTCTCCCTGGTGTCACAGTTGGTGAGCGAACAACCATGGGTTCTGGTGCGCTGACCAAGAGAAACGGAAGCTATGTCTCTGATGGTACATATGTTGGCTCCAAGGCAGGCGATGCAGTTTGCTTGTCGACCGGTAGTGACACCAAGGTCTCTCGATCTCACATCCGCAACATGCAGTCGGAGGATACCCTCACCAACGACAAGAAGGACCGCCCTGACACACAGCCCAGCATCACATCTGGAAGCGACACCGAGGGCAGTGTTGGCAAAGGAGACTGGGCACAGAATCTCTCTCCATTTGGTCGAGCTTTCTACCTAAAGCTAGCCCCTTACCATGTCCTCGGTCCCTTCGCCATCTTCTGCTACTCTGCCTTTTTCACAGTCTTCACCGCTGTCTACTGGGATGTCCCAAGTGTCTCATCCATTCAGTTCGTGGGCATCATGTTCCGAAGCTCTTTTCCTCGCGGCATGAACGTCTGGTTCGACCTTGTCGCCATATTCCTGACCATGTTGGCCGGCATCGCCGTTCTCTCCACCATTCAATCGGTTCTTGCGCTGGCAATAATCATTGGATCAAAGTGGCTACTCATGGGCCGTCGCAAGGTTGGTAACTACGATTGGGATAAGTCTGCGTACTGCCAGCGCTGGCAGATCTTCCTCGGGATTGAGCGCCTTCGCCGACAGTGCTACAAAGGCAATGGTATCCTGAACCTCCTCACCGGAACACACTGGATGGCCATCTACTTCAAGCTCATGGGTGCCAAGATCGGCAAAGATTGCGCACTCTTCGTCAACGGCTCCCCAAGCCTGATGTTCACGGAACCTGATCTGATCACCCTTGGCGATCGCGTCGTTGTCGATGACGCCAGTGTCGTCGCACACATCAACACACGTGGCAAGTTCGATTTGAACAGAGTTGAGATTGGTGATAGATGTGTACTCCGAACAGGAAGTCGACTTTTGAGTGGTGCGCAGATGAAGAGCGATAGCTGCTTGCTGGAGCATACGCTTATCATGGGTGGCGATGTTGTCGAGGAGAGGAGGACGATGCAGGGTTGGCCGGCGGAGGAGTTTAGCGGAAAACGGATTTGATTTACATGTGCAGAAGTGATTGGGTGGCATAGCATATAGAATTCCTTGTCATGGCGTTTGGTTCGGTAGAAATAGAAGGTCTTCATTCCAGTCAATCGATTCAGGCTTAGTTTCAATTTGGCAACCTGCTTTCATCGCGCGATGTACCTCGCTAGCCCTGTTAGAGGAGTGAAATAGAACAAGCTTTACTAGTAACTGAGCTAGAACACGAGCTGGCATGCTGCTAAAGGTTTCGCAGATAGACCATCTGGGTCTGGACTCCATCATGTGATTCATGGGATTTAGAAGCACTTCCCATTTCTCCATCTCTAAACAAACTTTCTACACTAAAATATCATCTTTTGCTTGGTGCTGTTGTAATAAGGATGTTTGACATGAAAATGTCATATTCGTATGAGCAACTCTTTGTCAAGCCCAATTATCTTTCTTGGCAAGTCAGCCACACGCTTCAGACAATCTCGTGGACAATGCTAACTGGAGTTGCAGGCTCAAAAACGCTCTAATTGGTGTTTCGGTTCTGACATGTTCTACTGTCGTCTTCTTCGCTCTCCATACATCGCCTCACCTCCCGTTCAGACCGAACGATATCGAGACTTCGTGGGTTCCATCAGACCCCCCATCATGGCCGCCGCAACCAGCCAACAATAGCCGATATACCGACCGTCTCGTCAATTACAAACCTGAACATCCCGTATTCAGCGAAGTGCAACCCATAGAATCCAAGCGCCTTGCTGTACTACTACCAACCTTTGTGAGACTCTCATTGTTCACCATTTTGTTCGCGAATCTAACATTATATCGAGGATGGGCATTTCCCCCAAGTCTTTCGCTATTTCCAATCCGTCAAGTGTCTTTGCGTCGATCATGACAAAGTGGACTGGCACATCATTGTCTCCAACTCTGCTGAAGTCGAAGGCCTCGCCCAGCTTCTTTCGACCCTCGAAAACTGCAGCCAGACGTTCAGTCGATGGAAAACGCCAAAGGACAACGTTACTGGGAAGAATCCTAACTTCAATATCGTGAATCTCTACGACATACTCCCAGCCAGACTACGAACGGACCTTACACCCGAGGACACGAGCGGTTTATTGAAGAAGTTTGACAAATATGCTTATCAATCGATCAAGAAGATGTCTGCAGCCGATCATTTCAATTATGACATGGCCATGTGGCTTGACTCGGAAGCGATATTTGTCGCACCGGGTGAAATCAGAGATATCTTTGAAGGACATCTGCAAAACCCCATCGTCTGGCGATCGAGGATGTCTTTTCAAGACCGCGAGAAGTTTTTGATGAGCAAAGCGGCAGCGACTCTAGGGCGGTCGATTGATTCTTTTGGAGATCAGCTTTGGTTGCTGGAATCTCTGCAGTGGATCATTGAGAAGCCTATATGGAATGACATGGTCTCGTCCGTTGAGATGGCGCATGGTGGGAACTTTTGGGATATTTGGATTGAGAACTCTTATCCCTTCGAATTGCTGGTATACTACCTGCATATCATTGCGCGCAAGATGGAAACGGCTAATTCGATATTCTCGAATTATCGCATCCTGGAAACAGAGCGTGAGCTCATTCGATTTGGGCTAGGTAAGTGTTACTTCCTCTGTTTGTGAACAAATCTAACTGTGTTCAGCTGAATCTATCTCGGCAATGGAGGGTCGCAGAGGAACAGGGTTTATGGAAAGGCTCCCTCACCTCATCACGAAACCGCATTCAGTTTTGGCACCGAACTTGATATCATTTTGTCAAAGCTATTCTCTTCGGGCGCTGCGAATGGATAACATGGATAACTTCGAAGAGAGTGCCCTGGATAGTTTCCTGATTGACGGAGATATTAAGATGCTGGTGTCGGGGGCACCAGATATTCACAAGTGGTGGGATGACCGGATAAAAAATGGCGAGAACATCAGTAATACAG